>NMRA01000019.1:1226512-1290496 GCA_002633005.1 Phoronis australis | reverse complement strand
CAGATAATGGTAAGAACTGACAATTTGTAATAACATCAAAGAAGAACGGATTCTATTGTTCTACTGCAGCTATAGTCAAAGCCGTGACTTCAAGAAGTCTATCTCATCCAGCAATAATACTAAAAATATGTGTTTGTGGATGTGAAACTAATTAGGTGTCTAATAAAGAATAAATATGAAAGGTTACTTCAGTCTGTTGTGTAACAGGCAGAGACTGATAGATATGTAGTATGCTGTGTAGTACCTTTCTATAAGGTGGATACATGGTCTTAATTGCTGAAGGCACAATTCATAAATTCATTTACTAAAATAAGCACTCATGTCTGCATTGACTGTTATTTTTGATAGGCAGCGCTCAGCCCTGACAAGATATTCTACGAGTACCTGCATCTTTCTCCATTGAAGGTGAGCTCAACTAAAGCACAGATTTGATATTGTTTCTGTGTAGCTGTAGTTTGTTACCACTTTGCAGTCCGAGTCATCCACGAATCAATTACGCATTGAAATGACAGTGCTTGAAAGAATGTTTTTACCTCAAAGTATCAAGAGGATTTGCTGACATGTCTTTGCTCGCAAAGCAATTCAAACAAGATTTTCAAAAAAAAAAACATCGGCACAATTTTTAGAAAACCTAGGCAAATGTAGTATGAAAATCTCGCATGATTTTCAAAAATATTGTTAAGATTTTAATTCTTGACAAATTTATCATGGTCCTGAAGTAAAGATATTGCACAGCCTTGGTTTTTTGCTGCTTTGGTATTCCATGTTTCTCGTCTGTATTTAAAGTAGAAGTTAAGAGCAGTCTAATATTAAGATGCTTAAATCATAATTTCCTTTCTTTGATGAAACACACATTTGTAAAGCTTTAATGCGTGTAAGTATGCTAACACTGTCCTTTTAATTATTTAGATGTGTTTGTATTACAGATGAAGGTCAGTTTCTCTCTCCAAGGCCAGGCATACACTGCTGAGCAGACTAGCACCTCCATTGGAAAAGACATTGTTGACTTCTTCCTTAACTCAATAGGTGTCACTCTCACTGAAATTAGAGAGGTTGAGATTAGGTAAGAGCTTTGGTGTCAGTTGTGTGCAGTGGTTTGATTTTCAAAAAATTCCGTATGTCCACGTTTCTGTGATTGTGACTTTGTTTAAAGCTGAATTTTGTTCACAAGCAATTTATGACATAACAAAAAGTTCAATTAAGTGGACGCAATTCATTCACTTAAATAAAGAACTGACTTTCTACCTACCACTAGTAACATAATATTAAACACTGGTGACTTTCAAAACCAAGCTCTTTAACTGCTTGATGACAGTAGACGGTAACTTGCCAACACCAAACAACTTCTACATTCTTGGTCTTGTCGTTTTATTTGTCATAGGACCTTGTAATAGTGTTCAGGGAATGAGGAATCATTCCAAGTTGTTTGTTTGGGTTGTTTTCTTTCTACTAGGAGTAAAAAAGTGGTCGACCATTTCATTCTTATTTCAGAGCCAATTTCAACCTTGTTTTTATCTACTTCTGGAGTGGTTATGGCCAGTTTATGTTATCAAAGTACCCAGCCCAGACTAGGCTTAATAACTTACTGTTACGGTAAATTCTCACCAATTTTGGACAAAAATGATCACCAAAATAACACTTTCTTCCTTTTTAAGTCCATGTCTTCTGTTAATTTCAGGCTAGCCTACTTTGAACAAAGAGCAAAGTTCCAATCTCAGCCTCAGCTGTTGTCAGATATCCGCTCACACTACACTAGTCAAGCCATTCAACAGGCATACGTGCTCATATTGGGTCTAGATGTTCTTGGTAACCCTTATGGCCTTGTGAAGGACTTTACTAAAGGGTTTGGAGACTTCTTCTATGAACCTTTCATGGTAGGACCCTTTTCCCAATAACACCTGTGCTGTTCAGGGGTCTGCATTGTTGTTTTCTGTCTGTCATGGAATTGGAGTAAGCTCTATTGTTTTTGGAAAAATCAACTCTTATTTGGGCAAGCTCGAGAAAGATATTTGAAAATGAACCATTTTGGTTGTTTAAAACATATTAAGCGCTGCGTCTCATTTCCCAACCTGCAACACCATAAATGCTTTTTACAGTAGCCACTTACCACAGCACTTGGATCGACTTCTTTTGTTTGGGTATTTGGTAACCTTGACGTGTGTCTGTGAAAACTGCTGCCTTTTCATGACAATATTCTTTCCTGCCTATTTTAGATGCTACGTAGTATAAAAACTATATAGTTACGTCATTGAAAATTTAACTTTCGCAGAGTTTGAATGGAAAAAGGGTTAACCTGCAACAGAGGAATAATGTGTTGCAACTGTTGCATCTTTGTCGATATGTCCCAACCTCTTCTGTAGCCAGCCTGAGCAACACAAGGGGGCGCCTTGCCTTATGTACACTATGGCTTATCAGAGTGATCATAAAACTCCCAAAGGAAGTGGAATTTGAATGAGGAACAGTCATCTACAAGTCTTCCTTAATAAGTTATTGCATAACTATAATTGAATGCATTAAATAATATTACTACCCAGAAATCGAATTAACATATTAATTATTAGTTGTACCTTGGCTTACTAGTCTTTCCTGGCTGATAGTAAAAAAGACTGTACTGCTTCAAAATGTGTAGCATTGGAGGGATTGTTTGGTTTTACTTAGTTTTGCCATATCCTCAATTCTTTTAAAGCAAGTTTTAATGGCTGCAGCTTCAGTGTGTAATTTGTCTTCATATCCATATTACAGGGCTCCATTACTGAACCTGATGAAGTGGCATCAGGCATAACTCGTGGAGTGATGAGTTTGTTTGGACATACTGTTGGTAAGTTATTCAGTGGAATAGTCTGGCATAATATGATACATAGTGAAATCGGCAAGAAAGAACTTGAGTTCTAAGAAAATTTAATTCACTGTTAGCATGCTTTTATGGTGCAGATATCACTAAAAAGCATTTGATAAGATTCGAAGTTTTCATGGCAGTGCTGTTAGCCTTTGAAAAACAGCAATATTACCAATTATAATGTCCCAAATTATTTTTCACCGTATTTATAATTACCTCAACTTCTCTGTTTTTTTAATATAATGCAGAAGGCCAAATGCATCACTTATTGTTTCTCACTTTGTATATTGTGGTATTTTATTAGTACTACGTTGTTGCCACCAGAGGTTTCTTAATTCCTAATGTTTTCAGAGGGTGTATCTCCCATGAGTTTCTTGTAGTTGCTCTGAATTCTCCACCAATTGTTTCTAAAACTATTCGGAGTTTGCTAAGATTCCTTCAAGTGTGGTCCAATTTCAAGTGTCAGACATGCTTACACTTTCAACCTTATGTTGCTTCTGATCAGTTATCATGGTTTGGCTTTCGTTAAGTGGTCAACTTTGAAAACTTTAAACTGAGTCGTCATTCCTCACCAGGTGGTGCTGCAGGTAGTGCTGCCCTCATCACAGGGTCAGTAGGTCGTGCACTAGCTACGTTGTCATTTGATGCTGACTACAAAAAGGTGAGAGTGTGTGAGATACGGTAATGAGGGGTTTATACTTTGTCAACAACATTATTTGGGGCCTGCATGGTGACAAATGCATTGAACTGTGTGTGTAGGAATATTTTTGACATATTAGTGTTATATTAATTGTTATAAATGGTAAATATTATTGATAAGTGGCTTGTTTTGTCAAAAGTGGTGAACCTCGTCGTAACTAAGACAGTTGCAACAATTCACTTTCTGTCTGAAGCAGTCGGTAAGTCTGATTTTGCAAAATTATCAACTTAACATCAGTTCCAATATTTCACTCTTGTAAAAAAATGTAGGGTAACTTATGATGGTCCCGGCTGCAACCGGATATACGATTTTTGACTAGAAAGGCTGCTTGTGAGCTTTGGAGAACTCAAAACTCATTTGATTGCTTAAGTGAAACAAGCAGCCCACCTATGGAAGTAAATGAATTCACATAATGTGGAATTGTCGTGAGGACTTGACTGGGACCTCAGGGGTCTCACGCTCCCCCAGCTTATCTGCAATATTTTGAAAAGGCTTTGTCCAGTCACGCATTGTGGGTCATAAATCGACATAATGCAAGTCATGTTTCTTCAGGCAGCTCTTATCACCAAACCATCCGCTTCACGGGTAATAAAATGTAATCAGCTGAATAGATCTGTGATCCCAGACTGTCTGGAGTTGCCCCATTGACAACTCCAGACGGTCTCTCACTAGGATTTAACGTTATGAGGTAATTACATGGGACCCTTGTCTCAAGGATACCTGCTCTCAACCAATAGGAATTTTAAAAGAGGTACCTTTCTTTGTTACGTTTAGGGTTATTGTCTGTGTATACTCACATTTGTCTACCATTTCAGAAACGTCAGCAAAGAATGATCCAACAGCCCAAGCACTTGCCTCAGAGTATCGCCCTGGCTGGTAAAACCCTGGTGATGGGAATAGGGCTGGGACTGTCTGGGGTGGTCACTAACCCAGTCAGGGGTAAGTGATACTCAGCATACATTCAAGTACTGTAACAGTTGTGTTTTGAAGTCCACTTCATCAATGTTGAGCTCAATATCCCTTCCATTGGCAGATCAAAGCATGTTAAATATTCTGTTCCTGGCATTGACACAGCATGAGTCTAATATAAACATAATTTAGTTACATCTCTGTACAAAGTTACTGGTTGTGTACCTCATGTCAGCAGGTAATATTTATGTTGTTGGACGACTGTAGTTTTTTATTTTTAGCTGGTAGTATGATCATAATGTTTGAACGAGTAGGTTTACAGTTTCTGTGGGTTGTTCATTTCCGAAATGTATTGTCTGGAAATGAAAGGGATGTTATGGTGCATTTTGATGAAAATCTCAGAATATGTTGAACAGGCCTAGGACTAATCAATTAGATATTACAGAGACATGCTTACATTATATACAGAAGAGCACCATCTTAGTTGTTTGATCTCAAAGATATGTATTGCCACCAGGTGTCCAAGAGGAAGGTGTCGAGGGGTTCTTCAAAGGTATTGGCAAAGGATTGTTGGGATTGATCACAAAGCCAACAGGGGGCATTGTCGACATGGTCAGCTTGACTTTTGATGGAATAAGACGGTATGACACTCTTGAACAGAAAGTGATATATTCCTTTTGGGTATTTGGTATGAGTAGAGTGTATAAAAATTACCTTTATTTCCTTCAAATCCCATAAAGGGTTTTGTGCACGTGGTGTGCAAAATGTTTATTTGCTATGCAAATTTCTTGTTTTAGAATAGAATATTTTACTCAAAATATGCACCCACTAATAATAATCATAGTGATAAGAGATTGAAAGCATTGTTCATGTGTTTTTATCTTATTTGAATTCAGTGTGATTGGTCCCATATAACGTTAAAATTGCATAGTTTGTTTTGACAGAGCTGCTGAAATGGGCCAAGGTGTGGTGTCAAGGGTGAGGTTACCTCGCTATATTAACCCTAACATGGTGAGTAGTTGTGTATACTGTAATTTGCAGTAGTTATGCGAGAAATTGTTGTCTTTTCTAGCCTGTAAAAAATAATTGGAACTAGACTGTTTAACATTGCATAAGCATGCCAATGGTTCACTTATTTTGCTCAAAAGATATAGCCAAATGTGTCTTTTGCTGCTTATCTTGTGCAAAAAAGCTAGGTTTGACAGAGTGTTGTTTAATGACAGTAATACAGTAAGGGAGATTGCGGCTTGTTTTGCCCCATTTTCGAAAAATGGGAGTTTCTAGCAAACTTTTTCATCTTTGTAACTATAACTATTATTAATTTTCTAGGAGTCTTTTTGAGTTACGTAGTTGATGATTTCACTGTAATTACAAATAAGTGCAGTTTGCCTTCAGGTCCTAAAGACGGTCAAGTCTGTTCATCTTCTGAGTAACATCAGCCCACAGATGTATTCAGTCAGTCTACTGAAACAATTTTTTAGCTGTTTTTGTAATGAATTCTGAATGAGGGTTATGACTATAAACAGAGCATACATTCTTCATGCCCTCTGCAATGTACAGACAGAATACACAATCCATGTATCACATGGTCTGAGTATATTCGTCATGCCTCTACAATGTACAGGCAGTACACTCAATCCATGTGTCTTATGGTCTACTTTTAGCTGTTGCCTCAACTTTCCAGGCAAATAAAACATCATCACGTTCAGTGTCCTAGTTATTTCCATTTTATGTAGTTATATCACTTTCATTTTTTGTCTTCTATCTCTCTCTCCCCTCCCCCTCCCTCCCTCTCTCCCTGCCTCCCCCCTCCCTCTCTCCCTCTCTTCCTCTCTCCCACCTTCCTTCCCAGCCTCTCCCCTCAGTCCCATCCTCCCTCCCTCACTCCCTTTCTCCTAGCCTCCTTCCCACCATCCCACCACTTTCCCCCCTCCCATCCTCTCCCTGCCTCTCACCTTCCCCCCTCCTTCCTTGCCCTCCTTCCCATTTTTCCTCTCATCTATATTTTGACTAACTGGTTTCATATTGATTGGTCTTTGAAATAAAAACTTAGTCTTTGTCACGGAAGACGGGTTTATGGCATATCGTTATTTTCATCCCCAGGGCCTGCGGCCATACTCTCCTTATCAAGCTGGAGGTAACCGGATACTAGCAGATCTGAAGAAGGGTGCCTATGTACGCACTGACATCTACTGGGCACACGTGATACTAAATAGTGGGGACAGACCAAACGTGCTCATGGTGACAAACAAGTAAATAGCTTTTAAGTTGTTTATTAATTTCGTACATTGAAAATGTTAATTTATTTTGATTTAATATTGTCATTGAACCAACAGTACAATCATCATATTGTTCGTTTCAGAACCAATGCTGTCCCCCATTACCCTGATATAAACTAATTAGCCAACTCAGTCAAGGCCTTGTATTATAATGAAGTGTACAGCTGTGAATATTGATCTCTTCTGTATCATGAGGCTTTTCACAACCCACTCCACCCATGGAGGGTAGTAATGGCTTGTCATGGCTTTTATATAGCCTTCTAGTGGTAATAAACGTCACTGCATGTATTTTACACGAAGCTGCTAGCACAGTGTGTCGGCCCTACAGGTGTGCCTAACAGTGTGTCCCCGCTACAGGTGTGCCCATGTTTTGACTTTCATCTGCATTGAGTAAGCTGTATTTTGTCCACGCTATACCTAAATCGCCTATGCTATGGCAAAAAATCTCCGGTTCGGGAGATTCTCTTCAATTTGGGACGCTGAAACTCAAGCCAAAATTGAATTTTCTTGATTTTGCAGATAGGGACATTGCTCTTCATTTTTATCAAGAATTTAGGGCTGCATTTTGAGATGAAAACATTGAAAATAGTTGCAATTGCAAAATCCGTCTTTTTCATTGAAATTACTCAGGATCGGACCCTGTACCAAATCTTAGAAATAAGCAATATTGGCCATCCCAAATTTAAGATTTATGAAAAAGACGGATTTTGCAACTGCAACTATTTTCAAATCTTAGAAATAAGCAATATGGGCCATCCCAAATTCAAGATTTATGAAAATGGATAATTTTTAGCGTATGTATACATTCTTCTTTCGAAGCCGACTCTTGCACCTAATGAAGTCTCGTCTGTGGGGAGGTTGGAGTGTGGACTGGGAGATACAGTTGACAGCCTTGGTGGGCGTGCCGGCCATTGTTGATAGCAAGATGGTGTTCAAGACTAAAACTGAGGTAGCGTTAAATTTTGGCTCTATGAAATAAAGATTTTAACATGATCCTGCAGAACAGGGTTGCTTAATAAATAATTTACTGTAATCAGCAGAATCTGTGAATCGACTCGTCTGATATCCGAGCTATGAAGATTTATTTCATTTTTATTTTTTATTTGATTTTGATCCCATTGCTTCTTCACGGATGGCTTGTAATGATGATTGTACTTTGAGTTTGTTTGGTTGGCGGCTCCTTTTTCTTGAGCCTAGTCAAGCTTATTGTTTATCTGATATGGAAATAAAGTGATTACATTGCACTCTTTGCAACTGCTCCAATATGGTGGTGCCCTATTCCCTTACACTAATATATTTCTTCAAACTGGCGAAATTCAAACAAAACTAAGTTTTTAAACGTGATGCTCATGCCTCAGCATCTGTGAATCCACATACAGATTTAGATTTATGTCAGTGGTGATTTTCCAGTTATACTTTGACCCCAGTAAAATGTAATTTCTCATAGAAAAGTGGAAGGGATTAGAACCAAGATGGTGGAATCTCCTAGGCTACCCCAGTACGATGATGTTTTTTTTTTCTGTCCCTATTGTATCATTCTCTCTTTTCTTTAATTAGTTGCATATTCTGTTGACCCATTTCTTTTGCATTTTATTGGTTGATTGCAACACTTGCTTTATTCACTGAATATTCAGTTGGCTTATGGTTTTGTTTATATGATGTGCTGTTATTCCAGGACGATGACACTTTCAGCCTGTTTACTGGTGAACAGAAAGTTATTGAGTGTGATGACCATGAAACCTTAGTCTGGCTCCAGAAAAAGATACAGAGTGCTTTGGACAATATTTGAGGAGAGATGGTGCATGAAGATATATCAATCTCACTGAATTTAATATCACAACAGACTCATAGTTGCTTCTCATAGCTGACTGCTGTTTAGTTTTTAGAGACCGGTGATATGTATATGAAGCCGGCATTATTCAAATGAGGCCAGTGTTTTGTGAACGAAACTGTGTTATGGAAATGGGTACAGTGTTATGTGAATGGGTACGGTGTTATGTGGCATGTGTTAGATATGCTCATGCAGGACTTATGTTTACTCATATTTTTGGATGTGTTAGTTCATAAGTGGTTCGTTAAGCTCACCTATTTTTTCTGTATAAAATTTCCGTAGAGCATTATCTCAACTAATTGGAGACCTTCATACTCACAGGATGTTTCAGTGTTCATATGTTAGAGATTATTAAAGCTTAGGGTTATCAATGATATTAGTGTCGTTTTCGTGGGTGTTGTGGTGATATAGCATGCTCAGAACAGTTATTTGTTTTATTGATATTGTCTTGGTGTCAGTGTTTTTTTCTTTGAGGGTACGTCACTTTAGTAAGATCTGAACCCTTTGAACAAGTGCAATCTATATGGTTATAGGGTTTTTGCCTGTTGGCATTATGCCTGTTTTTTCAAAGGTCACGAGATGGTCATAGGCACTCTATTGCAAACGCGGCAACACTGTGTTCATAGTTTTAGCCTTAACAACTGCCTGCATGGGCCATGTTAATGAACTGTTGGCAAATTACAATCAGTTACAAACAACTTAATATCTGAGACCAGACTGATGTCCTTTGATAAAACGAGACACATGATTACAATAAAAAATTCAACTTGCACTTGGCCATCATTTTTATATTTTTAAATTATATTAAAATATTTATTTACATTTGAGTATGGTGAATTTCAATCAATCAAATTTAATTTTTTCAAAAGTTAGATTATTTTTTTACTTAAAAGCTTGTGAATTCAATTATTTTCCTTGAAATTAAGAGCTGTTTTAATATTTGGTCATTAACAAATTCAAGTAAATTGATAATGCTTAAAATTTTTTTAATAACTTCACAAGGAAATATGATCTTCCTTGAATAAAAAATTGATGAGTTCTTTTTAACCTTACTAGTTATAATGTTTTGCTTTGAAGAGACTGTTCTAAAACAAGGATTTTTGTTTACTTCTAATTGTCAGGTGCAGATATTGGTTCTTTGTGTTTATTTGTTGAGTTGTATTAGTTTTGGTTGCAATGCAGATTAAACTTAAACTTAAAGTTTACGACACATGCTAAGTCTTAGCTTGCTGTGAGTGGCAGCATTGTGTTCATTTCAGTTTGGCATGGTAATTTGTGTGCATGATAGTATTACTGCAAACATCAGATGGCCTCTGTACCATTTAGTAATTGAAACATCGCATGTGTTCCTTGTAATATCAGACATTCCTTAATAACAATTTGCCATGTATTTGAATTGTAATGAAGCTTGTTGTCCTTTGCCATTTACAATGTTTACTTAAAGTGCAATAGGGCCGTCCCTGGTTACACAGCAGCACTCGAATCTCGCTGTATTTACCCACAATGCCATGAACATCTGTCAGGCACATTTGCTGCCTCGTTTTGATGCCATTGGAGTTTCACATGTTATTTGTTGTTGTCTGATTCTTTCCAAGTTTTTCTCGGTTGTATCACTCTATTCGTCCTTCCAATGCTAATAAAGTACTACTGCTGTGCTGTGGGCTGCCTCTCCTACATGAGAAAGTTTGATAAACTGGACAAAAACCCGTGGATGTGTAATGTGAAATTCTTTGCCTTCCCGACATCAACCAGAGGTACGAAAATGTGCCCAATTTCCAAAAGGAGGTCGTGTGCTTTATCTCCAGGACAAAGGGAGTTCTATCACCATGTAATCCCGGACAGCTCTATTACAGACAACAAAGCTGGTTTAATATAATGCTTGCTCACATTTTTTTCCCTCGAGTTCTATGCCAACTGCACTGCACTGCACTGCACTGCACTGCACTGCATACAAGTTGCTTAGGATACAACAAACTTTGATTACAATGAACCTCTTAGAAAGGATGGGGTCATAGTAATGTGGTTTGACCATTTGCAGCTAACTGTGTTGTTACTACTGTTGTTGTTTTTTGTTAAGAAGTTCTATTCAAAGTTGTGTGTGGTTAGATTTAGATAATCAGTGTACTGATGATCATGGTGCAATCTATCATTCACTCTACTTGAAAAATACGGCTCACGCACTCATGAAAGCTGCTCGTAGATTCGTAAACGCAGCTAATTGACTCACAAACATTCCCTCTCCCTACACTCATAAAACACGGTTTACACACCCCAAAACACACAGCCGCGTGTGCCATCCAGGAGTGGTGCCTTTTCAGGTGCATTGGCCGTATTTGTATTAAGTGAGTGAGTGAGTGAGTGAGTGAACAGAGATTACAGATCCATGAATGTACAGCTATGTTAATGAGTAAGTGAGTCGTGTTGGTTCTGGTCGCTTGACATTGAATCCGTTAGTTAATTTGTGTCAGGTATGTGGCTTATCATCAATCTGTGTACGAAAAGGCAAACATTTGTTTTAAAATGGTAAATATATTTTCGAAGTTAATATGTATACAAAAATGATAAACTTCATTTTCTCAGCTAAAGTCAGAAATTTTTTGTTTACATTCTAAAATTCATTTTATTGTCTATCTATTTCCGTTGAGTGGAAAGTCACTTGCCTCTTCAGACAGGTACCAGTTCATTTTTCAATTGCATTAAATGAACAGACATCCTGTGCAATGCATTCCACTATAGTCACATAGTTGCAATAAATACTGCTGTACACTAATGCAGTGATTCTTAGCATAATAGAGTAATGTAAACCATTACTGAACATCTTTAATAATGCGACTTGATGTGCGATTTTGTGTTGTCACTCGTAAACCGAGACTGAGTGTGGTATAGTTGCGCGTTTGATAGTCTTAAGCATTTGGCATAAATCACATAAGATTCAGATATTTTCTCACAGGTAGATTTAACTATTACTGAATTTTCTAATAAGGTGAGGATCTGTGAAAATAACAACAGTTACTATACTCTTAGATTATCATTCTTTGTGCTCTTTATGGAGACACATGGACCACTATTACATGCCAACTGAAATTATTGTGGTATTACCTGGCAGTTGGTCCTAGGGTATTAAATAATCTCTAAATGATGAAGATAATGTTGTGCAAATGTATCCACTTGAAAAATAAAGCTGTCAAGTACCAAACGTGAGTTTTTTAATTTATTTTGAATATTAATTGTGGTGTAACCATGGTGAAGATTATAACAATAAATTGGTCGAACAAATAAGTCAGGTTACCAGGTTGGACTTGTAGTGAGAGACTTGCTTAACAACAAATCAGGGCTGTGAGTTTGGTGAAATCCCACTAATTTTCTTTAAGATATTGCTATGCATTACAAGCAGACGGCGACCTCACCAGTTTAAACTGGTAAAGCACCTCACTGCTATTCTCAACTTATTCAGTACGCTCATACTTATTCAGTATGCCCATACTTATTCAGTACGCCCATACTTATTCAGTACGCCCATACTTATTCAGTACGCCCATACTTATTCAGTATGCCCATACTTATTCAGTACGCTCATACTTATTCAGTACGCTCATACTTATTCAGTACACTCACCTTTCGCACACCAAAAACTATTTTAAAAAAATAGTATTTTGCCCTCACCTATTTTGCACGACGCTACTTGGGAATTCTTGCCTAATTTGCAGTTAGTTTTGCACTTTGTCATTAATTCTTGTAATACACATCTCGTGAGCTATGTTAATTACCCGGTAAGTATATTCACCACTTCATTCATTTATTTATATGGGACACCTGATACTCTCGTTTAGATAACTAAAGGTGAAATGAGTTTGGTGTCACTCAAGAGTCACATACTGAAAAGAGTGCTTCACCAATAACTGGTTAAAGTACACGTGTACAGCTAGGATATGGGATAAAGTGTCTAAGTTGCTAATAGGATCACGTTGGCAACTCGAAGTCCTCATTTCCTTAAATTCACAAATGGATAGTCAGCGATGCTTTGTTACTCCGTTAATTTTACACACCTGTCAACTATGAAGTCTGAATATTCAGTTTATTTGGCACAACCAGATTATCAGGAAATATATTTAATTCATTTTGTGCAAAATAAGCGGAGAATTCCCGTACATGGTGAAACAGGGCCCAGATGCAGACGGCTACTTTGTAACTAACAACTATGAAGAGTGGCAATGAATAACAAATAACACAACAGGTCACAAGGCTAAATACCAAATGAATGAATATTAATTACAAAGGAATGGTCTGATCATCCATCATATCTATTATGAGGTTCTCGCCTGCTTTTTGCCTTTTAACATTGTTTGTGAATTGACAAAATGGTTAAGATTAAACAGACTATTTCTCTTGTTGATTTAAATTTTAGAGTGGCATTAAACTCTTGCTTTCTGCCCAAAACTAAATTTTGGTTTAGGTCTATGAACGTTTAAAAAATGGTCGTATCATGAGCATTCCTTACTCAGTTGGAAATAATCTCTGTGCTCACTAAGAACATTATTGTTTCAACAAGTTTCAGGTCATGATGTGAACGTTTCGACTTCAATATGAAATTCTGAGGTACTGACACACAAGATTTTGTCTACGTAAATTATTGTAACCCACTAGCACTTCTGTCATGTGACAAAAAGGCAATAATGCCATTTTGGAAGCATAAATATGCTTGGGAACTATCAAGTTGTTGTGGACATGAGAACAGGGTTTCATAACTGCTCCAAAAACAGACCTCAGATGGAGCCACCATTATTATCAGCCCCAGGTTCATCACAAGGTATTTTACAGCAACAAGGCTTAAGTTGCCCTTCGTCAATGACATCAATTTTCAAAGTGGCTTCTGAGTCCAAACTAATGTTATTCACATCTCGAACTTTGACAGAGAACACCTCAGATCCCTTCTTGGCTTTGAGAACATTAGAGTTTACCCTGACTACACCAGTGTCGTGGTCAATGTACAAAAACTCTGGTGGGTCTCCCGTCTCCAGGCTCATCAGATCATAATAATATGAGGACGGTGTCTCATCCAGAGGGTCAAAGGCAAATGGTGTGGCAACAATGGATCCTACAGGAAACAGTGGGTGAACTTTGTGTCTGTACTGCGGCTGTGTAAACTGAGGCGCGTTATCGTTGATGTCTTGAATCACGACAACGACAACTGTGGAGTCATTTTTCGGTGGAGTCCCTAGGTCCATGGCATTCACTGTGAATTGGAATATTTTGTCACCTCGGTCACGGTCGATACGTCCATCGACTAGGATGCGACCGTCTTCAGTTACTTGAAACGGAACTGCAACAAAATAAAACATTCAAATTTAGAAATGCAAAAAGGGACTCGAGCTTTAGATCAGTCCACAAGACTGATGTGCCTTTATGATAATATAGGGTTACTTCAGGTTTGTAATGAAAAAACTAACAACAATATTGTCAATGTTAGGTGATAAAAGAGGGATTATGTACTAATACATTCAAGTTATGAGATGAATGGTAATCAACTTGCTGGGAGAGTATGTCAAAAGGTAATTCACATTCAATTACCTGGGTGATTACAACAGAGGACAACAGTCAAGAGTAAAAGTGAACTAGATAATAGGAAAAATGATGTGTTCATTTCTTAAGTTTTCTATCATCACTTTAATACATTTCATGCCTTTTATCAGTCAAAAAGCAGGAACTCCATTCACTGATTTAAGTTAAAAACATCACGGCTTGTACACATGAGCGTAGCTTCAAAGTTATTCTTCAAGCGGCCATGACAGTAACTCTAGTGGTACAATGTATGTTTACCATAACACAGTTTAGTACAAAAACAAATCATACCAAACAGACTGTCATCATCCTTTGAGAATGTAACTTTGGTATCGCCAACATCTAAATCGTGAACATCCATCTGTCCCACCAGGGTTCCTATTGGTTCTTCCTCCTTCAGAAAGAACACTGTGTCTCCAGTGATTTGTGGTGAGTGCTCATTATAGCTACTTGTGTCCGTCTTGATCTCAATAGTGGTGTCCGCCATCCTCGTGGGGGAGCCCTTGTCCACGGCCCTGATGTGGAGCTGATACAAATTATGACGGGGCTCTTCATGAAGCGCTCTCACCACACTGATGGTACCTGGTGAAGATACGCCAATACATACTTACCAAGTTCTTACAAGACTTAATGGAAGGTAAACCTACGGTGACTAAACCAGACACTGGATACTCACAAAAGTTAGCATTATCAAGATTTCCCAAATAACTGTGATCAATAGAGCAATATTACTCCTTTTACTTCTTTACTTCCACAGTGAAAATGTTAAAACAAGCCTGGCATAGACAGAAACAGTCACTGCCAGCTGACATCCATAACACAACTTCTTAGCAACGTGAGAGCTCAAAAATGTCTTCTGTGTCTGTCTTCTTGTGTGCAGTCGGGCAGAGTTCACAAAGACAACATGAGCCTTCTTTCATTTAGACATTTTGCGTCATGACTTTATACTCAAGTCATCAGAGCATCCCACCAGAGGTGATTCGACGACACGGTCATTGCAAGGAATAAAAAAAATTAGTGGTGAAATCCCATTGACTTAGACACGAACTACAGGTGAGCATGAATGTTTGACCACAGTTAACTAAGTTGACATTATTTTGGAAAACACTTATGGGACACAAACCTGCAGCCATGTCAACACTAAATTTTCCATAGGTGTCACCTTCGAGGATGTAAATAATCTCATTGTTGGGTTGGGTTGCATCCGCGTCGTCAGCGATGACAAAGCCAACAGACTCGCCAATTTGGACTGTACTAGGCACTTCAAAAGGTGGGTACTCTTTAAAACTAGGTGTGTTGTCATTGACATCTTCCACCTCAATAATTAGGTCAACAAAGGTCTTCAGTCCAGTTCCTCCCTGATCCTGAGCAATTACCTGATAAAGAAAGGGATGGTGTGACTTTCGAAATAGCTACTTTTGAAATAGCTGCGCTATATTGAATTTCCCAATCAGCGAAATCGGGGAAACTCACCCCCGGCCTGGGAGCATTACGCTGGCTACACAATCATGTTACTAGCCCAAAAAACCACTCACTTCTACTTGCAATATTTTGCAATGAAAATGCAAAGGACATCAAAAGAAAATGAACTGACAAGATTCATTTAGAGCATTATCCACATTTTACTACCAAATATTTCCATTTTTCAAACAGAATACATTTGTCATTTCACCTTAAAAATGAGCGCATTTTTCAAACAGATGCTTTATTGCAAACAGAAACAAGGAGTACTTAATAGAACTACTTGTTTATGCAGGTCAATAAACTGAAACGATGTACCTTTAGCTTGAACTGTGCTGTTGTCTCTCTGTCAATCCTGCCAGTCCCCGTTGGACTGACGTGAAGTCTGGCTGACTTGCCATTGATGATAAAGTAGTCGCTGTGTTCCCCGCTCAGGCTGTAGACGATATTACGGTTTTCATAATTCTCGTCATTGTCTTTGGCTTCAATGGGTGACACCTGCTGACAAAATAAAACAATTTTACAAGTCTGCAAGACAGAAACACAAACACAGCAGTAAAGATAAAAAACGACCAGTTAACACACAACTGCATTATTTCCTGTTTATAAATAAGACACCATCATTATGTCAGACATCTTTCTTAAAAATGCCCAATTTTAATGGAAAAGTCCAATTAAAGTATCTTATTTTCATCAACGTAGAAATACATTTAATTTATTTCCCAATCAACAACCTGTCTCAGAGTGTGCAATTTTTCAAATTTTTCAAGTTAATTGCATCATAGACTTTAATATGTTACAGTCACAAAATAACAAAGCGACCCTGACAGTGACAGCCAGTGACACTTGCCAGAATGACAGGCTGTCCAACATGAGGCTCTCTGTCATCCTCCGTCACTCTACCCTTGTACGTGGACTCGGTGAAAATCGGACGATGATCATTCACATCCAGCACAAAAACGGTGACTTCTGCCACAGCAGTGTGAGAGGGACTTCTGTTGTCACTCGCATGCACATGGAACACCATCTTGCCCACGGTTTCACGGTCAAACATTCCTTTGGTGGTAATCTGGCCTGTCACTCGGTTGATGGAGAATGGTGCTGAAGAAGCTGCAGGATAGAGACAACTGTTATATATTGAATTCATACATAGTTTAGCGTTAGTTCTATTAAATGATGAAGTGTGTGAAAGGATGCTTGAGTGTGTGCTGGGTGAGTGAAAGCCATGCCCCCTTTTCCTTGTTCGCCCTTTAAATGTTGTATTCTGCAAATGAACTCCTATACGAATAATATACTATTAACAACAAAACTGATGGATAAAAATAAGAAATTATCTTAAATAGCGCATAAATCCGAGTCCAATTATTCTTCACCAACCTACTATAAGCAAATAAAATGGTGAAAAAGTATAACTTTCTGCTGACAAGATGAATTTTCTCATAAACATGAACTTTAAAATGTTTTACTTCATCTCAAGTATGGTTTGCGATGTACAGCTGTCAAAAAAGAATTTCAGGTAAAGTTTTTATATCAGACAATTTGGCAATTTTTTAGGGAAATAACTTAATAATTACCATAAAGCACAACCCAGTTTTAGAGCAGCAATATTCTATTTTTGAAATCAAAAATCAGCGAATGCAAGTAGACTGTGCTTCATGTAATTTCTCAATATACTGTCATGACTCACCAATATACTGTCATGACTCACCAATATCAGAATTCAAGTAATATTCCAACTCATCATGATCCTTATCAAATGCATCCACGGTTCCAACTACCGTTCCAGGCATCTGGTTCTCAGCCACAGTGAATGAGAAGTTCCCCCGGAACACAGGCGGGTGATTGACAGGTACTCGTACAGTCACATCAGTCAGCCCACTGCGCCGTGGGTAACCTGTATCAAAGGCCTGTATCTGAAGGGTATACTCGTTCTCTAAGGGTTCACGGGCTAACTTGTCCTGCAGCATAATGGCCCCTGCAAATAAACGTCACCAGGTTGTGCAGCAACACTTTTCAAGCCACTTTGTTAAGGACTGTAAATGTTAGGCACAATTTCGTTATCACATACCACTGTGTTTGGGTATGTGCATGCAAGCTACAATTAAAGTACATCCAACTGGACGGTGTCTAAATGGTCACCATTACCTAAGAATAAATGAATTCATGATTTCAACTATTTAGCCATTTCTTTTTACACAAGTACATTATTACTGGAAACTGTCTAAAAGGTCACTATTAACTATATGCTCTTGTTTCTTATAAGCTGGTGATAGTCACGTGTCCTTAGGCATTTTCTTTGTTGTCAAGTCCTTGTTTCAGATCAGTTTCTATGTGTTAGCCACGTAGATATATATGCCTTAAACCTACCCATTTTTACCCAACTCTATCATCCCCCATTTCAGCATTTTCTCTTAGCTCCAGGGGACACTTCTTATTGCTCATCTTACCAGAGATAATTATTTTTTATTTGTTTAAATTTGTATTCTCTATCCCTTTCCTTGTAATTGTATTTCATCATAATAAATAACCCTATATCGCCTACCTCGGTCTCCTTTTCATCCCTGGTAACAAGCTTGCGATGCACATATCACTTAATACGTTTTTTCAGGACATATGTTGATCATATATAGTTTCATCATTTAAACGCATCATTCGTTTTACACACATATTGTGAGACTCAAAATCTTTTTGAATATGGCTGCAACTAACAGGCGCACACAGGCCAGCCATTTCTATTTCAACGAAAAGTCCACAGTTTGTTCAAGTTTTTGAAAATTGTTCCCTTGTCTGAAAAAATTGCGAATGTAGCTGCACGCAAGGACTGGTGTTAGAAAATGTAACTACAATGTCTCACTCAAAAGAGTGCAACCTCTGATGGCAGCTTTGTCTCATCTGATCTAGAGCGCGTCCACTGAACATTGGAAGTAGTCTGGAAGTATGAATGAATGAATGTTCATTCTCTGTCCTTAAATATGTTTTTGCAAGCAAATAGGATGGAATCTCAGCAGTTAGACAGGGCTTGGAATGACAAATGGCGAACAACGCGGAAATTTTTACGGCCCCGAAACATGCGCGCAGCCAGCCTTGAAAAAGTCAGTGTGGACCTTTTGCCGACAAAAATCGAGAGGACTAAAAAAAATTTAAAAGAAAATAAAAAAAAAACGGTACCACCTCCGGAAGCGTGCATCTGCGTCTGTCTTAGCTCATCTGCCACTCCCACCTCCAAACATTTTTGGCTGCAGAGTCGTAGTATTTGTCACCGCGGTTTACAATCACACGAGCCGCCATTGAGGAAATCCACCACGCTATCCCGGATGCCCCGGCAATGTTGACAATTTACGTTCCTCCGAAACATAAAGAGCAACTTCCGCTTTTCGAGGTGAAAGTTGTCGGCAACGTGGCAGTAAGAATTTGCCGCGGAAATTTTATATCAAATCCGATTTTTTTTTACGCGGAAATATAATAAAATACGCGGACAGAACATTTGAAAAAAGCGGAAATCCACGTTTCCGTGGAAAATTCCAAGCCCTGATATGAAGACTGCCACTCAAAGAACATCATTGATGATACTAACCAGTCTCAAAGTCAACTCCAAACTTCCCATACCCTCCTTGTTTCAAGATATACATCACTTGGTTGTTCTTTTCCTCCATGTCCGCATCACGTGCCTTGACCTTGCCCACCATGTTGCCGACCGGGAGGTCATTCTGAAGGTCAAACACGTAAGCTTCTGAGAATAGTGGAGAATTGTCATTCATGTCGCTTACGGTAATGGTGAGATCAGCAAGAGTGGCAAATCCTTGACCTTTGTTGTCAGTGGCGACAATCTGAAAAAGTGATACATAGGATATAGCTCAATCTCATTGAAGTATTTTAGAGGCAATTACGAAGTAGGAAACACACCCTGGATTTGTCAAAAAATCATTTTTGGAAGCAAAAATATTTAAAACAAAAGGCACATGCAGCCAAAGCACACTCGTTAATCTTTTAATACTACACAAAAGTTTTTGTCAACATCGTATATCATTAGTACCTTGAAAACATATTCACATCGGACTTCACAATCGATTACACCTGCATTGGCCACAGTGATCTGTGCAGTGATTGGGTCGATGTTGAACATTTCACTTAGCAACCCAGACAAGCTAAAGCGAACATCATCGGATGAACCATCCTTATCCATCACCTCAATCTTCTCTTCCTAAATAGAATGGGAAAGACAACAAAACAAAATTATCATAAGAATCTATCTGGCATTTTCAAACAGAAAAACATACAAACAGCAGTTACAAGAAATCATAGCTAAGAGTAAAAATTTACGGGGCGTTTTCCCGTTGAGCCCAACTTGTTCGATTCTATAGCACAACAACAAGTTGAGAGGATGACCACTGTAGCCAGCATCTTACATGAAGGATTAACTCCATTCTGGCACTTATGGTTGGAGGGCCAGCTCTAATCTCTGATAAGATCATATCTAGCCTGACTGGGCTGTGCTGTTAAAAATAAAAGTTAAGTTATAACAAATTTGAACACAAACCAATAGCATTTCTGAATTTCCCGTCAAATGCTGATCATGTTTAGTTTTTGAATCACCAAAATCGCCCAACTACAACTGAAGTTATGACAATCCAATACCAATTCCCACTGGGTTTGACTGCGTTCACATGTGGTCGGTAATAAGCCTGGTAGATAATTGTCTTGCATGTTGTCATATCAGACAAAAGACTGTGCTCGGCAGTTAACAAAGGAGCTAGATGTTATCACATGCTCACAACTGCTCTATTTCTGGTAGTCACTGAATGGGAGAACGCCATCATGATTACGTACGTCAACAATAAAACCACTCACTAAGTATAATCAATGATTTGGTCATGATTTTGTCACTTGATGCAAGTTTGAATTGCCTTGACAGTATCGTGAAGGGGTTTTAGGATTCAAACCACCACTGATACCATAGGTGAATGATAAGCAACATTATAATTACACAAAGAATTATCCACTGTGTTACTGTCCTGTGTCAGCTGCGAGTGCTTGAGCACAAATCTTAACATAATAAATACAACCATTAACACCACATGGTGTTGTATTATAATTTCCTTGATAATCCTCATATATCAGGAGACTGCAGGGGTGCTTCAACACAAACTACACAAGGCTAGAACAGCATATAATGATGGAATATGATTGAGCATTTACTATCTTTACCACGTGGTCGTGTATTGGTTCACTACTGTCCCCCCATCACTGTCTCTTGATACTGAGGGTGCTTGAACACAAACTACTGACAGTATTAGATAGATGGAACACTTGCCATCTTCACTACCTGGTCTTGTATTGTCCCCCATCACTGTCTCTTGATAGTGAGGGTGTTCGAACACTAATTACCAGTGTCTACAACAGTATACACTGATAGAACACTTACCACCTTCTCCACCTGGTCTTGTATTCACCACAGTCTTCCATCACTGCCTTTTGACAGTGAGGATGTTTGAACACAAACTACCAGTTATTATAGTATAGTAGATAGAACACCTACCATCTTCACAACCTGGTCTTGTATGGGATCCTCGTTGTCTTCCACCACAGTCCCATGATAACGCAGATGTTTGAACACAGGTGGGTTGTCATTGATGTTCTTTAGCTTAACCTTCACCTCTGTTGTTGCCTTGACAACAATGCTTGACATAAGACATGCAGTTATACATAATGATGAAAAATTAGAGTTCTTTAAATAATAACCGAGTCTATAATTATTGGTAAGAATGCAATCACTTGGTCACAACATTTCTATTTCCTAATCCAGTGACTCCAAACATAATTTCTTTTAGTCAATTAAATTCTTGTTTGAATTGCTATTGTAATTTCTACATTATTTGTGTATTAGGTAAGTGGCAAAGATGATAGCTGTGATACGTCTATACATGGATAAACAACTGCACATCTGAATAAGCTACAAACAGTGACTCGGCACTCATTTGATTGTCAATTTATAACTCCTTACTCACAGTCTTTGGTTTTTCCCCAGTGTCTGTAGCCTCCACAGTCAGAGAGAAGAAAGTGTTCCGCTCTCTGTCAAACAACCAACTCAGCCTTTGCACATAAATCACTCCAGTCTGAAATATGAAGTTCCCATTAGCAGTGTAATTTACATTTACTACATTCAAGTTCCTTCAGTTAACCAACAAACTATAGACAGACAGTAAACTACTTATGAATGTTAAACATTGTATTCAATAAAAAATTCTAAGTGAAAACTTAGCAAATGCACTGACTCTAACTATGTAGACAAACAATGGGCACGTTAATAAATAATGTAAAGTCTGGTTATACCTTTTCATCAATAACAAATAGTTCATCAGAGTCATCTTCATTATTGAGGAGACGATATGACACCTGTCCATTGACACCTTCATCTCCATCAGTAGCGTACACTTGACCCACAACAGTGCCTACACCTGATTCTTCAGGTATAGTGAACACATATAGAGACTGGTTGAAGATAGGTGCATTGTCGTTACTGTCAACAATCATGACGTGAACCATGGCGTCAGCAGTCTGAGAGAAAGAGATATGGTAGTCAGTATTGTGAAATGAAGCTTTACTTGCAATGGGAAGAACTTACGAATCGCAACACTACAATAATTTATTCCAGGCTACAAAGACACAGACTAGGCATTTAGTGCATTGGTATTCTGGGTCAATGAGATTTAATAGCGTCAAAGTCTTGTAAACGTTTTCATGAAGATGTTAAGTATCCTTGCTTTGGCAGTGAAGCTACACAAGCAATACATTTCATTTTTTTCAGACAAGTATCAACAACCCAAAAGTTATCATTGTGATATTGCAGGTTTTACTACTACTTCATGCTAAATGCTGAATGTAGAATTATGCTGTGATGGTATACACAAATGTAGAGCATGATATTCACCACCAGATGGCATTGATAAAAATGGGTCCTCATGTTGTTAGAGAAACTGATTGAAAACATACAGCTGTTCACTAGCACCAGGCATCTATGGGCTATGGGTGCCATGTGACTAACTGACAATATGCATTTATGCAATTGAACCATCGTCTTACTAGTATCACTTTATGAGCTCTCCGTTGCATAAATGACAACTCACAACAAAGCCAAAACATATAAAGTTAAAAGCCCAATGTTACCTTAAGAACATGTTGACTTTAAGGTCACAAGACATTTGACAACAATATGACTTGTTAATAAGTTTCCGTAAGTTTAATCTTACGTGTTTTCCATCAGACACCTGCACCACAAGGTCAAACCTAGTATGATTCTCTCTGTCCAGTGGTTTCACATGTGTCAGCCAACCCCTACAAAAACAACTCCACCTGAAGGACAAGCCTGTATATCAACAGAGCCCCCTTACTGCTGTAACAGCAAATTTGTGAAGTGTGCCTGAGAGAAGGTCCTTTTTGACGACTGGTTCAACTGTTATTGCTAAAAGAATTAATTACATGATGCACCTTGCAACTTTGTACTCTTGGAAATCAAATACCACATGTGCCAAAATTACAGAAAAACATACTGGGAACATTATTAACAGGCATCTATCTCTAATGTATAAGGCAATTAGTTTAGATGTACAAGCTACCAGCTAACAAAAACCAATAATGTTGACACAAAGGTTCTACCTGTTGGAAATGTCAAACACGTCCCCGTCATTACCGGATGTAATTCTGTAATTGAGGAAGATGTCTTCATCCCCATCAGCATCTTGAACCTAAAATCAAGGTAGACTTACAGATGTCTACAGATGTCTGAAATGGGACTACCGCAATCACTGTAAATTTGGAAAACATTCAACATTTCATAAAGAACATAGCCAAGTTTTCTCCTGAAGCTAAAAGAACTGTTTTGAGTTATGCAATTTCCGTCTGGATCATGGTGTTAAGCCTAATTCAGCTACACAAACTAAGCATTTGTGGTGTCAAGTTTCTCCAGAAAGCAGTTTACAAGCAGACCCCATTGTGCTAATTCCGTGACTTTCACTCTTCAAATTAATGTAACTCCTCTCATAGTAAGACAATGTTTTGTCTGAAGTTGTTGGAATATATTTCCTTTAGACGAGGGCAAAAACAACTTTATCGCATCAGTGAAATTGCAAATTTAAAATGTATCAGTGGACAGCCATAATCAAAATGGACATCTGACACTCGACATATGAAATGTCTGTAGCTGAGGGATAAGTCTCAAAACATGAAGTGCTTACACCAGCTATGGTTGATCATACTCAACTGTAGTGAGCAAAACTCAGGCTACTCGTCTCAGGAGAAAACTTGGCACTGGAGCTAAAACAGACTTAAATGTATTTCCTTGGAAATGATTTTTATTGATTACTAGACAGTGTAATGATCATTCTTCTTTCCTTACAACCACATGAACCTCAATGCCAAACCCTGTCACTAATAAAATTTAAAACGTTAAATAACACATGCTGAAACTATTGCTCGTACATAATACTAAAATGAGAACATTGAACAGAAATAGAGAAACTACACACTGGCATTTTCAGCACAAGACCCCCTGGTGATGAATTCTCAGCTACATGAGAAGTGAACTCTGTCCGCGACCCCTGAGACTGCAATCCTAACTCCAAGGCTTGGTTGTGTGACAAGAGGTGCCCCAACTTTTGGTTGATGAACACTGGCGGGTGGTCATTGGTTTCCACAACATTGATAGTGACTCTGGTCTTAGCTGCTCTGAAGGGAACGAGGCAACAGATGTAAATTAAGCTAATTCACCAGTTGCTAACTCCAGTTTCTGGTAACTTGAGTGGATAAGAGTTTTTAATTAACTCCAATGATCAGGAATCCAGCCGGGTCACTTCCCAGTCAAGTCTGGCACATTTTTAAATAGTAATAGTTACGTACACAGGTCCCGCATTTTGAAAACCAGATTTCTCTACTGAACTAACAAGCATCAGACTGGTTTCCAAAATCTGGGGCCCTGTAATTGACTATTGTCTGTTTATACAGCTGAATTAACATAAAAAATGCAGTTAAGTGCCTTGCTCAAGGACTCGACTATACTGAAAACCACAGGAGTTGGTAACTGTTGCACTGCTAGCCAACTACACTCAACACTAAATCATTCAAAGTTAATGCACAAGGAGTAGCAGAGAAAGACAACTCCATCAATTTTGTGAACACATCTCTATTATGGTACTTCTTTCTCCTCAAGTCTGCTGATATAAGAACGCTGATCACAGACAGGAAGGCAATTTTGCTGGAAACCTTCACATATGTCAGACACAGTGGGTACCATTTGGTGTTCATGATTGTTATCTTTGAATAAAACAACATCAAAGTTCAAATTTTACAAAAACATGTAGTTCTTATGCGAGCAGTGGCACAGGCCTTGTCATTGCATTGATTAGCACATAAAGGGGGCTAATCACTGTGATCGTCTTTATNCATTGACCAGTTGCTAACTCCAGTTTCTGTAACTTGAGTGGATAACAGTCTTTAATTAACTCCAACGATTAGGAATCCAGCCAGGTCACTTCCCAGTCATGTCTGGCACATTTATAAATAGTAATAGTTACTTACACAGGTCCTGCATTTTGAAAACCAGATTTCTATACTGAACTAACAAGCATCAGGCTGGTTTCTAAAATCTGGGGGCCCTGTAATTGACTATTGTCTGTTTATACAGCTGAATCAACATAAAAAATGCAGTTAAGTGCCTTGCTCAAGGACTCGACTATACTGAAAACCACAGGAGCTGGTAACTGTTGCACTGCTAGCCAACTAAACTCAACACTAAATCATTCACAGTTAATGCACAAGGAGTAGCAGAGAGAGACAACTCCATCAATTTTGTGAACACATCTCTATTATGGTACTTCTTTCTCCTCAAGTCTGCTGATATAAGAACGCTGATCACAGACAGGAAGGCAATTTTGCTGGAAACCTTCACATATGTCAGACACAGTGGGTACCATTTGGTGTTCATGATTGTTATCTTTGAATAAAACAACATCAAAGTTCAAATTTTACAAAAACATGTAGTTCTTATGCGAGCAGTGGCACAGGCCTTGTCATTGCATTGCTTAGCACATAAAGGGGGCTAATCACTGTGATCGTCTTTATATCTTAAAATTAAAGGATTGGACATATGAGGTAAGATTATGTAAAAAGATTTAATAATTGCCATTATTAACCATGTCATTTACAAACTGCAACAATTAGTGATGTAATATACTATAAAATATAGTGATGAAATAATACAATATATTAGTGGTGATATAATATAACATATTAGTGAAGATATATCATAATATATTAAAGATGATATATTATATTAGTGATACTATATTCTTGTGGTGGTTTGTACATTAAGTTCACTAGTTCGAGACAAAAAGTCCAACCATCTCAGCACAAAATACATACCTTCTCTTAGTCTTGTCCGCTGCTTTGTCCGTCGCCTGTACTTCCAGAGCGTATTCGGGGAATCTCTTCATCCGTCTCATCAGCCTGAAATTCCTATTAAGGATGATCTGGCCCTCACTAGATACCAAGAACCTTCCAATGTCTGACAATGAGGTGGTCCCCCTGGTGTTCCATACTGAAGTTATGGTATACTTGATCTGTCCATTCACACCAATGTCAGCATCGTGGGCTACTACCTTACTGCCGTCCTACAAAGTGCAACAACTTGCAGAGATTAGCGCAGAACCAAATGCAACGTACTATCAATTTCACTCCCAATGCCACATTCACAAATAAATTGGGCACTTCTCCACCAAACATTGAAAAATGATATCATGTAATGTAATAAAGTTTGTTTTAAAATTGTTAAGGTGACATTATCAACGAAAATGTGCATAGCTGAGACCAGTTCCAAGGCATATCCGAGTCCACAAACTAAACGGTTGCAGTACGCAATGCTTAGCTAGTAAAGTAAAAAGTCAAATGTGGCTAGTAGTCGAATATTTAAAGCACATTAACTTAATAAGGTGACTAGCCTCGATTTCAGTTATTTGTACTGAATGACTGGAAGCCAATGTCGAGAATCAGCAATTTTAAATAAAGTTACAAAACACAACATAGTCTCCCCGTCTCATAGCTCTAGACAAAGCTAATAATTTCAAGAAGTCTATCATGCCCAACAATAACCCTAAAAATGTGTTTTAGCCCCCAAGATCAATTGTGTCCCTTAGACATAAGTGCTATAAACTTACTTTTTGTATTGGTGTTCCCTCAGGGTGGCTGTCTCTGACAGTGTATGAGTAAGACGTCTTTTCAAACACTGGTGCATTGTCATTAGCATCACTCAGTGATATTCTCACAGTAGCTGGGTAACTGGACTCCTTACGCTCCAACGACTCTGTCTCCACACAAGTCACCTGAATGGTACAGCAACATGCATTAACAATGAGATATATCACGACTCTAGATAGAGATGTTCTTGGAGCAAATGTGTGACACAGGTTGACTGTAAATGAGGCGCTGCGAAAAAGGATTTCTTATTCACCAGTGACCTAAGTCTTTAGTATTGAATAACCAATTATATTATATCATCCTGTATTCCATTCACTGAGTGTATTATCTTATTTTACAGACCATTCAAGTGTTACAATTTCAATCCAACTAGTTTCCAATCACATGAATGTTAAGGCATACATCTTACTTCCATCTCATAGACATTCTTCACTTCTCTGTCAAACACAGTGGCATCTCTCACAGTCAGCTCACCAGTTTCAACATTGAAGTCCAACGCATCAACCTCACCGGACAGGATATGATAAGCAAACCTTCCATTTCTACCCTACAAAACATCAAAAAATCCATATTATACATTTTAGCATATCACCACCAACAATGATGGTCGAAACCTCAACAAAAATGCACTTTACACAGAGAGGGTAAAGTTGGTGTGCAAAGGAAATATCCCCATCAGCTCTTTAATTTAATTTAATTGGATGTACTCTGCAGTCTGCTGAGACCCCTACCCTCCATTTCAGCCCAAAACAATTATCCTATCAAAATCACCCAAGCACAACCTAACAAATAATTTCCAGCGGATTTCAGTTGTATGAATTTTTCCCTGAAAGTTAGCAGCGGCGAGTGCGAAATGACAATTGATTGACATGTTTCAGAAAGCTGGTCACTGTTGCCAGCAGACGGTTATCAAATTCTCTTACATCACTTAATTCACAATACCGAATAGAGGATACATGAAGACAGAACTCTGTTGACCTGCAGCCATTGATTAGATTGATAATCTCTCAGAGAATACATACAATCATATAGGTGTCTGAATAAACCTGTAGCCACTGATTAAATTCATATCTCAGAGAACACATAGGTGAATTCAAGAGTTCAAAAAGAGGAAGACCAAGATACAAGTGCTGACACTATAATTTGGATACAGTACGTGCTCTAGATTATGACTTCTTTCATTTACCCACCCTAGACGAAACCAACGATGCAAAATTTTACCAAAGATGATACGTGAGAGGTCGAAATGCTCCCATCATGAGAAGCCATACCCACCTGCATAGGCCGCATGTCCCTACACCGACTCCCCCTGCATCTACGTGAAGCCATTATTGACTACTTCAGACTTCCATGTATTGAAGAAAGTTGCTATAAACCAATGTTCTTAGGTTTTGGTATAAAGCCTATTTGCTCTTTCAAAGCAACATCATCGCGTTCTTATCCTTTGTTTAAACTCAAATTGAATACAATAAAATGGTTGGACTTCCTGTGACAGCCATATACTGTTTTGGCAGCTGAAGTAACCCACGGTGACTTAGCAACACAATGAGCATGGCCTGAAGTAACCCACGGTGACTTAGCAACACAATGAGCATGGCCTGAAGTAATCTTGAACAATGAGGCGCTACATCTCACTTCCCAATCTTTAACATTGAAAGATTCCTACTGGTTGGTATTACTCTAGCCAGTTACCACACCCGATGGACTTCTTTTGTTTGGGGATTAGGGAACAAAGATGGCTGCCAGTGATAGCACTGCCTAAGGTTAAACAAAAAATTTACAAGTGGTGAAGGCTATTTTTTCGTATTGAGGTCTACAAAAACTGAAGCTGTCATTAAAATCTGGTCCTTTGCAGTCACTGAATGACAAACAACCTGTTTACTAGAAAAGAATAAAAAAGAAACCCATACACAATCGCAACTGATGCTTAATATATCCCTAAAGAATGTACGAGAGGATCTGATAAATGCAGTTAGTTTTGAATAGAAGAGCGGCTAATGACGTCATTTTTTCTCAAGCCTAGACAAACTGGAGAAAGGAACAAGATGAAACCATTTTACATCCGTAAGTGACCTAATTCAAGGGTTGGTTTAATGACCCAAGGCGTGAGTTTATTGTACCTATAATACAAGACCTGGCTGACCTTTGGCTAGTATGCTACACTCACAAAATCCTTGTCTTCAGCCTCCAGCTTCACCACCAAGTCCCCATTCTTGAGATCTGGATACTCTGGAATACTGACCCTCCACAGCCTCTTTATGAACTCTGGTGAGTACTCATTGTTGTTGTTGACGTTAACATACAATGTAGCGAAGTCAGCCTTGTCCGAGTTGTCTCTTTGAGAGGCCTGAAACATAGCAATAAACAACGTCACAACAGTGACATTTTAACAACCTACGGTGACGTTTCCTTAAATTCATTCTGAGCTGGGCTATTCAGAACCCATAGGGAGTAATAAAACAACAACAAACTGCGCCAGGATCATAAATTTTTGTTTAAGCTGTATTTAGTTACTCAGGACAACAAAGACAGTTATACTCTGATTTTCAAAATCAACTTTAAAAGGACTATTGAGCGTGAACGAAACCTATGATTTACAACCTTACGCAAACTTCTAAGTCACTAATATGCAGACTAGTTACCACTCAAAGCCCAAAATGTCAAACTAAAATAATGGCCAACATTGTGAATTACTTCCATTTTCAGGCACTGACTGCTTGCCAAAAATTTCAAAATTTCATCATGAGTTTGTTGACCACATCAGAACGTGTGCTATATGAACTTTTCAAATAATCAAGTAAAATTATTATTGTTTACTCTTGTTGAAAATTTTTATAATATAGAATTTTACTACTTTGAAGAAACTTTATCGTAATACTTAAACTGTTCCCAAACTTTACACCATAAACTTCTTTCAACAGATATGCCACCACAAGCTTATGCTAAATTTGAATCAAAATTTGTTACAACAAATGGTCTGGAAATCTCTAGATGGCCATATTACCATGACGACTACAACAAGTGGTCTGAAGCAAATTACAACCAGTCAGTTCTTTCCAAGCCTACAATACTTCCAATCAAATCATGGAACAACATGAGACCAATTATATAACAATTATAGCAAGTGACCAAATTCAAAAGCTGATTGTTGACAGAAGACACCAGTTGATTGCCACTTTAAGGATTAGTTGCTAATAGAAAGTAGCATGTTCATTTTGAAATAGGTATTTTTCTTAACTTAAGTAAAACCATTAGACATTTTGATAAAAACTTCGGGATATCGTAGTTTTCTAATCTTGCATCGATGTATACCTGAATTCGAAACTCGAACCTTCTCAGACTATGACTAGGCATCTCAAACATCCGCCGTAGACACAGCTGTCCGGAGTCGTCATCCAAACGGAAGAAAGTGTCCCAGTTAATTACATCTCTAGCAGGAATACCTAATGAAGAAATTGTTCAATCTTAAAACTGTTGACATGCAGTGTCCCTTTGACTGAAAACTATTGTTTTGGTTCATGTTGTGGGTTAGAACCCCAGTCAATACCATACTTCATGTTTTGAGGTAGAACCCCAGTTAAGGTTCCTAAATACACTTAATAAAGTGGATTGAATGACGTTCACTTAACGGAATACTTCACCGCAACTAACCTGGCTTCTGCAACTTTGAAGTTTGTAACTTTGGCTTAACTTAATTAGCAATGCATTGGACTTTAAACAGAATCATCTTACTTGCTAAAAGTAAACACTATCCTCAAGAATCCCTTAAGGAAAACAAGAATATGAGACAATTGACCCAGAGGGCCTCATATCTATGGGTCTATTTGGAAGACCTATGGGTCACCTCAGTAGTTTCTGTGCAAAATGTTGAAGATCAAATAAGGCATGAGTAAGACACAAGTTTAATGCACTAGTTGGTCCAGTTTAATGCCCCAGTTGATACAGTTTAATGCACCAGTTGGTCTGAGTGAAACAAAAATATTATCCTAAAAGTAACTCTGTGTCCCTACAGTAAGACATTGATGATTAAGTAAATAATTTTTTAATGAAAAATCTTCGTACTTTCCACAATCCTGTACTCAATTTCAGATTTTTTATCTTTATCTTGGTCGGCGGCAAATATAGGTGGCGTTGTATCAAAACACTCCTCTGGCTCCTATAAATGAGAAATAAAATACAGTAAGATGAAATAAATGAAGATTTACCTCAAAACACAAGTCATTTCAACAATGATGAATTCTGTATTTTCTCTGTACAACCCACAATATAAGACTGTTAGTACAGGCAATAAATAACAGAGCACACTGGAAACAACACATACCAATCTTATCTTTAAATTGTCATAAGTAATCCCCACCACACCAATCCAAAAGTTACATCGAGGTTTGCAGCTGTATGTAACTGATTTCTTAGATTAAAAGTCTTATAAAAGCCATACGCAAAACATTTTAAAATAAAGTAAAAGAACTCATTGGACATGAAGTACATGACGGCAACAAACAAAATTAACTAACTTTGGTCCCTACTATAGGGTAAAATTAAGAATGGCTTGCTAAATGGTCATTTACAATCAAATTCTTAAATCTGGAATATAAACTAGTGAAATTTGATTTTATCACTTCAAGAATTTCCTACAGGGTACCTGTATTGGTTTCTCAGCAATGATTTCTGTGCTGTACGTCTTGTGGTCAAATAGAGGACCTTCATCATCCACATCAATCACATTGATGACGAGCACACTGACATTGGACAGAGGTGGCTCACCCTCGTCCTACACAAACAAACAGTTAGAGTATCTTACCAAGCTTGCCGCACCCTGCGAGAACATTGCGTAAGTTGCACATTCATGCATAGCTTCCAGAGCACAATTTTTAGTCGCTTTTCAAAAACTTTAGTCATAATCTGTTTGGTTCTACAGCTGTACTATGGTGATGAAAAGTTCACCAACTTTACAAAACACTGATCCCAAATCATAATTCATCTTCTAAGATGTGAAAAATCAAAACTGACGCAGAAATGCAATATAGTCCAAACACATAAATATTTTTGCAATTACAGAGGCATATCCTCAGATAACTCAAGACATTTGTACTCGTTACACAACCCATAGATATGTTTCACAATTCCCTCCCATTCAGTTATGCCATACCTTTATACTTTTCAGTTCTAATCAGTAGAAATTCAGTTACTGCGATCCAGTTTGTTGATGATTTGGAGGTTTCCACCCTCACCAAATGGATTACAGGCATTTTGTTGACCCAGACCTAGAATGTGGTCATATCCCCAGGGGAGCTGTAGACCTTGGTCTCCATTCATGGTTGGCTGTCTGGTCCTGATAAAGACAGCTTCATTAACTTTTTGAGACAACCAATGTTCCTTTCTGGATAGAGCTTGGGCATTGTCCCTCTCCATGGCCAGTGCTGAGCGTGTGATCACCAATGCCAAATGTTTTATGCAACTTGGCGAATTCCTTAATTCTTACAAAGAGGACCCCTTCCACACCCACATAGGAGAAACTAAATGCTCTCTGGGGACTAGATGTTACTGGCATATTAATACATAAGGTGTACCTCTACTGTAATGGTGACATAGAATCCTCTAGAGCCTTCCTCATAGTCAATAGGTTTTTCAAGGATGAAGTGGCCTTCATCTGTTATGGAAAATATTCCTGAGTCAGTGTTATCTAAATCGATGCAGGTAACATTCTGAAAGCGAACAGAATATTTGAGAGCACAACAACAAACACTAAAAATTATTTTCAGACTGTAAAACTATGCCAATTAGCTGCAATAAATGAAAATTTGGCCGATTCTTCATGGCAAACAAAATTTCAGTATGGCAATGGTTAATGAGCCAGCTATACAAAAGTAGCTAGCACATATATACAAATATTTGCACCAAGAAGGCTAGACAGTGGTGGGTGACCAGGTCTATAGTCACTCAACAAGTCGCCCTGCGCTGAATGACCTGAAGTTTACTGATGTGTGCAGCAGGGTCAGGGAAGCAGACGTAGAATTTAAAGAGAGCACTTGTCGGATGTAGCAGTTCCTCAATGTCAGAGCTAGGCAATCATGCACTGAATAACGCTTCATTGTCAGAACTAGGCAATCATACACTGAATAACTGAAGCGTTATTCTGTAGATGAAACTGGTTCTCAAGAGGGACACTGATCTCAAAAGACATCAAACTCAAGTCACCTTGTTAAGCACCATCTGCACATAGTGGAAAACCTTAGGAGGCCATTGATGTCTTTAATTCCTTCCAAATCAAACAAATACTTGCACAAAAAAACTTTTTTTCCAGCAGTTGTTCAGTTGCCCAAGTCAGCAACTGGCCATTTTTAACACTGTGCATGCCACAACAACATGATTTTGATGTTTCTTTTGTTCTTTCTTTCTCTTCTTTACACTTCACACTCAAAGTCAAATATTCCGAAGAGGTTCTCATTCATTCCCTTGCATACATTCATTCAAGCTAATAAGACCGAGCTCACAGGAGTAGGGGATTTTTGTGCAATGCTCGATTGTCTGCCACTAAAGCCAGGATTTGAATCCAGGTCTCTCAAACGGGAGTCCGGAGCTTAAACCACTGAGCCGCACTGTCTCCTCTCAATCAGGGGTTCAACAAACCATTAGCAATTGTTCTTTCTCACTAATACCATTTACGGGTCCTGCTCCAGCGAGTTCGCAACAAATTCGCGGTCAAAGAACAAAAATCTTCCCGAAAAGCCCGTGCGTCCTAACTACTTCATCCCACACAAGTCAGTTCAAGGTCATTAAGTACAGTACGGAATTATCCGATGAGTTACGTATGGACGACAATTGCCGGTTAAAATGGTAAGGCTAAGTTCTTGGAAAGATTTTTGTATGTTCACTGCAAATTTGTTCCAAAATCACTGGAGCAGGACACCGTAAATGGTATTAAAAGAAAGAACAATTGCTCATGCCAATGGCAATGCCATTGGTAATGCTTTGTTGAACCCCTCATTTGTGTAAATTTATTGAGTTTTGTGTTTGATAAGGACAGCTGAAGTGAAGCACCCGTGGAATTTCTAGTCCCGAATGTCATACCTTGTAGTATTATATATGCACTGTATTGGGAACGATCAGAACAGAAGCTGAGGACGCCTTTGCAGGTTCTATGTTTCAGTTAAATACTAAGTAGTCTACCTTTGATCAACTACAACACAGAACAACAGTCAACAGAGAAAGGTCGACTTGAGCGAGCCATAAATAAGAACAACAGTTAAACTTTGTCTTCGCTGGTTATATGTCACTTCAGTTGTGTTAAATAAATTACCTTAATGGAAAAATGACGTATCCTGTTTTTCTTGTAAACATCGAATGGGTCTTCAGCGCGAACAGTGAATAAGGTCGTCTTAATGGAGGTAGTCTGCAAAGCAAATGTAATTAAGTTAACTCCTTCTGTGGAGAGCGCCATGTCACTCCTCGCGAGATAAACAGTCGTTTGTTTTTCAAGGCATTTGCGAGGATTGGTTATAGCCATTTAAAATGTAGCTTTGCCTTCGCGGGAAGTTTTCTTTAAATAACGCACGCAAGTATATTAAATTTATTTATTACCAAGCAAAGTTTTAGAGAACAATTGACAACGGCGTTTACGTAAAATAAACTCTGCGCCAATAAATATTGGTTATGTTCAGTTAAAAACATATAGCTAAGACTTTTGAGTGCGCTTTTCAGAGATGACCATAGTGCGTAGAAGTCGACAATTTACGTACTTTGTAAGGGATAGCAATTTGTGAAGCGTACCTCGTCCAGATCAACAACAGCAGGTAGGTTGAGGAATACCGGGGGGTCGTTAAGATCAACAATCTCCACTTCGATACGAACATCCAGATAAACAGAAATCTACAGCAACAAAGAGTGTAATTTAATATGAGAAAGAATCTGTTGGTGAAATCAAATTTCGGATTTAATAATACGACAAAGCCAATTTCTTACACAAAACGGTTTTGAGTATTCGCGATGGGTGCATGACTGCAACCGCATACTGTTGTTAAAGGTGGGCCTGAGAAAGGCCATTGTAGTGAAGAAAATAATTCTACGTGACCTGAAATAAGTTGTGAACACTTAAAATTTTTGGCCTCAGTATTAGTCAAGACGGATACGTCAACCAAAAAAAAGCGTTAGGAATGGTAATGCCGTGCGTATCCCTTGCTAATTTTCACCATTCCTTTTTACTTAAAAGTCAGAAAAAATAGATCACAATTTGACGAAATAATTCAAAACATCTGAAATGATTTTCGCGTCTAAAGTTGTTCACCTAGTCAACAAGAATTCTGGCCAGATTCTTGGAACGGAAAATTCAGTTTCTGACGATGTGGACCTTTGAAGGATTTTGGTACTCACGGCTAGAATGCTTATGTAGTCTTCACAGGTGCCCGTGAGTGACAGTCGTCTGCCCTACAACACAGTAGCTCTTTATTAAATACGACAGCAAGGCGGATTCTGTAACTCGATGCTGCTGATTGTTTTCATAAGCTGTTTGAAATATTTGCCAGCTTGTGAAGTGGGTTAAATAATTAAGTGTAAGAACATGACCGTCACTTTTTTGGCAGTGCCACCTTCTAAATCAGTTTTAACTTTAATCCCAACTCATTTCCATTAGTATTTAGTTAGAGATAGTACCCAGGTCTGCATTTGTAAAGACAACAAATACAAAGGACGAGTTCACAGCTGCCCCTTTATTGAAGTGAAATTGTTGAACTAGTTGGATCAAATAATCTATTCCGTCCACGGGATATTTTATCCCCCTTCATTATGCTGAAAATACACATAGACTTTCTGCACACGTCTATGTGAATTCCACAGAATCCCGGTAAAGCCAGCGTTTTGGGCTTATTTTCTCTAAAAGTGCGAATCACCGGTCAGGTCTAAAACAAGGTTGCCTCTACTCAGACTCATTTTGAGACCTGCCACTCACCGACTAAAAAAAACGCCCGCTCGTACCAGTTTCAGATGAAATCTGTTTTTTATTTATTTTTTGAGGAGCTGTACAAAGCCACGTAAGCACTAGGTACGCAAGCTTTGGAACGGCATGATTTGCCAAGTGTTGAGTGAAAAAAAAAAACAAATCCCGCATTAGTCTTTCTTGTCTCAGGTGGATTTTCTTTTTGAGAAAGTGAGCAATTGAAAAAAACAACATCGCGCCACCGGCTTGATTTTCCCAAAAATAGACCAGAACTTTTTCGGTCTTGTCTGTGGCAAAGTTTTGATTTTGATCGCATTCTCCTAGCATTAATTAATTATCACCGTTAATGAACTGACGTAACTGATGCAGTTGATGGTATCTATGTTTCATTTCACATTCCAAAGATAAGCAGTGACAATAAAACTCGAACCGTTATCATCTCGAGCCTGTCATTCCGTTCGCTCGATAAAATGGACTTCAGAAACAAAACAGTTTTGCCTACGCCACCTACGTCACTTCAGTAATGGTGCATGTGCAGATATGAAAGCCGTGTGAATACCTGATAACTTTTAAAATTTGTTTAAAGTAACTGGTGATTCATATTTTTGGTAAAGTTTACGTCGGAATCGTTTGCTTCCTTTTTTAAGCTATTGCCTGCGTTTGGAACTGATTGTAGTAACACAGAGAAATATATTAGTGCTGTAAGACGGACTGTTACGTATTTTCAAATGATGTACTGTGCTTGATAACAGTCTACAGTTTAATAGAGCAGATAAAATGTCTTATACCGGACATTAAAAACTTGGAATTTGATTTACATATTGATTAGTGTAGAAAAGACTTGCTATAAATTCCGAATACTTGACTACACGAGACCGTGTTGAGGAACATTGGTCTCAAGTAGAAAATGCGCGTCACATTGGAGTCTCATTCTTCCTTCCGAAAATAGTCATTACATCTATAAACAGCTAGGGTGTGGGGAATGTAGCGATTAGCCCGCGCCATATACCTGTAACCCATGTTTCATGAAACTTGTGTTTAATCTTGAAGGTTTGATTGTTAGCTCGGTATAACGTGAACAGCATTGCTGAACACTATTTCCGTCAAACACGGTTAGGCCACGCCCGCCACTAATGGCATAGTTACCGTTGCGAATTCCCAACAAATGCAAACCAAATTTGGCGGAAGTTTCCTGCATACGTACAACAACAAATTCTCTTCTATGTGTTCTCGACGAAATATATCACTGAAACTGTTGCCGACATATATCCTACTGAGCTTCATTCAGATGAAAGATTGATTTAAACATCTCGGTACCACGGTTTCCACTCGGTGCTGCATTGCACTTTAAGTTCGGTGACACGACTAATACACGTACGGTGCTAAGCTATTCCAGAGCACAACAGGGAACTAGGAAAAGCAGTCATCACTCGAATGGTTAGACAGCGTAAAATTTTGTTGATGTCCACTTGAAATCTGCTGCATTGGGATAAAAATAGATGTCTTGTCGGAGAAGCCACGTTTTGCTGTCACTAACGTGTGTTCCGCAATATTTGATTGTTACCATACTTCACGTCAGATGCTATTAAAGAAAAGAAAATATTTGTGACACGTTAGAAAAGTGAATTTACACGACTTTCAGTTTGGATTGGTTTATTCTCTGACGTTTATTCCCGTTCGTACTTTAAATTCAGCTGATCGTGAAGTCTATCACATGCTTTTACATCCCGAAATCATTTCGCACCGTAATCGCTAGATCTGAAAGCGACAATAGAATCCGCTGCTTCCGTTGGCTACGAATATTTGTGGGCCAAGATGGAGGCCGATCTTAGGGTTCACATTTTCCAGCGCCCTGGTTGGCTGAAATGCGTAGCTTGATTTGCATGCAATATAGTAGCGTGACGGCATTCACGGCATCAAGAGAATGAATTCCATAAAACGAGACCAACTAGATGTGGTGGTGTATATCATGGAACCGAAATTAAAACAAATAAATTACACAACACAGCTAATTTCCAAAAACAATAAAAATCAAAATTACTGGAGTTGTGGTCACCTTAGCAACGTAACAGATATCATAGACGGATCATTGAGAGGGAGGCAGGATGCCCACCCACCCTCCTTCCATACAACATCAAAAAACTTCAGTACTATTAGACTTATTGCCAATGTCTGTCCTGCGCATGGTTGGGACGACTCTGTTCGTGATAATCTAGGTCCGTCAATAAATTGAAAGGACGCAACGACTGCCCACCAAACCTCTGGCACTGAAACTTGTTACGCAATAATTAAATGGGATTTAAATCCCACACAACAGAAGTCGCTACTTTCTCCATTCGGTTAATAGTACTGTCACGTGTAATCAGGAACTCGCTACGGAATGAACCAAAACAAAGGGCTCTACCCCAAAACATGAAGCCAAACTATGGCTTTGAAAGATGGTGCTGCATTGAGATTTAAGACCGCTGATAGAATATTTCATTAAAGTATCTAAAATCCTGGCCGATATGAGCTGAGTTGGGTTGCAAAAAAAACAACAACAAAAGCTAATCATCTGGATTAACCTAATTGTTGCATGGCGACAAAAGCTTTGTTCAACGACTGCAAACATGACGTCTGACAGTCAGACGCTATTGTTGTTCTCCGGTGTTTTATTTTGATGTAACCAAGGGGTCCGTTTCATAAAAGTGGCTCAAGTTTTAAGTCATAAATTTGGCCGTACACTCCTAACATCTATTTCTGAAAAATAACTGTATCTCACTAGCAGTAAAAGTAAATGCCACTGAGATTATACAGATAACTGGTAATTGCTGAGATAGTTTCTGTTAATTATTTCTGTACAGTAATGCTCTCATAATTACTTGGCTAAAACTTTATACAACGATAAGTGGGAGCGTAAAACAAAGTTTGTGTCTTAAGTCTCAAGACAATTTTTATGAATCAGTAGCAATAGGACTTCGCTAAAAAGGAAGACTTCGCGAGATTACGTGAGATATTGCCGTGTATTTTAAATGAGAACACCCGAACGCACGCCAGGCTTGAGCGCTGTGACGCCACTCTATACAACACATTGGTCGTCATCCTCATCTACTCTATCCCTCGTGATGTTCTAGTGAAGATGGTGTGCTTTTCGTGTACCCCCATTGTATTTTAAAACACGTTGCTAAGCCGTTTGTTTTGTAACCGTACTGACTGTGTGTCACACAGTGGCACTTAAAATTTCGCCTCGGGTGTTGTGATTGTATTTTCACTAACTACTTGGCCAATTGAGGCGGGTGGCAGAAAATTAGCATTGGTGGTGTTTTCAACGGAGCAACAAGGTCATACTGAAACTTCAAATACTAATGAGCGGCAAGACTTTTTACACTCAAGCCCTTTACTGGACACTGAAGACCATTCGCGATATCCGGCTACGCCAAGTATGGAAAAAAGTGTTTCAGTGTATCGATAAAATATATCAAATTTGGCCAACCAGGAATCGGATAGCATGAAGTCAGTCTATCTACCAAATTTTACTCTTGTTTCTAATAATATTGGAAGTTGTTCAATAATAAATACATGTCCATCTGGTCAACATAATTTAGAAATGCCTGCTTTCTCGAGTGGTTATGCATCATACGAAATACAATGTTTAATTTTATAACCATTCGTTTCACCAATTTTATTTTTGTAGGTTTTCTTTACCGGTCTGCGAAACTAGGGTACCTTTGGCATCTGACAGTAAAGGTAAAAGCTATTGATGAAAATGATTGATACAAATTTCGAATGTTAAAAACTGCCAAAATAGAGTGCCATCGAAATGAGTCCCAAGAAATTTAAAAAGTTCTACTCCTTCTTTCTCAATTTCTATTATTGGGCTTTGAGTGTCTAATGGATGTGCTTTGTCAAATCAAGGCAAGCACTGAAGACATCTAACGTCATTTCAAACACCCACAGTACTTACTAACTGGCTGCGAAGGGGTTGTAAGGCCTTTAGTGTTAGGTTTTTGGGACTGAATCCCAGGTATTCTAGATCTCCTTCTATAAACCGGATTCTAGTCTCAGGGTGACCAGGACGAAACTTGAAAAGGACATCTCCTGCAGAAATAAATTTGTAACGCATTAATTGCGTATTGAGAAGTACAACGTTTTTCTCTAAAAATGTGACATACTTCAAACGTGCACTAAATGTATTTACTTATGAACAAACAAAACGGCTCGAAATTCATGTGGCCGCAACGCTCAATAGATATTTAATTGTGAGAAAAACAAAAGTATCACTTGACATTACGAAACAATTAGCAATAACGCAACGGACCGTTTACTATCAAACACGGAAATAAAAATGATGATTTTCGTCACCGTTTACATGATAATAGGCACTTAGACATGTCAGTTTTAGAGCATTCAATTCTCTTTTCCTTAGCAGTGCTAACAAAAATAATTTCTGTTCCGACATGAATGTCTAATCAAACCGTTGTTTTAGATACATCTTGGAAAGTATTGAAATTTAATTAATAACATTAGGACCAAACGCGTCCTACATTCTTTGCACGTTTATCAAATCTAATTCAACATGACTTTTAGCAGCGCAACAGTATAGTACTTTCTCACCAAAGACGCTATCACTGTCGTCGTCAATGTAGTCATCACCATCGTTAACATAGACGCTGCATATAACACTATACATGAACGTACGTTCACCATTAACATATTCTTTACCGTCACCACTGTGACGATTATTAACAACGTCATCATCACCTCTGCTACCGTCATTCCCATCATTGTCATCGTCATCGTCACCATTGTTATCATCATCGTTGACGTCATCTTCATGTCCAAGAGATTTTTATTAAAATCACGTGCTGTGCGTTTAGACAAACATTTCCGTGTGTTGTTTGTCATTATAATTTCATAATCATTATAACTGAAAGTATAACCATCAGGGACTTGTTTAACGAAAAGTGACTTGCGCTCAAAAATTACAATTACGGAATAAAGTTGTTGCCATGTGATTGTTAGCATATCACACACGAATCGGCCCACTGGGGACCTCAAATGTTCTTTGGATGTCTTAAATCGCTCAGACAGGCACACAAGTAATTTTGCCATAATTCCCTCGGTCGTCACTAGACCATGGGTCTTTGGAGGTGGGTCATCATACCTGTTCGACTGCTGTCGTTAGCTGTGACGACAAGCGGCGCTTTAGTCCTGATGTTGCTGAAGAATTGCAGGCAGACTGTAATGAAAAAATAATTCAAAAACACTCAAGATCCAATCACAACTCAGACGGCTTCATCCTCGGAATTGGAATTATTCTGACTTAGCAAGGGGAGATTGAAAAATTTCTTTTCAAGCGCATATTGTCTTCCAAAGCCTATAATAGAAATGCTTATGTTTTTAAATATTTCTCAAAATGTGCTATTTTACGCGACACGTTTTTTTGTAGTCACGAATAAAATTGCACTTGGAGTTTTCTTTGCGGCTCTTGGGTGTTAACAAACGATATTAGTATGGCCATGCTGGAATGCTATGGCGTGTGTTAAGATGAAAACCCTCAAGGGGAAAAGCAATCGTTTCATGTTACCTTTGGTAAAAACACAGTTCCTGATTATCCTGGAGAAACATTTTTCGGTGTTAGTCGCTGTTCCCTTGATGTGCATGTACTGTCCATGGAACAATAAAAAAGTTCATTGAGCAAAAACGAGTGACCGACAGTGACCGTGTGAATGCGTTCACTTCACTTTCTACTCTTTCACTGAACGTAAAATTAATACACGTCAAGGGAACCATAATTTTAATTCGTGTTCCCTTGGCGTGTTACAACACCAAAATGTCTCATCCACGATAATAGGGGATCTGTATTTATACTGAAGATAACATCAGAACCAGTTCCTTACCATTAAGGAGGTTGCTACCCTAAATGAGATGGTCCTAGGAGTGCAAATCATCCGGAATCTTCATTAGCTTATGCAATGCAAGTTGGTGGAGTTCAACCACATTAAATGACCGGTTCGCACTATGGTGTTAACGACTTCTCGTATACATAATGACACGCGAGCACTGGTACTTGCATAAGAAAGCTAACGTTTAAAAAGGTTAATTGGGGCTCTTATAGTAGTTTTGTTTCTATTCTGACGGCGTGTTTTACATCCCACTCAAAATAGCAATCAGACACAGAGGAATTGCACAAAATTAAAACAACATGGGATTCATTTTGCTTTGGCTAAGGGAAACTCTTCAGGATTTTTGCCCTCTTTTATCTGGTTCAAGTTTTGGACTAAACAAAACTGTTTTTATGAAAATCACTCGCTGTGGCCCTTGAGACATTGCACTGAAGCAGTGGCGGATTTAGGGGAGGCCAAGGGGGACATACCCCCCCCTAAAATTCTACCAGATACAATTTGGGAATTCGGATGCGAATTTCTGACTAGCACATGCGCGCAACCAAGGGGGCCCGGGGGTGAATAAAGGGAATTGGTGAATAAACATTGCATGGGCCCTGAACAAACCCCGTTTACAGTTACTTCACTCTTCCCAAACAGTTCTGTGAAATATGGTTCATATGCACGTGATCTTGATGTTGTTACAGTGGTTAGTCAGTCCGCAATGAAGCAATGTTCGAGTAAAGACATCTTTATCACTTGTTGTTCGTGGTGGCTTGGACGCTCATGGGGAATTTAATAAGTTTTTGGTTACAAATGTTGAACACTTGCCACCGAACATGTATACGAACAACACTATACTGCAAATTAAAGTTTATGAGATGGATTCTGCAGAAACAAGCAGGTTGATATTCACAATTAAGATTCATGGAAATGAAAGAATAAGCTTACAGCAGAAATGATTACTTACACGATTTCTGTCCCTGTGATGTGGAAATATGAAGAACAAATGATAGGGCGAGAAGGGTTTGTACGGCGGACATCCTACACCACTCCGATCCTAGTCTACGTCTGAAGGGTGGAAATTAGCCATAGACTACGTCTGCGTAATAAGTCGAAAATAATCACAAACACATAAAGTCTCGCCGGAGGTGGTCTAAATCTACCCACAAACTTCACAAGTGAATCCACTCAAGAATAGACTTAATTTTTCCGTATTGGTTTCCATTTTGTACGAGTGACTGCGTGCGTTGGCAGTGCGTGCTTTTGTAATGTGTAGCAGTCTTCTTTAATCCGAGGAAAATGGAGTAATTTGTTACCTAGGCAATTCCCATCGGTTGCTAAGCGGACCGTGACTGCCAAAAAACTTAAGATGCCGAGAACAGTACGTTATGACAATTTTATGACGCGTCACGCCGTTACAGGGGAGATGTTCTTGAAATATCTTGTTTCAAGAATTAACATTTTGAAACTTTCAAGACATACAAGTGCGGATGTCAAAACATTAACAAAATGTGCTGGATGTGTATTGGCAGTGTTTTCTAAACACTTAAAAGTGCTGTAGCAAATTTGTGGTATTAATAACACAGACATGAGAGCAACAAGTTCACGTTATAGGTCCGCGTAAATGACGTTAGACCTATTTGTGGATACTTTTGTCATTTTGTGTGGTGCTTCCTAAGGCGTGCTCTGACTTACTCAATGCACATATCAGGATGACGATGGGACTCTCTTACACCTTATTATAGAAATATAAGTGTTTTTGTAATTACCAAATACCACAAATGAACACAATCTGTTTTCACACAAAAGAACAGTCTAGGTTTGCTGCGGCTTTTTTATTTAAATCCAATAACATTCTTTAAGAAAATTTTATCAATAGTTGAACATTTTTTCAAATAGATTTAGGGATGCGCGGAAGGTGGGGATTTTCAAGGAATCAAATGTTAACATGTAACGAATGTCTTTACTTGTTTTTCATAAAAAGTATTGCTTGATTTCGTTCAATGGACTCCCTTTCTCATTGTTATGTAGAGGGTTGCAGGACATTTTCGCTGCTGCTGTTCACTCGTGGGTGTTCCTTTCGGTCAATAAATAATTTGATTTGTAAGTCACATTGTGCTCCTTGTAATTATGTCATTACGGGTCTGTTTAGTAGCTACGTGAACACGCGCACAACATTCAAAACAGGAGCTGGCTCTCGATGGTTTATTAATTCCAGTTCAGAGACGATAACAGTGGCTAATATACCACTTAGTAATGCCACAAATTAGGATGTTTGGATACCAGTCCTACATTCAAGTAGGTATGATTCAAGACGTGCCTTGACAATTCAACGTTGACATGACCCCCCCCCCCCTAATTCAGTGAAGACAAATAGATTTTGTTTCACGTCACTTTTTGGACTCAAATTGCCCCTTTTTGAGATCGAACCTGGACTTGTCCACAACAGACATGTTACCGCTTGAGTTCTAGATCGATACGACTGTACCGTGCAGTTCATTTCATGCCCTGAGCATATAGCCTTAACTAATAACACCGCAAGTCCAAAAGTCATTTAAAATCCGACTTTGGAGACAGCAAGGGGTCCATTATCAAATGTTATTTTTTCTCCAACAGAAGGCACACAACAGTTCATTGTAATTGGAACACCCTGGATTGAGGCTTGTCACCAACTAACAATCTCTGACACACGTTAGGCCTATATTACTAAACATATATGCTTTTTGTTAAACACTTCCAATTGAATTAATGAACTGTTAAAATGCATTTAAAAGATATGCAAAAAGTGACGGAAAAACAAATGCGTGAAACTCGGCAAGACATTTGAGCCAAGGCTTAGGCACCGGTCAAAAAATTGCAATGTTCCATCACAGGTTACGGACGTTCACTCTCTGATTTTAAAAGTCCTATTGAAGAAATTTAAAGGGGCGTTGTCAGTTTTACGGCCCAAAACGCATTTTTTTTGGGATTGTTGTTAGATATACTTCTTAACAAATTTAGCTTTGGGTCTTGCAATTGTCTATAAGACATTTACTGATATCAAGGCCGGTGACTGTACCAGTTAAGTACGCTTAAAATATTCTGTCATTAGACTGCGGCGGTGTCGGTTCCAAGTTCGATTCCGCGCTGAGGCTGATCTCGGAAAACCCCTTTTCTCGCCAATAATGTCCCTTGAATTGTTGTGTCCATGTGTTATATAACCACACTTTTTCATGCATGACTCATTTTCACTGTTGAAACCTTGAATAATATACCCGAACTGCAAATGAAATAAGTTAAACGTGTCAATACAAATAAATATGTATTAAATAGCAGGAATGCGACAATTACTTGTTCACGTGTTTAGTAACTCCCGAGGCACGAGCCTGCTGAGAATGACTTTGCACTGAATTATGTTGAGTGCTACTCAGATGTTCCATGTTGACCGGTCTTAGGAGCCTTTTCGCGAAGTTTTGTCGACGTTAAAGCTGCCCGAAAAGTAATGAATAGACTATCCAACGGAAGAGAGAATTCCCAGATAATTAACAATTTCCCAGTGAGACAGAAATGTGTGAACGAGTCTTTTTTTGGAAGGAAATTATCGATTTTACGGACGAAAAACGCATTTTTGTTATTATAGTTGGATGGGATCGCAGACCATAAACAACATGTACTACAGCCTATGATGGGATAGGCTTCTTCTAGTTATTAGCTGTGACTAAAGCTTTAAAACAACAAAAATTGGGATCAATGTCGGTTATAAAATGACAGAAAGCCGGCAATTGACCATACACCCACCCTTGTAAGGAGCCTTGCCCAAGGGGCCCCTTAGGAATATGTAATTCAAAACAACGAGAAAATAGTAAAAATTAATTTATCATCGGGGCCTTCGTTTAAACAAAATGTGTAGATTCATAAAAATTGAAAAGGAACTTCAGTTTATTATATCATGGGGCTTCTCCGAGAACGTGGTCTCTTCAGATGAACGGAGCTACAGTCAAATGTCAACAGATGACGTCATGTTAATATGAAAGGATAATTTAGACGGTTTCAAAAAACCAGAAACAAAGCAGCAATTGATCGCAGCCTTCTCCACCATGGAGCTCGGCACAATTTCAAACATTTGTGAACAACATAATCCACAAAAAACGACACGTTTGTATTTCCTGGCAAGTTATACAACTCTGGATTTTTGAAGTAAGATAAAGTGCCCGACATTAGTGCAATCAAACCACACAAGCTACGCTACAACTTTTTAAGAGTTGTCACTCTCGTAGTCCTACAAAAGAGCACCGGGTCCCCAAAGTACGTATTCGGCTATCAGCAGAATGACTGTTTCCTGGTTTAGCTGCGGGCCTCTGCACTGGAATGCTTAGCGTCAATCGCAGTGGCACCATCTCACGTGTATGCGTGTTTTCTCCGACACCTTCATGATGTTACTCCAGAGTCAAGTGTACAGTCTTGTTGCTACTGTGTTCACATCGTGTTCGAGTATCCGCATGGCACACTTTGCCCGGGAGAAAAATATGACTGGCTGTTGATGGCGGTTATACCCGGTGCCAACACGCAGGCCGACGTTTTTCAGACGGTTAACACAGTTGCTATTGCAACTGAACACGGCTTACAGCCACCAGGTGGCAAGACCATCTCGTCCAAGAGTCGGCTAACCTAATACTGTCGCCGAAATCGAAGGCTTTTTTTGAGTTCGCACAAAAATAGTTCGACAAAGAGACAGTTTACGAGAAGGTAGTAAAAGATATGAAGCACAGTTATCAAAAACAGAAATAGTCTCTAGGCACTGCATTTTTGTACCCTATATTACAATGATATGTTCTTTTCATCTAAAAATACCCCACATGGATACATTTGAAAAAAAAAATGTGACCATAAGATAATACACGCTAGTGCTGGTTCACGAAGTGAGTGACAAGATCCATTGCAAAACCGCTACGACAATTTAATTATGTTAAATTTTTTTGTCGCATTTATGCCGGAGTACTCCTACAGGTTTTACCAAACCACCTTACACCGCCGTCTGAACCGGCTATGTGTGAGAAGAGAATAAGTCGCACGAAAATCACTTTTAAACTCAAAAGGTTGAATTGGACTTCCTGGCATACGAAAAGTCGTGTGCAATAAATCTTGAGTGTGTAAACGGTGCGATGGTGGGGCCGGAGTGGCACGACTGGCTAGGCGAGACATGAGGATAACCTCAAACTCCCGCAGTTAATGCCACTCGTTCACAGCAGGAGAGCGGGGGCAAGGCTCCCCCTAACTTTGAACAAAAGAATTTCCTGAGGTCTTATGAATTCCCAGTGTTTTCTCATTGCTAACATTCCTTTTAATTCAAACAATTGAGAGTTGTAATGCACAAGCCAGGTCTCAATATTTACATTACCTGCGACTCTCGACAATAAACAGGCGCGGTGAAGTTAATCGCGCGGAAATCTTATGAATGGTGCATGTTTTGTTAAAGCAGACGACGGTGTATTGAAATCCAGAACCACGTGACTGATGTGTTAACTGTTTGAGTATCCAGGTAATGTTTGTGTATTGGACTTTATCGCGATGATGTTCGTGTGTTGTCTACTGAAGCTGGTTAAAACTTCTGCTACACATTTGTAAAAGGCTAGACTTTCCTATCAGTGCAGACCTTATTTAACTGTTGGGTGGTTCGGAATAACTCCAGTGTACAGAATTCTCTGAATACAAGTTTGGATACCGGTGAATGTTGTGATAGGCCTTGATGTTTAACTGACCCTCTGACCAAGGATTATGGCTACGACTGCTTTGAAAGCTATATTGTCACCGAGGACTCTTCAGACTGGAGGGAAATTACCAAACATCCCGGTCATCGAGCACCCGAAGTCAAAAATGAAGGGAGAGGAAAATCTGAACATTGTGGGTACCTCCGAGTTAGGGTCCAGCAACGAGAGAGAGAATACTTTCGTGGCCTTGAGAGAAAACGGGAAGATAGAGTTGGGTTTGGACAGGGAAAATTTACCACCTTTAAATGGGCAAAAACAGAACAGAGAAAGAATGATGTCATGGCCGCCAAGTAAGTTGGACACTGACATTTCATGTGGCTCGGTGAGATAATTTTGCTGGTACAGAGATTCGGACGCTCAGTTAACGTGGAAATATTTGTAAAATGTTGCCATTTGGGGAGGAAATGAGAATAGCCAAGAGTAAACACAATATTTTAGCATCTGAGTAAAACACATTGAGCGTAGATATAGTTAAGGCAAAAATTAGGATGATTGCGATTATTGGTTTCTGCTAGGTCCCAGGCTGATATCGCCTCCAATGTAATATTGACTTATGGATTGCGCCTTAGTTAAACACCCCACTGCCCATAATCTGTAAATCCTGAATTAAATATTAATCAAAGCCTGTTTAATATCGATAAAACTCAATTTTGTTAGTGTACAAAACAACCACTTTTGTTAAAAGCTATCGATTTAAAGTACGTGTACGTTGACCAGTTCAGTTGCTATTGGCACCCAAAGGTTAGGTGATGGCGAACGGTCTCATTCACTGATAAGATTCACTATATTGTCGCTAGTTTATTGTGTTGAGTTTTGAATACCATAATGACAGCTTTCTACACAATGAGCCTATTGAAAAGAAACGTCAACTGCCCTCGAATCCGTGCCTCAAACGTATTTACCGACAAGTTGAACTAGTCAAGAGACAAGTGTTGTGTTTAACATTCGGAAATAAGACAGCAATTTTCAATTTAGTACCCCGTCCCGTTTTTACAATTTCGTCTGTTTTAAAATATGCTTATTTTCAGATCTTGTAAAAAGAAAACCAGTAGTAAGTAGATTGCATGTTTCAATCAAGTTTTTGAATCCCGAAATTTTCATATTGTCTCTCGACATTGTTTTTTCAATTTATTCTATAAACTTGCTGCCAGTGGCATTCCTCATGTGATGACTTGTGCTGTGCCCCTTCTTATCACGGGAAGGCTTATCAAAGACGACAGTTTCATTACTAGATAAACCGAGAATCTGGGAACGGATGATGCAATGATGAGACCCAGTGAAGTAAAACCATGTTTATGAGTGACCACTAATCTGTTCACTTCCTTTGTCTGTAGTTAACCAAAACAAATACTACATGCTGCCATTTTGACGTCATCACCCTCACCCAACCAACTTCGTGGAGTGAAAAATCAGAACGATTTTAGAATTTTAATTGACCTTCTCAGTTGATGCTTCTTCACATTTTACGAAAAGTTTGTTCCGTCTCATGTAAGCAGAGCTGTAGAACAGTTCTTCCTAAGTTTTGATAATGATGTCAGTCAAAAATTTGTTTTAAAGAGTAGTGCGCAGAATACATTTATTAGCCTCAGTGATAAAATTTTAAACTTCCTCTTAAAATGTTGTCATTCATGCGGTGACGTGGTGTGCGGATTTTTAGTATTTTCGTAGCACAAACTGTTTCATTCTTTAAAGATATGATTAATAGATTACACAATTAGTGGTCAAGTCAAACCCGTTTTGTTTCCAGTGCATTTGGCACCCCCTAGCGGCGATAGACTGGCTCGTATTCACAAAAGACGGCTGGTTCACGAGGCGTGCTACAAGAAAAATGTCACACCAGAAGAGGTCAGTTACCTACAATAAAAAGTTTTAGCGAACACCTTACCTCAGCTAACGGAGTTGGGGAAGTCATGTGCTTGTAGTGTTTGTTTGTTTGTTTGTCCGGATCCAAGAACCGATTTTAGTTTTTCCTTCTATTCTCGTCAAGAGGTATTTCTACGATTGTTTCGTAATGAATGGCCTTTATGTAACGCACATTTCTGGAAACAGAACTTGTAACGCAATTTATACCTTCGGGATCTATGTCGAACATAAATATTTCTATGTTCTACCTAGATTCGAACCCGCTAATGTGTTTGGAAGCCCGACTAATTTTAAAGATAAATGATTCACGTTAGTGACGTGATCGAGTATGGCGCAATGGCTTACAAGCGCGAATCTTTTGTGTGAGAGCGTGATCTTCCCTTCCGCCGAGTTAATGTTTTTTCTGTGATGTTGGCAGAGAAGTTTGAACTCTAGGAACCCACTTTCAGTTTTCAAAACGTTTAATGTATTATCGCAAAAGGGCTACGCAATGCCATCTACTAAAGTAAATAAACATCACAATTCATTCATGATATAAGGAATCAACACCAATTTGCTCACAGATTTGATCAGTAGACGATTTGTTTTATTCTTTCAAACGCATCTATAATGTTATAAAGTCGTGAAAAATACTAAAATACAGCTACCAATGCCATATGCGGAGTGAATAATCTATATTCAAAGTTATTCTAAAACTTTGTATACACTGATATCTTAAATAAGTACCGGGGTTTTCTGCAAACCGGTCTCCCATATATAGGTTTATGGAAAATTTTCCAAACATAGCCCTACTTTGTGAACCGAAATTTTTTAATGTATGTGAGGTTACTCAAAATGAACAGTGTCAGCGAGTGCCAAACAAAAATATTACTTTATAAGAAAAGTAATATAAAATAGTTTATTTCATCACGTTTTTGTGTTATTCAAAAAATAAACTTTACAAACAGTACCACTTGTACCATGAACTCTCTAATACTATAAACGTATAACATATATATTTCAAAAATAATTTTATAACTTACAGACAATTACAAAAGAACACACACACGCATACACACGTCAAAAGGGTAACCTCCATCGAAAAAATATTTATACCTGTGATTGAGTTTTTATGCAGACCAAGATTCTTTCATTTCCCAGAAAAATTGTCCCACTGAAAGTTTTTACACGCAATACATTTTCCAGCAGCTTAGTATTTATGAACATATACAACAAGTTGTGAACATCGTCCATCTAGATATTCCATGTCCATGTCATGTGAACATCGTCCATATTCCATGTCCATGTCATGTGATCATCGTCCATATTCCATGTCCATGTCGTTGTGAACATCGTCCATATTCCATGTCCATGTCGCTGGCACATTTCCCGTTTATAGCTCCCCTATTCCCAAAATTACAACCGGGTTTATATTTAGGTACTAGAAAGGTCAAAGTTCGATATTTTCCAAATATGCATCATGAGGCAATTCTCGGTAGCAATTCACATCCGGGTATTTATTCACAATACACATGTAGTGGCCACCAATCTTACCACCTCTACCTTCACGTATATGTGGAACAACTTCCTGTCTATCTTACTCAACAACCTAGTACAGTTGACTTATTTTTTTCTTTACTCAATCTTACCACCTCGGTCTCCACGTATACTGGGAACAGCTTTCTGTCTATCTCACCCCACATCCTAGTACAGCTGACTTATTTTTTATTTGCTATTGTTTTTCTTTTATGTTTCGACATAAAAATTTCCTTCGTTAAATTTATATTTTGTTTTGATATGATCCACGTACGTCGACCTACACCATAAAGGCCAGCGCACTCAATACGATATTTGAACGACTACAACGTGGCTGATAATCAAAACTCGTCGTGAGTCCTCTCGACAAAAATCGCATCGTGTGTCACGAACCTGGGGCAACTATTTCCTTCGTTTACATAAAGCGAACCTCGGTTGAAATTTTTATACACGTCAGGAGCGTTAACTTCAGCATTTTTGAGGGAATTCGCGCAACAGTATCCAATAGTTACACAAAATCAAGGTCTAGTGACTGTCTTTTTAACTTTGAAAGACCAAGTGTTTGACAAACACCAAACAAGCAAATGATATTTACCAAGTACTTCTTTGTAAAGATAACGTTGCCTTTTTGTTTGAATATTTGAGCGAATATGCTTTCATCTTTAGCTATGGAAACCAAATATCGATTTTGAGCATGGCACTAAATAGGTACAGTTGTTTCCTCATCGAGTCGAAAGTAAGCTTAATCGCCACGTATTGAATTTGGATAAATTTTAAATGAAATGAACTGGGTATTTGGGATTGCGTACAGTGCTACAATGTACACTTCACTTACATAAATTGGTTTTGTGTATAATTGCGCCCAGTCTGATTACTATGTGAAATAATCAATCAAACCGTAAGCGGTATATCCTAAAATTGATGAATGATAGTCCAACCGTCATACATTTTCCTGTTTTTACCAACTTAAAAAGCGTCGTGGAAAGTAGATGCGATGGCAAATCGGTAAAACACGAAATGAATAACTGAATACACAAAAGTCACGTTATCAGAAGGTTTGGTCTTCGTAGTTATACATCGTACTGTTTTTACTCTGTCGTTGTTTTTACCAAAACGAGTTAAAATCAACTGGTTGCATATGAAAGGGACAAAAATTGGTGTCGAAGGTAGACAGATTTTACTTCACCTACAAATGGCGTCCAAATTCATGAAGTAAATGATGCCTGAGATCAAATTTGCAACATTTCCGTCAACATCTGAAAAATTACTGAACGCAAACTGAAAATTTGTTAAATAATTAAAAAACGGTCAAAGCGGATTCCTCGTCGTTGGGATTCCGTCTATTCGAAAGTGACCTAAAATTGTAACCGGTTAGACACAACTACCCAAGATGAAATATTTACGGTTATCTTTGAAAAAATGATATATCTCAATGTACGAAGGCAATTTAAGTGACACCTTAACGACGATTGTTTATTTATGTGTACCCGTGTATGCTTCTGTCACACTCACTATTTTAGCTGGAGTTTGTCATCTCGGAGAAAGTCAGTAACGGCTTTCATAGCCTCAAGTACCTGTTCAAGGCGAACGACCCTGCCGGCCAGGGAAATGTGTCCAGGTAAAGTAAAACACTAGCACTGAGTCAGTTATGAACGCTTGCTATGCATTACGCTTCTTGTCAGTAGGAATGCGAATAAGCTTTGGCAATACGAAGCGCCGATTGTTTAATATAAAATTACACCCGTTTCAATCCTGCAAAAGCCTCGGGCACTTATAAAAATTAAAGAAAGAGCCAATATCCATGTACACAGTTGTACGTTAGCATTATTGTACATCACCATGTCCTTCCCTAGCTAAGTCAAGCCATTACAAATTTCTACAGGTAAACAAACAGTATAAGAGGCCATAAGGTCCGTACGACAACATCCCTAATACTGTTTTGACTTACGAGTGATTATAGTCGCAGCTACGACACTACCTGTGATTTCTGTTAACTTTTTTTTCTGAACATGTAGCAAATGTGATCTCTAAAAATAAACCAAGAGTGTGCACTCAATGTTTTATGGTTTATTTTCTGTTCCACCACGTGCACACTCGTGAGCAATCTCGTATCATTCCCATGCGCGCACCCGGGTGGGGGGTCAAATGAGCCCCCCTATTTGGCGAAGTGGCCAAAAAGGTCCGCCTTGCTGAAACAAAAACTCCAAAAACATGTAGAAAACGAGACAAAAGTCCACTAAAAAGGCAGGAACTACCAAAATTCGGCGAATGCACAATTCATAGCTCTGAACGTATACCGTGAATCTTAGTGAAAGGTCCACATTCCAAACATGGTTCGTTCAACTTTAGTGTTTTCCTCCGATGAACATTGGTTTTATGTCCAATTACCAACTGCTTTCATGCTTTTTAAAACAGGATATTTTATACGAATTCTGCATGTTGCAGGGAGGCTTTGATGAGAATCCTGTTCAATCTATGTGGATACATACCTCCAGATGTGTACAACAAATTACTGAGAAGGTAACTATATTTAGCCACATTCAAAGATAAAGCGACGTTCAAAACAGACCTCGCAAACTAGATTGAGCCAAGTTTGCCGTTGAGCAACGAGAGAACTCAACTCAGGCCATTCTGTGAACACACTGAGTAGGAGTCAACACTATCGCTCCTTCGAAAGGTTTGAAAAAGGAACTACAATACGTGCGACTTAAGCAAAACTGCTCAACTCAAATATAGACAGTTCGCAAATTAAGCAAACGTAACGGTTATTTCAAAACGCTGCAGGCCATAAATTTTACACTCCGCATAAACTTTAGAATGCCTCATTCTCAACATAACCATTACTGCAGTATATCAATAAACCGTAGCGATATTAGAGATACATGAAATGTCAATATCATGGTCTTTCCGTTGAACAGAAAAGTCTATTTTAAGCACATTTACACGAAAAGAGATGTGTAACATTCTTACAATGGTATGGGTTAGGAACAACGGTTCATATATTTGTACAAAACCGCGCCTAAATTTATGTTGCAAACACGTAGATACCATTAACGGCAGTCTCAAATGCAAAGAAGTATTTACATTGGAACATTATCTAGCGCCATGCCGACAAGATGCAAGCTTTATTTAAGAAGACTTTTTGTTCCAATGTGCAAATAATTTTAAGTGGAAGGGACAATCTGATACGCCTCATGAATATCAAAATTCTCCAGCTGTTTTTATGACAAGAAGTTCATAAACTAAGTAAAAAACACACAAATCTAAGTTCTTGACATTAACTTATATGTGTATACATAAAATAGTAAAATATTTTTCTTAGTCAAGATATTAGAAAAAATGGCTTACCGAAGATTGTCAAATGTTCACAAGTGATTTATTAAAAATTGCGTTCCATCTTTTACTCCGAAACATACGTTTCCCGAAACTTGTTTACATCATTGTGTCGCGTGACTAGTTAGTGATGCACACTGAGAGATAAGTTTACGCTGTACAATGTTCGTCCATCTCCGCATGGGTATATATTGTCATCCCTAGCACCATCAACTCCTGTAACATTTTTGTACATTTCCTTGCAGAATAGGGCTGCGTCACGCGAAGACCGTCTCGTTTGAAGATTTCATTGGTTATTTCAAACCAAACAAGGTAATTTCACTTTCTGTTCCAAACAATATCGTGGGTGATTCGGATCACATTCGGTTATTTCCCTTTTATTATCTTCAAGCCATTTCCTTTTCGACATCACAAACAAAGTTACTCTCAATAAAAACGATATATTTCTTAGGCCGGAAGCAAGGAAGTCGAATGGATCCGTCCTATTAATCCAAAAGACATTTACTTGTCTCGGAGCCATCCTGAAGAACATCTGAGAGATAAGCTAGTTTTTCCTCGGGAACAGTTTGTACCTGCTTCGTACGTGTCAGCTCTGTTAAAAGCAAAGGCGAGTAAAGGGTAAGTTGACATATATGGTAAAAGAATAAGTAAGGTGTACATTAAATAAAACTTCGTTTCTCCTCGCGCAACCTTCAGTGAGCGACTCAAATATTTATTTGTAAAACGACAAAAAATTCAGTGGTAAAACAAAGTATTTTTACAACAGAAATTAATGAGCCCGAGAATTAAAAGTGAAACAAATCTGCAACGGGGCTTAGAAGAAACTTAACGAGATTAATTATGAAATCATTCTATTATTATTATTACTATTGTCATTATTATCATTATTATTATTATTGTCATTGTCATTATTATTATCATTATTATCATTATCATTATTATTATTATATTTCAGGGAAATCAGTCTGCGTGACTATTTTCCTGCCTCATGCCTAGAGAAAGATGGCATTATACTACCGCCACAATTCAGAGAAGCCGTGGCTATCCTTGGGTATCGTCTGACGGACGACGAATTCAGGAAGCTTTGGGCCAGGTACGTTAGCCTCTCGTTTTGCATTGCGTTTTAACATTATCACGTGCGACACCTGGTGGTAAACACAGATGATACTGCCTATCAAAATGAACTTAAACTCTGTAGCGCCCAACTGTTCATTTTTAATATTGCGTAAATATTGCTTGCCATGCGTTTCTAGTCTCTAAGAAGATTAACTGGAAGTAAATTGGAAGCCATGATAATGACCTCCTTACTGATGTTTTTTGTCATTACAAGGATAACAGAGAAAATTTTAACCCTGTCAACATCGTACTTCCCAGATTCGACCTAGAGGGCGTTGGATCTCTGAAGCCGAAATTCCTGTTCAAACTGCTAGACCTCGACACTTCCGGTAACTCAAAAGCTGCACCATTTATTCGGAGGAGCAAGACTTCTCCAGGGGACGATGGGAAAGCAAAGGAAGAACAACCGAGCCATCTAGCGGTGCCGAAGAGAAAAGCCAAAATAAAACAGCTGGACAATATATTGGATCAGGTCATGTTCAAGGTAGGAATATAGGTACTATTTTCATCGACTGCAAAAGGACGCCTTTTCCTCGAGTGTAAGCTTTGCTGTCATAACGACGAAATAAGTGTAAATACCGTATGGTGATTGTTTCTCATTTCAGTTTGACTCTATGATTGATCTCTTAAGGTTGGACCCTAGAACGATGTTCAAGTTTGGACATTTTTAGTATATCACATCTCAAAACGACTCACCAGATTCATATGAGATTTTCATATACTATGCTTTATACGTTGTCCTCCAAGACGATATTAGACGTTATTTTTAAAATGTTCCACTTTTACTTTAGGGTTATCAAAAGAACATTCATGATTTTCATGAAAATTACTCTAAGATTGCATAAAACGATAACAAAATAAAACTTCAGAAAAGTGCAACAATGCTTTTGAGATCTCAAGTAAAATTTGATCATGTGACTGATACCGCTGTTTTGCTATCCGAATACCGGTATACCTTTCGTTTTTGCTGAATTTTAAGAAAAAGACATGGTCACGTGACACAAATAATGAAAGAGTGATAAAAAGTCGAAACTCTAGAGACTTTCTACTTTCAAAAAATATATACCTTTACTAAATTAAAACCTATGATTTTGTAGAAATTTGTCTAAATACACAGTCTTGTCAATAAGGTCTTATATAACCTTAAGTTTACTTACTCTATTTTTCTCAGCTGGACGAACCTTACAATCAACTACAGATGGCGTTTGAAACATTTGACTTTCTCGCCGACAACTGCGTATCTCGCGTTGACTTCAGAAAAGTGCTAAGTGAATATGGAATGAACGTCACGGCAACGGAGTTAGAATACTTTCTCTCCAGGTAACCAGTTCGCATTTCACTTAAATAACCATTGTTTTGTAAATATTTTCATTATGCCAGTCCGTAGTTTGTTGGCACTGTTGAAATAATGCGTTGAAACGCGTTCTTCGTTACAGAGGGAACATTAAACTTAGAAATGGGACAATCAACTATCGTGCATTTCTGGCAAAATTCTCAAATCGATCACAAGGTGGTATGGTGTTCCGCATAGTCAACGACCGATTCCACGTGTAAGTACTAATAAGATTCTAGCTCGACTTGTAAATTTATAAAGCTATGTCTTTGGTCTTCATATGTACTCGAGTGTTAAATACCATGTCTTACTTTTATAAAGAATATTTTTTTTAAATTAAACACGAAAATTACATTTTTATTAAAGTCTTGATACTTTTAATATTCATATGGTGTACTTTTTGTATCGATACTCTGTATATTATATCCTACTGTTAACACATGTTTCTATCTGTGCAGCACATACTCATATGGTACATAGGAATGACTGTGGTGTAATATCTAGGGGTACAAACACTGTTGTGACCACGCCACTAAATTTCATTAACGATGTTCTAAACCCCAGTCTTGGACAAGCAGAAATCAAACACATGATACAAATAGATACGCATCGAAAATCCTCCGCATTCATTCGGTGACCAAATTCCAATCCCGGGGCTTCGGTGTCTGCTGTCCCAGGACTAGATTTAAAGGATCCTAACAGAAATTTAAAGACACGGCCATGATTTTTTCCACTCTCTGAATATTGAAAGTTTTATTAATAATTTTAGCTTCAGTGAGAATGCCGACTTCGCCAACACCCAGCCACTGTCAGCTGAGCAACTGGAGGCTAAACTTGTTGAATTTCTTCATAAAGATTTTCTAAAGATGATCGGGAGTTTACAGTAAGTGCCAAGTTAAAGAACTTCTTCAAAACTGACTATACCCTCTGAAAATAACGCCACATTCCATGCAAGTTTTCCTTTAACTGCAGAGCGGAAAAAAGCTATGGTTCGAAAATTCTTCACGTGGACAATTTAACCACTGTATCCACTAGACGAACGTAGCTAGCTGGTCGTCTCTTGAAAGACTAGCGACATTTGCGTAGCACATTTAACAAAGACATAAGAGCCGTTTTGGCTTATATGAGCTAGAGATATGAACTGCTGCTAAATATTTTTATGTGATTTAAAAATTTCCAAAAAATGACCGTCAATTCTCAAAAGTCTGGAACAAGTGTCAAAATTCCTTTTCAAAGTTTACCTAATCCGCAAGTGTTTCGAACGCTGCAGGAGGAGGTTCAATCTCCTCGTGCCACAGGATCCAGCCTAGAACACAATGGTGAAGTTTTGTGGATGAACTTTGTTTTTCTCTCCCAAGAAGCACAAAACATGCAGCAACAGGCAACTAAAGCAACCCTCCAGTGGCGAATTTAAGGGGGGGGGGGCAAGAGGGCCATGGCCCCCCTAAATTTCTTCCAGATTCCATATGGAAGTTCGGGGGTACGAATGTCTGACGGGCAAAATCCTGGCTAATACTCCGCCGTGTCCCCCTATCTCAAAATCCTGGATCCGCCCATGACTTAGAAGATGTAAAGCAAACGGCGACAAATATTTTAAGTGTTTTATAAGGATGGACCAGACGACCAAGAACATGCAAATATTAAGCAAAGCAATTATTCATGGAATAACGATCGTAGCGCCAAACGACGGGCAAATTAACAACATAAGGGATACTTCTTCCTATGTTTTTACTATTCTTTCAGGAGTTTGGATCAGTACGGCATGGGTGTGGTGACGCAGATGGAGTTCCGAAGGATTCTAGAGTCCTGCTTGATGGTGCGCATCAAAGACCGCCACTGGGAAAAAATGAGAGAACAGATCGGTTTGGACGAGGATGGATTAGTACCATACACGGACTTCATGAACAAGATAACAGCAGGGTATGGCAATGAAACATTCTTGTGAATAAATTCGAGTTAAGTTTACTTGTTGCTACTAGATCAGTAAATCTGCTGCAGTCAAAGTTGAAAGCCAAACTAGAAAAAGACTACCATGAGTGGTTCCCAGCGTGCCGCTAGGTGGTCAGTTGCCAGCACGCGCTGGCTAGGCACGCAGGGAACCAGCGAGATGACTACCCTGGGTGAACGCAAATGTTTCAAAAATCATCCCTGTAGAAAGCTATTTACCGTTCACCGTTATCATTAGCGAGCACTGTGCGCTATATATGGGGTGGCGTAATTACTTGTAGGCCCGGAGTATGGAATAAAAAGAGAGAAGCTGGATATCTTGTGAGTAAAATCGACAGGATTGACACTCCGTCACAAGTGACGAAGCTTCGACAAGAAGAGAAAGAAAAAGAAATATTGGAATCTCAGAAAGGTCGATCTGTCGAACAGGTATGGCCAATTCCACTTTCACTGTTATTTAAAAAGCAACTAATTTATATGTGTTTATAGAAAGCACAATGTTAGACATACTTGCTCGTGTTAATATCTTGGACAGCAAGAAAATCTCATTATCAACCAATCGCCACTTCAGCTAGCTCTCGTGAACCACTTCACGAACAACACGAAATCCAACAGTTCTAGTTTATGTTTTTGCAATTTCTGCAATTTCAGATCCTTGATTTGTTGAGGGAAGAGATGAAAACCAAAGTTGGCATATGTAGCAAGGTAAGCAAGGCCTGTTTGAGCTATTTTCAACCATTTACTTAATTTCCCCCTTCCCGTGGTGCGTCTATTCCAGAAGCACCACGTAACGGAAGTTCTGGTGAGAGCGATTGTAGTTTTACTAAAGCACCCGTATGAGGATGCGTACATTCTAGTGCCTCCTTTGTTTGTGAAGAGTTCGAGTCCCACACGAAACAACGACACGAAACGCCAGAAATAAGGCAGTGTTTTGTTTTCTGTGAAGAGCCAACCAATTAACCACAGACTATACTTGCACCATCTTATTTTACAGGCTTACCAACAACTCGATCCTAAAATGACCGGTCGGCTTGGAAAAGAGCAACTTGTTAAGGTTTTGGAACGGTGAGTTGCGTGTTCAATGATTATTACTAAGTTCAAGAGAATGAAATGCTTGAGCGCATCTCTAGGAATTCGTGATAATTTCTTGAAGCCCCACCTACATAGAGGGTTGTGACGAGACAGTGAAAGTACTGGAGATTCACCATTAAAGAGAGGTCTGGGCCCGCTGGATCCCTTTTGGATCCGCACTTATCCTGTAACCGTTTGTGGGTTGACAATTAATGTTCTCACTCATATTATTAAAAATGGGAGGTCAATACCTTGTCTTTATTCCAGTATTGGTGTGACCCTTATCAGACAAGAAGTGGACCGCCTGTTTAAACATTTCGACGTTGCAACTGATGGTCTGTTCACGTGGACCAAGTTCTTGGGATTTGTAACCGAGCAAAAAGGAAGCGTGCATAACATGGAGCGAGCTGCAAACGCCAGTGTCCCAAAAATAGAAATCGTACAGATACCCCAGGCGTATGTTGAAACGAACAACAACCAGACAATGGAGGAAAAAGAAGGTAAAGGAAGCAGGTCTACTATTTGTACATTTGTCATGATTTGTAACTTGCTGACATGTGTACATTCTTGGAAAAGATAACAATCAAACGCCCAAAGTGTAGATCAAGGTCAAACAAACTGAAGGTATCACGCTTGGCACACGGTGTTATCGGTACAGAAGTATTGCATGTATCGAATTTGCGTTTTCTTATGTCTGTGGATTCAAAAATATCAAGAAAAAACCTAGGGAAACATTGAAAAATAAAAGCAAAATGGTTTTATTGAGAATTTGCATTGCTAGTTGTTCAAAGTCTAACACTGTGGAAAAAGTTGTAAAGAACTCTTAACTGTTTCAGAAGCGTCGCCACCAGTAGAAGAGAAAGTCAACCCAAAAGGCATTCCTCATTTTTCACCCGTCGAATCATTGAAGTTGGAGCGAATTGGGCAAAAATCCTTGATCGTAGACAACTTAATGGAGAAAATACGAAATGACGTAAGCCCCGCTTGAGTCACTAAAGCGTAGATAGGCTTAAAATCAGATTTATTACAGAATTTGAAATTATTAAATTGACTAAGGGGTCTGTGGCTTGCCAACAGATTTGTTTCATCTTTGGTAAGGTAACCTTTTTAAAAGCAGTTAAGATTATAAAATCTTATCTCATTTAGGTCACTGCAAACTGGGAACATCTGAAATTTATCTTTCGCCAACTCGACCCAGAAGGAAGCGCTACGGTTCCGGTTCTTGACGTCAAGGTAACCGAACTGCTGTCCAATTTACCTCTGCATACCACATTTGACGTACAATATGTTCAAAATTCGCAAGATCAGAACTAACACTCAAGTACATCCTCGTAGAGAGTGTGTTTTCCAGCACCTCTCCACGAACACTGTCATTGGCTTAGTTGTAGTGTTCCGCCGAACATGCATTCTCGATTGATTTCCTTCAGACGCAAGCATCCTATTTAATTTTCCATATCGTACGGTTATTGTTTAGTCCAGTTAGTTTTTGTTGCAATATTTGTCTGTAAATGGGGGGCAACGCTTAGTATGGCACAAAAGGAAGCAAATCGTGAACTGACTGTATGTCTATCTGCATCCAATGTCTTTATTTTTCATGTCAACGTAGGAGTGCATGAATACGTTTGAGTTCAATCTAACGGAAGACGAAGTACGAGCGTTATGTGAACGATTTGACTTCGAGGGTAACGGAAGGTAAGTGCCTTGCGTCATCGTAGAATTACCTGGTGTGACTTTAATAAATAGGAGTATTTTTGTCGTTTGGAGATTTTGTCCTGATATTTCTAAATATTAAAACTAAGGAAACGTTTGATAAACTTGCATCTGTTGAAGGCGTTGGTGAAGGAGAATTGTTTTAAAATGACGGAAAGCTTTTGATCTTCTGAATACGTTTGACACTAATCGCCATCATTTGAAAACGTCATCATCTACTAGAATTACAGCACTCGCCGACTTATCCTCAACAAGGATAATGTGTTAGGTTTTATGGCTTCTCGTTGAGCGGAGACACTCTATTTCTCCATCTATCCTTCGTTTTGTTTTCCTAGAACATTTGTTTGAAAACGAATTTAATCCAAATCCACCCTTTTAGGTTCCATTACATGCCATTCATGGAAAGCTACACAGTACGCAAGTCTGCTAAACGTCAGCCTGTGGAACTTACGATGAACAAACCTGCTAAGGAGACGACATCCGTATCACGTCGCTCCAGCACGTCAGGAGAGCTAACATATAACAAAGTAACCCACAAACTGCAACAACGGGTAGGAAAACCACTGGTGTTCTATAATTTGAAAAAGTTATTTTAGATTCAAATGTGATAAAGACGTTGTGGCCGGTGAAAGATTTCCGATTGGGTGCAAATAATACTATTTTTGAAGAGGATGGTAACAGAAGGTGTAGGTTTCAAACAGGGAATTATCGAGGTCGGCTGGAGGTTACATTGGTGAATAGCTGGCACAGCTTCCGCCTTTTCATTGCTGAAATTAAATTTAAAGGAGAATGCCACCCGATTTAATTACTCTTTTCTACCGTCTTAATCGGTCTATATCCACATCGCGGCTTATATACGGTCGACTTCACCTTGCCAAGAGGTGTCGAGTTAACCAGTGAGGAAGGTGAGAAACGACGCAGCAACGTCAGTGGTTCATCTGCAGAGTGAATGCCACTATACTGCGGTGCATCGTTCCCGATTGTCCGAGCTATGAAGCTGCGAAGAAAGCGGGTATATAGTTTTTTTCGACTTCCTCGAGAGCCCGGAGTGCTTAGGAAGTGGCTCGCGGTAGTGAAGAATGAAAAGTACGCTGTTAATTGCAAGTATGAGGCCTTGAAACATCTCCATGTCTGTGGCCGGTATTTCGTCGACAGTGATTTCTCTGACGAATTCCGGCTAACTAAAGAACTATTCATACGTTGCGTTGCCTGTGCATATTCACGGCGTCTCTCTAGTATTTCTTGATCAGTGTATTCCGGTTCGAAGTGATAGCCTGTGAAACCTAACGATCCGACGCACGAAGTCTTCGTCGGATGAGCTCTCGACTAAGTCGGGTTTGGCGCCGGGCGAGTTGCCATGTAGACGTTTATTATTCTGCGTTCTGTTTCAAAATGAATTAATGTCACCCCAAACAATACTTATATAAAACTGAAACAAAGTCTGTCTCATTAGATACAATTTGTAATGCCTTTGGAGTATTCGTGAGTGGAAATGTTTTAGAAGCCAGCAATGAATAAACCACTGCGTTACCGGCTTCTGATGCAATAAAGGTAATTGACCCGCGGGCACAGAGGCCGTGTGAGCGCATGCTAATTCAGTGTTTGCTGACAGAAAGCTGTTGTGAAACAATAACTCGAATTTATATCCTATGGTCACATGTTAGGGCAATCTTTATTTAGATATACAAATACATTATTCAAATCATGGTTACTGTACAACCTTTGCCCTGAAAGTTCTGCGGAAGGGGAACCTGACTTCGCGGCCCCCGACAAGTAAGTAGATTTTCAGTTTCGTGGCTAATTCACCTAAATGATTACGTGCACATTATTTTTTTTTGGCTCACTATTATAGTCTTTTTCGTGACTGGAGGTTTAGTTTCCAACTTAAGCTGGTTTATGTTCGTGATGTCCAGTCCCGGCCGGCGGGGACTCAGTAACAAGCGTTTTGTGTGTTTAGAACTAAAAAAATCGCAAGTCCAAAAGTACGACACACAGCTATTTTCCCCTGTCTGTATTTAATGATTCGAATTTATCACCAAACCGACCCAAACTCCCGCGATCCGGACCATTGACCTAACTCTGTAGGCTACGTATACGGTACGTCTAAATACCTATAAATTCATAACAGTGAAATAAAACAACACGTTTGTCCAAGAACTTGATGCACTTGTATGGGGTTTACATCGAATTTTGATGATTTACTCGTGTAAAACGATGAATTCAAGCGATAAGTTGACTCCAGTAAGCGTGTTGTGAACGGCTGAACAGACTGCGTTCGAACCGATTAAGTCCTTGGTTAATTTCAACACCTCCGTCTGCCGTTAGGTGTCAGGCAAAACAACTGAACTTGCTGTTATCGCCGGAGTGGAGCCACTCGATCTAGACTGAGGTTGTTTTTTTTGGGTGGCATTCTCCTTAAACAACCTCAAGGCTCTTAAAAATGTTTCTTTCATTTCTCGAAATGCTAAGAATCCAACAACATTTGACAAACGAGTATACTTCACTCACTCAGACATTGGCTGCAAATGTTGAACGATATTTCAAAAGGAAGACACTGAGCAACACAGAGAATAAACAAGAGATTAATGTTAAGTGGTATTTTCATAAACTTGATTGCTACCAGGGATTCAAACGATACTTTAATCCAATCTATCGTGGGTCCTATGAAAAAAGAATTAGTTAGTGTCTATAAATCAGTGGCAGATCTACGATTTCAGTAAGGGGGGGGGTT
>NMRA01000019.1:1201422-1226505 GCA_002633005.1 Phoronis australis | reverse complement strand
CCCCCCTGTAGATCCGCCTCTGTAAATGCACTTCTAAGAAAATGAACTATATTTTACGTACTCCGGGGTAGCATGTGTCCATCTTGTCAAGTCACGCCAGGCAGAAGTATCATTACTTCACAAGCTGAATGCTGCAAAGCTAATCAAGGGGGGGGGGGTGAGCTCAACAATTGATCGGTCTTCAAAACCAACTGGCTGGATTGCAAAATTTGGTGGTCGGACCTCAAAACGCGATGTCCGGTACCTCAAAACCAGATGGCCGCATCCAAAAAACTGGTTGGCCGGAACTAAAACGTGTTGGCCGGTGCGCAAGCACAGTGGCCGCTGTACTTTCAAAGCGAGTCTCTGACGAAGTCCATCCGTCGTGCTTGATCATCGGCCGGGGTCCAACCAACTAGATTTTTGGATGAGGTCATCGCGTTTTGAAGTCGCATAACACGTTTGATCACCGGCTATTTGGTTTTGGAATTGCAGTCCAGCCGACTAGTTGAAGTCCGTGCAAGTGGTTTTGAAGTCCGACCAATTGTTGATTCCACTTGTTCATTGTTTGTACCCATTCTTATATTGTTTGAAGGAACGTGAACATGTGAAAATTATGTAACATTGAGCATGAGAAGCACTCAAACATCTACCAAGTATTAAAACTAAATTCAAATATTCACGCTGTTTACAACTTGTAGCAATCTTCGGCATGTAGTTGGGCTGCAGACCACCCCACGGTCGATCAAGTCATTAGGAGAATTAGAGAAAAGGTTTGATCTGCTGTTGTCCGATGTTGTAGTATGCTATTGCTATACTCTTGCGTTTCTTTTGTTGGCTGCGTTGTCGTTGTAAGTTCAAGTACACATCGTTTTTAAAGTTTATGGAACCCAAACAAGAGTTTTAGTGCAATGTACTTTAGTCTATAAAAATCAAGAAATAACAATGGTAGGAAAGAACAGTCATTTCCTTTTTTGTTTTCTCTGCTGTTGCTTGCAGTTGCAACTTTGGTGTTTTCAAAAACATCCCTTTCAAGTTAAAGGCACATACCAGGTTCATTTGTATAATTATCAGGCACATAACGGGGGCGTATCCAGGATTTTTAGTTGGGGGGAGGCCAGGGCAGAGTATTAGCCAGGATTTTTGCCCGTCAGACATTCGAACTTCCGAATCATTGCCAAATGGAATCTGGGAGAGATTTAGTGGGGTCCATGGCCCCCTTGACCCCTCTCTAAATCCTCCACTGCAAAACGTACCGTATATTAGTGAGTGAATTTCTCAAGGGCAATGAAATTCGAAACCCCACCTTAATCTAAAAAAGGAAGCAACTTTTTGTAACCTTTTACCCCAGCTGATCTACTTTCAGCCATCGAGCTGTTAGAGTTTAGGGTCCGCTTCATTTTTACGGGACATGTGTCGAGTATATGCTCTCTTTTTATAGATGGTCAAGGAGTGGAAGAGCTTGCGACGCGCCTTTAAAAAGATGGACAGCGACACGAAGGGGTATCTCACTGTGGCGGAGTTCCGTACGGTGGTAGAGAATTGTGGGATACGGCTGACACAGGACGACCTCTATCATATACTGACAGAGTTTGATTCCAATATGGACGGCAAGATTTGTTACGAGGAGTTCATTCAAAGTCTTTTGAAAACGTGAATGTCTTGATATGGATTGTAATGTTTTATTTTTTTAATTAAAAGGGTGTAAAACTTTATACACACAGGCTTATACAATAAACGGAACAACGTTCATGTGTTTTGAGTCCTGTGTTAATCTTCAAGATCTCATTGTCTTGTGTATATCCTCAGCGCAGTTGTATGGAACATTATATAACTGAAAAGTAATTTCAACAAAATTCGTTTAATTTTTCTATTATTTTGCTGTTTCTTTACTTTCGTTCAAATTTTCTGAAAGAATTTTATTTATAGACTGCTCGTCTAAGTCCGTGTCCGAAGGTGCTTCAGTGTTAACATTTAGAACTTCGCCACTTGTGGAAGATCGGTTTCTTGATAGAATTGCTGAGGTAGACAATTTTCTGTCGATGGAAGCACCAAGACTTGCTCTGCGACAGGATTCAATCATTTTTTGTTGCAATTTCTGTCTTTGGACGACGGGGTCCAATTCTTGCAATTTGCGTTCAATTTCTGGCCTCAAAACTTTCATGTTGAATCCTGAATGGTAAATTCTGGTTTCGAATTTCAACCTCCGTTTACTCGCTGGAGTGTTAACGTTGTTCACGTCAAACCCAAACTTCATTGTTGAAAAGTTATCCACCTTGTAATCCTGATTCAGAACTTTACGGTACGCGTTCATCTGATTCAACGTCTTATGAACTCGCTGTATGGCGCGTGCCTGCATCACATCCATCGTGTGTTGTGACCGATCTATATGCCGTGCTACCGTTTGAAATCGGTACGCCTCACTTTCATTCATTTTCTCGGCTCTACGTTTAGTTTCTCGACTGATGTCGTACACTGCGTTGCACAGCGACCCTTTACCGATGGGGACATTGTTCATATCTCGTATCAACTTCCTGTTGTTAAGTTGTGGCATCTTACGTCATGTAATCTGTGTCTGAAAATAAAATGTTAAACCACTTTATTTTTCACTTTACCAATGGCTTGCTGCTGATTGGGTAAAAATAGCATAGATGGTTCTGGTCTCTAATTATTTGAAAAAATTGAGTCGGTGGTGCAATATTTTTTAATTGCTCACTTTTGCAAAAAAAGAAAATCCACCAGAGACAAACAAAAATGATGCGTTTCAAACCTTGATTATGAGCTTTTGTGCAGCTTCTTAAAAAGCACTCTAAGCTGAAATTGATTTGGGAGGGGCGTTTTTTAGTCGGTGAGCGGCGATCTCAAAATGTGTTGTTGTAGAGACCAGGGACTACTATGTTTTTTGGCCTTCGCTGCGCCACCCGTTTAACGCAAGTGATGCTTAAAAACAAGCGTAGAGCACCAATCGTTATTTTTTCTTGAAAATTTAGCTTTAGTTCAATAAATCATCAACAAAAAACGGCGGTATACCTTATATTACCTACAATACTAAAAGCTTCCAAAAACATTAATGTTTGATCATGGCCACTTTCCGTAACAAAAATTGGCCTCTACGTACTTCTTACAACAACTGTATGCGGTTTCTGGGTTTGGGAAAGATTGACAGTTCGTTATAGCTCGTGAACGTGCCGTGGGTCAAAAAAAATATACAGCCTGCACAAGACAAGTTGCTTTGCTCGGTGTCAATCAGCATTGATCTGTCAGTTCTTCTCAAATCAAGTCATCACCTAACGTCTTAGTAAGACAACAAAATTTTCAAACACAAGGTATATCAAAAGTTGTCTCACACCTCAAGTCACAACAACTCAGTAACAATACTATTGATCTAAATTCAAAAAGACGCGACCAAAAAGAATCACCTCAATAAGAGTGTTTAACGGCTTGAAGATATCATTGAATCTTCAAATTTTCATGTTTTTACCGTGACTTTTGTCTATAAAAATTCGGGGGTCTCCGAATTAGATTTTTCGTCACCTCCGGCAAAAATGTAAATTTGCAAGGGTTACTGAAAAGCCACCTCTAGTTAAATTGATGATTGAAATTCTTTTGAAAACGAATTAATTTTGATGTACGATGTCACGTTTATGTTTTAAAAAAGCTTTAATTATATCTCCCGGTTTACTGGTTTTCTTACGTCATGTAGCCTGAACGTTTTGTTTTTGTGGACTTTTGAGTACTTCAAATTTTACCGTTTTGCTTCTGCACAACAAAGATGCATTATTTTTTATTTTATGTTTTATTTTAATACCCATAAAAGAAGAAAAAACAATGGCCATCGTCTTCGTTTTTCATTTATTTTAGCTCAAATTGTAGCGACACATTACAAAGCGCAATTTGACCTCAAAAACACACCAATTTCAAGATGACGGTTACCCTGCTATAGTGAAAACACTCATATTGACGTGAACACTGCGACAAGAAGTTTTTAATGAGAATTGCAGTTTGAATTAATTTACAGCTAATGTCTACTCTTGGGTTTGCCTATTGTTTGATATGAAGTTGCTGTGAAATTTGAATTATTGATTCGGAAGTATGAGTATATTACTCCATAATCTGTCCAAATCATTTAATATTTGCGTCAATGTAAGAAATGATGACTCAGTTTTCACTCATCCAATGAAGTGGTCAGGCCATATATCTGCCAGGCTTGAACTACGTTCACGACTATACGGTCCTCGCGATGTCATGAAACGTATTTCAAGCTTGGACTGAATGGAAACTATACGCATTTGCCCTAACCTGTAGATGAAAAAAGTTTGGTTATTGGATTTGGTGTGGGGCAACAAAAATAATCAACACGCTATACAAACTTTGAGAGGAGCAAGTGAGTTAAAGAATATGCCATTGAGCTTGATTATGCGAGTTTTGGTTTAGATTAGATATATGAATCACATCGTCAAGGAGAAAAGATAGAAACGGATCGTCAACATTAATCAGCAGAATGATACAGATATCACGGATGTTTTTGTTTATTCAGGAATATATTCTTAAATACTAAGGTTGAAAAAAATCCCTCAGTAAACATTTAGAAGACTGAAATAAAATATACTTACTCACGACAGAAAGGTATTATAGAAATCACGAATATTTTTGTTTATTCAGGAATAAATTCTGCAATAATAAAGGTGAAAACTTTCCCTCAGTAAACGTTTAGAAAACTGACATAAAATATACTTACTACACAAAGGCGAACATGAGCCACGGTGATTTGTAGAAGTGTAATTACGGCTGAAACTCCACTTACTAACTTAAGATCGATATTAAGAACGTTCTCTTACTTCAGAGCAGTAAGAAAGTACGTATAACTTTACCCCCATGGCGTTTTAATTTGATACATCGGTAAAACACAAAGGATAAAACAAATTAATGCGTTACCTGACATTTCAGAAACCACGTTAAAATGTCTGTTTTTTTAAATCGTGCGTCAAACGGTTTCAAGAAAATAGTAAACTATACAGGAACTGCAATGTAGAGTTCAACGCTGTAATGGCAGCCTATCGACACTAATCTAAAACACAACCACCAGATGAACGTGAAAAAAACCTTGACGTTGTACACTTGTGCCTGAAGGTGTGGAATTGATAAATCGTAAGCGTGACAAGACTATTCCACTTGTTTCATAAGTATCAGTTTCGTGCCACAGAAGTACACTTATGTTGAATTATTAAAAGTTCAGGATATTATAATAACAAAGCGTGGCAGACATCCCAATAATTACCTTCAATACCGACCCGAGGAAAGCTATACATTCTGTGACCAGCCTGTGACACATTGGTAAAAACAAACCCGTTGCTCAGATGAGAACGCTGAAGCCAATGTTGTTTATTGAAAACAATAATTGTACACAGTCGCTGCAAATGTGATATTTTATCTAACTTCTTATCATAACCTTTTGTACACGGTGCATTGATTAACTTGGTATCTGCCAGTCATGTATTATTACGTACTTAATTAAGAGATATTGATGTTTGTTTGTCACTGAATTAAACGGTCTTTATGAATAAGTTGTTAATGTTGTTATCGGGTCCTCTTTATTAATGTCCGAATTCCTTTGATAAAACGTGCGTTAAGAAAATCGTCCGGTGGAGCGAATAGTGCGATCGATTGAGATCCCCATCATAACAACGCGTATCCACACTTTGTCGCTCAACAGCATAACGATGTACTCAAAATTTTGATTAATTTTCTGCTACATTTTCATTTCGAACTCTCTTCAATTAAAAAAAGATTAATGATGTCATTTATGGAATTAATCAAATCTCAAACCAATAAATACAGTAATCTGAAATCAAATCAATCAAGGTAGAGAGTGGGAAGACTTTTTATGATTTTCAAAGGCTGAACTCGAAATTGTCAGTGAGCAATGAAGTAAATACTGTTTCTCTTCCGTCGACGTTGTGTAAACACGCGTGTAGAGCAAACCAATATGTACTGACTACAATAAATGTCAATGCACCTCTTACATCACTTTTGCCCCCCCCCCTTTGCCCGTTCGCTTCTAACTTCACCCCTTTCCTGTCGCTACCAATGTCACAACAGACTTCCATGCACTTCTTGATTTTTTTCTTTTTGCCGTTCATTTGGTCTGACCCAAACACTATAATTTTATCTGAACATTCAGGTTGTGGCAGTAGGCACATGGAGCGTGTCCCATGAACGCGAGGCACTCGAGAGGTACTTACGCTGAGAAATCTTCGTCTACAGAACGTAAAAAGATAATTCTCTTCCATGATTCAAAATAACGTCATTATCGACCAATAACTCCTATTTCGGGCGTACTCGAGAAACACCTTTCACTCGTGTGACTTTGTGAGGTTTTTGATCTTGCTCTTTTGCACGTCCCCGTGCAAGTGTTTGCGAGACAGGGGGTAGTCTGACCTGTGCATGCGCGCACCCAGGGGGGAAGGGGGGGGGGGGCTCGCGAAGTGGGCAAAAGGGTCCGCCTGTGAGAAACAAAAAGCCTGAGAATATGAGACAAAAGTCCACTAAACAAGCTGAAACGCGCAATTCACAGAGAGTGGTGCGCGCCCGTTTGTTTTTCTGTTTTTTAGTCCGCCGTCTATTTTGTTACCAAAAGGTCCACAACGTTAGGAATTCGAACCCCCCATATTGAAGGCTGGGTGCGCGCATGCTGTGAATCAAATTACGGCTTTGCAGCTCCTCTCCTTTGGGAAATTTGGGACAATATTTTACTCGTTCATTCGATACAATATTCGTCCCGGCGTTTCCGAACGACGCAATGGTGTACACAACAGCTGTAAATGCGTTCTTAAATTATTTTTCTGTTAATGATGTAAAACAGAACCTAGTAGAATCACAAACCAAGCGGAAAATGTAGAGATCTTTACATAACACTGTTGTTGAACTTCATATAAGAACTTTTAGGTATTACTGTAATGGACAGAAAGGTGCTCATTACGTTTCGTTTAATGAAAATTGTTTGAACGCACTCGTGTTCCCGTTTTGCAAAGACTGAAACCATTTATTTTTTCAATTCCGTTTTACTAAACAATTGTTTGAAGTGCAAACATTGTTAAGAAAAGTATATTGTGATTATATTTGTTTACCTCAAGATGTACACGTAATATAAATTTATTAAGTTGGACCGAATTATAAAATAATAATACTATATTAACAATAGCTCAGTATGTAGTAAGGCTCAGACCATTCGAATTTTTAATATCTTCAAAGGTTACTTAACTGAGCCCCTACAACAATCTTTCTTGAGGGTCCATCTGCATAATTCAGGGGGAGTGATATTTTCAAACCAGTAAAAAATAACATAACAAGGAAATAGACTTCTTCACCGAAAGTGAAAAGTTGACGGTTTTTGAACTTAGGACGAGTTGTGATCGTTCAAAATATAAAAGACTGTATCTTTTACATTCAGGGAACTTTCACGCCCCTCCATTGGGATTATCCTAAAATAAAATTACCTTGTTCGCGTTTTTTTTCCGCCACTTCTCATGAGTGTTCGAACTCAATCTAGAAAACGAACGTCCCGTGAAACGTAGAAATATTTTAATGACTGCTAAGTTATAGTTCGCCAGCGTGAACAAATCAAAAAGCAAGTAAATATATGTGTGGATTATCAATTATTTCACATTTTGAGCTTCAAGGAATAACCACGTGTGAGTTGTTGCAAACCCAGAAATCACTTCCCATCTGAACATGGAATAAGCAGAGAACAATTTTATAGCGGCAGATGGTCTACATCGAAAGCTCGCTTCTTGGAAGGAAAGCTGGTTCATGGTCATTTTAAAATGTTGGTTCCAATATCTGTAATGTATGTAGTCGCAATTTGTTTTGACAGTACCGTACATGTGCGTTTGGCTGAGTATGTCGTGATGGTACGTGAGCCGGTCTGTCCTGTGTATGGGATGGGAGGGGGCGGGCAAAACGACTTCGTCAAACTACCCCCCTCCCATCGCCACCAACTCCGCCACCCCTCGCCCCCGTGCCCCCAATGCCGCTTGTACCGAAACTCCCACGTCCGCCCTAGGGGACAATCCCGGGGATGCAGCCATCAAGAGTTGAGTAACCCTGAACCAACACGGAGAGTAAGGATGGACACAGACCGGTAACGAAGAGCTGCTTCAAGTAGCTATAGCTGAGATTTAACAGTGTGAAAATACGAAATTTCCGATGAACTAAAGCTAGTTGCTGGTCAGCTCAGCTGTGATTCAGTCATGACGTGCACGGAAATCAGGCAAGCAAACAATTCAGTTTTGAAGAACAAAAATCCATTGCTCAATACTATGAGAAAATAAAAACACCAAGGAAGTACAAAGACAACCTTTCCAAGCAATGAGTTTAATTTTTATTTATTTAAGGACTTTTAAAACTTTTTTCGATCTACGGTTTGTGAGTCTGAATTTCATCGATGTCTTTAAGAGTTACTTTAGATAAGCAAAAATCTTCTAAGTGTACTTTACTATTTAGGGATCGGATTACAGAGTTTTTCCAACTTCAAGCTGCAATTAAATTCTCTAAAATATCATCATGTCTTAGATTAGCTTCTAATTGTCAAAACTCATCTTTGAATCTGTCGATTTTCGTAGATACATAAACAAGTAAAATAGAAACCAACGAATTTGTTTATCAAAACGAAATGTTATAAGTTATTTCCGCAGGTATGCTCGCAAATTTTTGACGGATAACCGGGGGAACATGGGAGATGAGGCATTCGCAGTAAGGTGTATTTTTGCTCATTTCAGAGGTACAATTACCTATAACGGTTCACGAGGTAAATTTGAAAAAAAACGCTGAAATCATTGTTTAGTGATTGCGAGAGTTCTTTGAGTACCTCCTTTTAACATGTACGCGATCATCAGAAATAGCAGCTTAGACAGCAGTGTTTTCCACATGTTGAAATTCCTTACTTACAAATCATAGTGAGCATGCACGCACTCAGGGAGGCTCGGAAATATTCCTTTCGTTAATTCACAGTGATCTTCCCGTTTTTCAAAATGCCATCCTTTCGACGGCGGTCAATCCTACTGTATTTTGTTCTCACTTTTGGCTGTTTGGGTCGAATGTCTTGATACTGTTGAGCAGGAGACGAATATTTTGTATTTGTTGATGAATTTGGAGTCTCAAATTCCCTCGTGAATACTTGGCAATGTCAGATTTACAGGTATAGGGGGACAAAGGGACATTTCCCCTGAACTGCTTCACCGAGAGAGGGTCCCGTCTGAAATCGGACACCTTAAGATGAAAGGCTAAACATCATTAAGCTTGGAAAATGTGCGACAGTTCATTCCACCGTCGTGTTGTCACAAAACGATGCATGAAGTGACCTTCAGCATGAACGCCGGTTACACGATTTCACAAAAAGCAGCAAAATGGAGGTAATTGATTCAAACATTAGACCCTCTCTCCGTGTGCAGCCCCTTTAGAATTTGTCAATAAAAACACAAAAAGGGTTGCCACTTGAATATCATCAGTGTCCTCCTTCAAGGGCGGAGCCCCTAAATACGAAATTATCGATATCTTTTTCGAAAATCAGAAAATGCGCAGCAATTGATGTTTTCTGTCTGGTTTATCAATTTTCTCAAGTGATATACAGTTCCGACAAAAAATAAAGCGAATTTGTCTCCGTTATCCCTTGCCAGAGCGGCCTCTGAAAAAATATAGTTTTGGATTCTGACTTACTGAATTTAAAAATCCAATAAATTAGTACGCTCCGCAAAAGCTTCGCTTTACAAATTTTCTCGTTTTTTTGAAATATGTGTACGAGTATGAATGATTACGTCACATTTTCAAGTGCGTTTAAACGACCTGTGTTGCAAAAGCGGAGACCCTAACAATGTCCTGGCCAGGGTCCTCGAAAGGTAAACCATGCACTGTTGTTAAATGTTCTCTTAGAATTTTCTCTCTTATCCGTATTTGGCAGTCTTTCTTTTTCTATTGTCCCCGGCCCCACGCCTATGTCGGTTGCCACGGTTTAACCCTGACGCCTGCAATTTTTTCTGGGGGGGGGGCGGGGCGGGGGTGTGCCCCCCGCCTCCTACGGCCCTGATAGTACATGTGTGTATGGATGAGTCTGTCATGATAATTCATGTGAATATAGCTGAGCCTGTCCTGACAGTACACGTGCGTATGGGCGAGCCTGTCCTGACAGTACATGTGCGTATGGCTGAGTCTATCCTGACAGTACATGTGCGTATGGCTGAGTCTGTCCTGANCTGAGCCTGTCCTGACAGTACACGTGCGTATGGGCGAGCCTGTCCTGACAGTACATGCGCGTGTGGCTGACCCTCCATTACATGATGCTCCGTATGGAACTGGCGATCCTATACATAATACACACTATGGAAATGGTAAACCAAGGCACGTTGCTTCGCAAGAAAATGATGATCCTGAGCATGATTTTCCGTACGAAAACACTGAACACGATCGATACTCATTATCAGAATGGTGATCTCTCTATTTATGCTCTGTAAGAAACATATGATCTCGAGTATGGTGCAAAGTATGGAAACAGTGACCTCGGACATGATATTACGAATAAAGACGTAGATCCTGAGCATAATACTCCGTATGAAAATGTCGATTCTGAGCAGGATAACCATTCTCGTGCAATTGCTATCCTATACATGTTTTTCATTCTCCATGGAAATGGTCTCCAGAGCACAATGCAAATGTTGAAACCGAAGCTGAAAGCTCTTTTACAAATAAAGAGCGAGGATCACGTGACACAGGCGACAATGCGGACTTTTTGAGTAACTGACTTTACTAATGGAATCCTCGGAGACATTATCGACGTTTCTTTTGGAAGCGGGGGGCGTGTCGCTGATCTTACTGCATGGTGACAGGGATGGCCGCGTGGGCCATTGCACTTGGCTTCTGTCAGTGATCGCGCTAACGCGAGAGAAGAGTGTATTGATGATGATCATGGCCTTCTGAAACAAAACAGTCGTAAGGTTTTATGGAACAAGACTCTATCACGAAAGAACGATGAGAAGAGACCATCCTGGTGGCGACGTCTTTTGTGTTGCGTCCCCTCACCAGAAGAATGAAAGTTCAGTGAAGCATTTGCAGATTTTATAAATTTTGAAGAGTAGGCCTATATCTGTGTACTTTAAGCTTCAAAAAGTTCAATACAGGCACGTGTTTCGTCGGCCACTGAAGTCGTGTATCGCCTGATGTCGACTCCTGTTCGTGCAGATACTTAGCGTGAAGGTCGCACAGTTTGTCGCATAACTGGTTCTCTCAACTAAATTTTTTGTCACAGTCTTTCACGTTGACATAACTCGAAACCCCACAACGCTCAAACACAAGAATTGGTTCTTAAAAAACGCACAGTCAACTCCGCCCGATACTCCGTCGCTCCCTCAGGCCGTCTCAGGAGAGTAAATTGCCCATTACGGTATCATCTCAAGGCAGCGCCAGCTCCGATGCGTACAAAGATTCACTGTGATTTTCCGATCAATCAATAAATGCTTGAATTCTTCGAAAAACAAAGAGGTTTCCACTGAATAACAAGAATAATCACTGATCTTCACCAAACTTTCATTATATAGAGTTAAAAACAGCACCTTTTCGATTCCTTCTGAAATCGGTTAACTTGTTGTGGACGTCATGACAATTAAAATTGTCATGACGTCACTTCCATTCTCCATAACCTTTGCGCTACTAGTACTAGAACTACTACTACGTGTAATCTACGTCACAAGTATCATTATGTCTTTGAGTAGTAAGCATGATCATTGCATTTCACAAGTTTCTCTGTTTGAATCAAGAAATTCACTCATTGACAAATCTAGACAGAAAAGTAGGAACGCGTAGGAAATTGAGACCAAAAGTAGGAACAGTAGGAACACCTCCAAAAAAGTAGGAAAAGTAAGAATACCTACTGTAGTGATGAGGGTTGCACGAGCGACAGTCAAGCACCTAAATCATTCGGCCAAGAGGTAATTGCCACTTGGCAAGCGGCATAGAGAGGCTTTATTTGATTGTACTTGTCGTGATAACCGGAAGTTACGCTTCACAACACTACATTCAAAAAGGAAAAGTAGGAATACTTAGCTCCAAAAAGTAGGAAAATGTTCATCGTTGGAAGGCTTGCCATACATTTAAAACCCTTTGGCATACACAAAGTTATGAGGTCTTCCAATTGTTTAATAGCAGGTATAAAACATGATTCTTAACAATCTACAACCAGTTCATTCATAAATAACAAAAAACACAGCAACTATTTACACATCTTCAAACGTTCATAAATTACACAAAAAATTGACCTGCTTACAAACTGTATCAGAAGATATTTCTTAGTCTTCTCTACAAATCAGACCTAACCTTTTGATCTACATTTATTATCTGTTATGGTTACTTACAACTGCAAAACTCACACACCTTACACAAAACTTTGGAATCTAACCACATATAATTGACTAAAAATTATGCTTATCTGCCTACATTTAGATAGGATGACCCAGTTAGGTTGTATTTTCTCTACAGTTAGAAAGAATTAAGTTTTTACAGGGTGACCAAATTTGCCCATTCACTTTTGATTTTGAAGCTCAGGGTAAAACCCCATACACAAAACAGGTTTACCATTAAAGAAATTGTCAAGTCCTGTTATTTTGAACCAATAAAGAACTCTGTTGGAAGCATAAACCTGCCCCAATACATTAACAACCATTCTTTCAGTAGAGCTGCATATCTCAACTAGACCACAGTGTTGTAGTAAGCCATTAAAACATTATCAATAAACTATATCAGATTATGTCAATTCCTCAGTCATGAACTGTTAAAGTTATAATGAGCACTACATCCGTGAGCCAAAAATTGACAAATTCAAAGTAAGATAAGAATGGGCAGGTTTATTAAGCCAAAAATCTAACCCCCATGAGCTCCAATGAAACATCATAATCACAGTAAACAAGTGTTAACTTTTCCTTTAAGACACGACTCCAATATTTGTGATCTTCGAAGAATTACTCCTTTGACACTCACCATTGCATAAAATGGGATGTTTCAGATAATATAAACGGAACTCAATATATACCAGGTATATATATAATTACCCAATAAATTGAGTTTCATGATCATACAATCTAAAGAGACACAGATCACTTTCAGTAACCCTTATCAGCATGTATAACGTATACAGAAAACTAATAGGTGATGATTTTAATGAGTTTATCACAAAATATACAAATTAAGTTAAAAAACGACAGTCATGTGGCCCTAGCGATGAGAAAACTGCACCAAATTAAGATTTAATAATTACTGGTACTTTTAAAAATTCAGTCTGTTAAAGTAAAATCTCACAAATTTAGGACACAAAATAGCAGCGACATTTTATTTTCATATTTTTACATTAAACGATATTCTACCAAAGTAATGCTTTATTTTTTTAAATGATGAACAAAACCAACAGTCAAACTATGTTTTAAAAAATTGACAACAATGCTAGATGTCTTTGAAAAATGAAAGAGAGGAAATTTTTGTCCAAAATTCGCGAGCTTTCAAGGCAGTTATTCGAATATTAGTATAGTGCCTCTTTAAGAAGAAATACTTGAGCAATGAGGTCCATCTTCTGATGTCGAGGTGGATATGACGTTCTTCATCCTCTTTTCTGTAACAAAAGCGATCATATACGGTACTCATCAGACCAGCATTGTAGTAACGTGACATGCAATCCCATTCGCAGAAACTTCAACCAGCTTTACAAAACAGAAAAATTTCAAAGTACAATTTATTGAAAGAAAATGTCTACCATCTTTAAGCCAATTTATGTTAGTCAAACCTTGCATTGCTATTGTGTAAGCAACTTGGCCGTCTTTTAACAAATAAACAGAATTACTCCGTTATCAAGGATGAGAGCCCTTAAATAACAGAATTCTGAAAATATCACGAATTTATGACACAATATGATAGAAGAGTGAAATTTTGTTTTTCTTATCTTTTTGATAAAAGATAGGTAGCGCCAAATAATTTATGCTTAAAGAAAAGTAAAATGGCCGACGTTTCATTGCACACGTGACATACGTTTGAGAAGTTTCTTCTCCTCGCGCTCCCCGTGCAGTTTACTGGAAACGTAGAAGACAATAGGCAGGAGGCAGAAGAATCCCGTCAGACTGATAATGGCCGCCACGTCACCTTTTTTGTGGGTACAGTGCAGTCTCTTGCTCCATATTTGTCTGGTAGTGTTCATCTACAGGAGGGAAAAGTCAAGGATGGTCAATGCCATGAACACAAGCACAGAAACATTTCTTTTGCGCAGTTTTATTTATAAACTACTTGTGATTGCTGGATAAACTTCAGCAGGCACAGATAGCCAAAATTTGAGAGGTCACTTTATTGTACTTGTTCCCAAGCATGAAATTTATATTTTTTGTAATTGTATCTAAGATAATTTAGAATTTCAGTTGCTGCAGTAGTTCACAAATTTTGTCAACATTCGTCTGGTCAAGTTTTGCATGGGCAAAACAGTACGGTAAAGATTCTCCAATTTGGGACAGTCTCTAGAATTTGGAACATGGAAACTCACTGAAACAATTGAATTTTCTCAATTCTGGAATTTGGGACAAGGGCTATATTTATCAAATTCAGGACAAACATGTTTTCAATCAACAGAGTGGGTAAATTAGCCGTCTTTCTGGTGATTCATGGATTTGTGGCAGTCAGTATTGCTCATTTCTAGAATTTGGGACAAACTCCGACTCTGTGCATCACTGTCCCAAATTACACAATTTTTACTGCAATAGTTCTAACTACAGCACAGAGCTCCCCCTAGCTGAACACAAAATCAATAAGCATCACCATAAAAAACTACATTGTACAAAGATTATTTAAAAAAGGTTGACTATGTTCATAAAGACACATCTGATCATCCTTTTCATTTCAACAGCACACAGTCGCATACCCGAAATCAACAGTGGATCTGTTATCACGAGACTTTTGTTGCCTCACCCAAACCATTGCAATAGCTCATTTTATTATGGAACACACAACTTACTGCGTCTACAATGTCCATACACAGGCCTCCATGATAGAAGGTGTCCCTGGTTATATAATAATCATTCAGTTGAGTGTACATCTCTTTACACACATCACAGGCTACACTCCTGTTCCCAGCACTCTCCTCAGTGGGGGCCTGTAATAAAACAAATGAACAATCGAACTAAGGCAGGATGTAAGAGAAAAATCCGCATTAGTTTAATCATTGAAAAACATGCAACAACTCACAGAAATAAAAACAATGTAAAAAAATCCATAATATCAAAAGAAGAGTGAGCAAAATGGCAAATGATTGACACACACCAACAATAATTAATGTCCACAAGGCATAAATTAGTTCTTTCTTATAACATCTATTGTGATTACCAATCACTCCTAAGATTCAGTTCACTTAATTCCCCACTAGTAGGCCCCAAGTTCAAGGTTGTCCAAGTCGGCCAAATGGGGGCGCTCCTCTCAATCTTTCAACTTGACACATTTCTGCAGACAGGTATTTTTCAATCCTCTGCATGAAAATCAAGCACTTTAAAAAAGTTTTAGTAAAATCATCTGGGGGGGTTATTTTGCTATGAAAGTACCTTTCTTGCACATAAAAATTTAAATTAAAAAACGTGATCATGTGACAATAATAAAGACACAGTAGTAAGAAGCATATTTTTAGAAACCTCCATCTTTCTCACATTCAGAAAATATGTACTGTTAATGGTTGACAAAGCATAATGTTTAGGACATTTGACTTACAGTTGAGGATGTTTATTATGGTACTATATAACCTTATTACCAATCCTTGCTTTAAAAGCAGTACAGGCAGCGAGAAAACAAATTAACTGTTGGCATATATGACCTGCTTAAATCCAGCGCACACGTTTGGCTAACATGCTAGTATTTTCACCACTGAAAAACTGCATTTGTTTTGCGATACATATGAAAATAGAACCAGAGTAATCTTAAACAAGAGAATGGTTTGAACAGCAAAGTTTCAAATCAGCATAAAGTTATACCATAGGAACACTCAGATCAGTGTAGTTCTGAAGGCACTTCATCGTCTCTGCATTGTACTCCATGAAGACTAATGTGTGGTTAGCCATGCTGCAGTTTGTAGATCCGTTGAAGACATCACTGTATTCGCACACTTTCTCAAAGCAATCTGTAATATCAAATATATGTGTAACAGGGGGCGGAAATGATTCTATGACTGACCCACTTAATTTCAGCTACAGTCCCCTAAGTACTGGACCGGCAAACACCAAACTTGCCATACAAATCCCAGACCTGTGCCCTGAAAACTCCATAAATGCACCAAATATACTCCATGCCTGGGAACCAAACTCCAGTCATTGAGATCAGTTCAGGAAAGAGATCTGGTCCCAGGAAGTAGAGCTTAGTACCCAGGTACAAAATTTGACCATCCCTTGCACAAATGACTATTGGTAAATTGTAATGACTCCACTGAGAAATGCTCATTGAATCAATACTTAAGTCTGTTGATAACAAATGCAACTTTATGTTTATTCAATCTGGGGAAATCATGAAGCCTTTGAGGAAAACTCTCATGTTTCTGGGACACAAAGAACGACAAAGTATAGAAACGAAATCGTTAATGCACCCTGGTTTTTCATTTTCAGAAACAGGTACTCAAATCAGTTTTAGCAAGTTCATATTTTTCAGTTTTGTTATAAGTAACAAGCCATTGGTGCCGTACTGTTTAAAGCGCAGTTTGCTGCAGTTTCATTTTACCAATAACTTTCTAACTCTCAGTATTATTGTTTATTGACAAGCAGATACCCAAAAAAGAACAGTGCCCCCTCCAGTAAGAATGTAGAAGCCATTGAACATATGTATCCGCTGCAAAGTATAACCAAAACAATTTACGATTCATACGTTTTTGGTGTGCAGTCAATTTTTTGGTTCACAGTTTCATTTTTTCTGTGCAGGAAGGACAGACACCAAAGCTAACTAGAAAAGCAATGTGTACATTATGTCACAAAACCATAAATGAAGTAATAACTTTATTTACGTGGAAAGCTTCAGTAATGCCTTTTCTATGACTTCACACCTCATGGAAATGTGTATACAGCTTTACTGGATACTTTTACAATGTGAACACGTCCAGTGCATAATACACAGATAATGAACAGCATCCCTGGCGGGGGTGTGGGAGACATACACCCTCCTCCCTCCGATCACCACCAATTTCACCCCACCCCTTTCCTGTATTTTCCCATTAGAATAAAGCCCCTGTACGAGATATTACCACACAGGATGTCTAAATAACATAGTTATTTTCACCAGTCATGTTCTACTGCTTCCATCATGAAATTCGAAGTACTTTCAAATGAGCGATTTAAACATTACTGGGAGACTGAATTGGGACATTACAGGCATTTGATGGCAAATTTCATATTCAATTAAGCCGGTTCCAAAAAGCCCATCTCATTGGTCAGTAATAGTTGACTTAATACATAGGACAAATCACAGAAAAGCTTACATTTCACTTTAAGGGAATTGAGTGCAACATCTGCATATAGTGCAGAAAATTAAGCTAGCACAGATTTAAAAAACGATGATATTTACTGATACTGTTTTAATTTTTGTCATCGAAAATTCTCACATCTAAAATCGGCAACTTCACTTACTAATAAAGGGGTTTTGGTTCACAGTGATTATCAATTTTTACAAACTGATTGATGATCAAGCTGTGGTAAAAATCTGTCTCGAGTAACTAATATATTTTTAACTCTCAATAACTAGATACCAAAATATTAAGAGAATGTTCAGAAACACACGAATTAACCACCTCAGCTTCCTACATGAAGATTGTGAGAATTCCAACAATTGCCATTCTATTTGAAAAGTAGGGGCTTATTACAAGAAAACTGACTTAGCTAAGACAAATCGTAAATTCCAACAAATTTTAAGATAAAACTTAAATTTGTCCCAAGTCCGTTTCAAGATAAAGATCTTAAGGTTGACTTAAGTTTTTGACTGAAGTTTTTTCTCAGTTTTGATTAACTCACCAGATGTGAAAGTTTCAAAGTTTGAAAATTGAGACAAATCATAAATTCAAGTGAAAACTGAACTCAAGTCAGTTTCTTGGAAAGGGCTCAAAGTGTCTAATCATTGGTATTTCAAGTACGGCTGTAGCATCCAATACACGCAAATATGTGTGAGCAAACTAGAAAATCAAACATAATAAATGTTGGTTCCCAAGGTATATTGACAAGTCTGGCCTTTAGCCAGCCTAGTAGTAATTTATCTCCCCACTTACTAGCACAGTGTGCATTCTCCCATGAGTCCTTGATAAACTTATGAGCCTGTGATGGCAACATAATTTTGTCACCACTGATCATTTCCACACAGGTTCTTGAGGACATAGGATCAACTTTGACTCTTTTCTGGAATAAAATAAAAATAATCAAATATCATGAAATTAAATAAAAATAATCAAATATCATGAACTTAAGCAAATGGCTTACACTTAGCATGTGAAATCCATAAGATACTATCTGTTTAGAGTATGCTGATGGACAATGAGTGTGAGAGTTAAGAGGCAAACAAAGTATTTTCAGTCAGTATTTGAACATAAGCTATGAATGAGTTCACTTCCAGTGTCAAATTTCTGAACTAATAAAAAGAGTCTGAGATAGTTTAACACTCAAAAAATTTGCACATGAGATCCAGACAAAATGCAGGTGTGTAAAACTAGAACATTGAACTTGCCTTACTTTATAACTTGAAATGTTTTTTCCAATGAAAAAAAGCATTCGCTACTGAAATACATACATGTCCCAGAATGCCATGTATTCTTGGAACTTAATTCAGTTAAAATTCAGAAAAGGAAATGGCATTTACATTAAACAGACACCTACCAGCTGCTCATACAGATGTATGGCAAACACATAATGGTCGACACACTTTGAGCAGAACTGGAATGGCCGGGAGTGAAGTATGGCGCACTCCATGTAACTGGACGCGGCTAACCCAAACTCCCGCATGAATGCTGTACATCTGGTGAGTATGTCAAAGGGAAGTTCTGTGATGTTGTCAGCATTGGATGACTCAAAATGAAGACTAGATATCGGGTGGATCAGGACACAGAATGGTAGAAATAGACTAAGGATGAAAAAATGAGATCGAAGCCACTCCATCTTTTACATCACACCTGTAACAAAAATAAGTTTTATTAATAGTGTTGTTTTGTCACAAATGAATACAACACTATTCTTATGACAGTTGTGGAACAGACACCTGTAACAAAATAAGTTTTATTAATAGTGTTGTTTTGTCACAAATGAATACAACACTATTCTTATGACAGTTGTGGAACAGACACCTGTAACAAAAATAAGTTTTATTAATAGTGTTGTTTTGTCACAAATGAATACAACACTATTCTTGACAGTTGTGTCCTATTCCCCTTTTCTTACTCAACACAATCATTTGCAAAGGCATGACAGGGAGAGATAGGGAGCCAGCAAGCTGTTCATGATTTCAGGTCAAAACGCTGACAGGTATCGGAGTGGGTTAAAAAACTGGCAAAATATACAAAGCTTGTTTTTTCATTTCACTGAAACACTATTTATGGTTGCTTCACAACGAAGTTCATACCCAAGCTGAAACGCAAGCTGATAAATGTCACTTGCAACATACTTGCCCTTTTGTAACAAAGAAATGCCGTCAAGATCAAACAATTTACTCTAAAATTCGGATTGCTAGTATTTAAATACTAAAACTTATAAAGATATGGAATCAGTTCCCATAACTTGTTGTGACACGCACACAACCTTGTGAAAGAAGAAAGTGGCCCACGAGTGAGGCTATATTTAATAGGCCGAAAGCACAAGGATATGATCACTCCACAACTTAAGCAGCAGAATAACAGTAGAACGCCAATTTTCTAACACCGGTAAACAATTAGTTCACTCAAGGAAGAATGTAGTTTGTTATGACAGCTAATTTTGTGTCACATTTTGTTTGGACAGTTTTTTATCCACAGAGACACGAAGCTGTATATTTAGTATACTGCAATGCAAGGCTAGGAAACAGTTACCTGTCAAAAATAGGTTGGGTAATGGTCCTATAGGTGGGTCCCCAATTTAACAGTGATTTGAAAATAACATGTGTTACTCAGTGGAAGTAACTCGTTATCTACTGATCAAATCATCTTTAATCAGGGATCCAACTATCTAATGTTACTGCTCCAACTACCAGATTGGACATAAATACACTGATATAACTGCAATTCTTAAATGTGTCTGTCAAGGGAGGGTTTTTAACAGGTGGTCACCATAATTGCTATTGCTAAAGCAAAGGAAGGATCGAATTTATAAGGTCTTAATTAAGACAAGTTAAGGATCAAAGAACATAAAAAAGCACACTCTATTAGTATTACCCTATTGTCAAAATGACAGGTAAGTCTGACCTTGTTGGGATTTCTGGTTTTCAATATATTTTCACTCAAAAGTCATCGCTAACTAGTATAGGTTGGCAAGTTATCCATGAGGATTACACTGACGTTGCCCAGAGTCAGAGAGGGCTGAGCGTTGCCGTTGGTGGACTACTGACAAAACGGGGTGTCGACCTCGGCCAGGGAGGGGAGGGTTGCAATCACATTTGATTCTCTCCTCATCTTTCTCTAAAGGTAGCCTTCCCATGATTATGCTACATTTTATTCTAAGCAAAGATGAAATGAATTTGAAAAACGGCAAATCACCTACCCCTCCGTTTACAAACAACTCATGAGAATCAGCTGTGCGCCAACAAAATTTGGGTTCTGTGATTGGATAACTTGACAAAATAGCGCCCTCGTTTGGCAATTGTCACATGAAGAGTCACATGATCCCGAGTACAAGGCACTGAATGATGGCCGAAAACAGTGTTATGTTTGGTGTCTGTGTTCGTGACTTCGTTTTGATTTGTCTGTCCTTATCATGCTTACACACGGTAGCAGGCGCAAGACGATACAAACCAGAATGGAATGACCTGGACTCTCGACCACTTCCAGACTGGTTTGATAAAGCAAAAGTCGGAATTTTTCTACACTGGGGTGTATTTTCAGTTCCCAGTTTTTTAAATGAGTGGTTTGTGTACGATTGGGCCGTACATAATGCGGACGTTGTGAAGTTTATGAAGGATAACTATCGACCGACTTTCACATACGCTGACTTTGCCGCACAGTTCACAGCTGAATTTTACGATCCTAATTTCTGGGCGGATCTCTTCCAGGCTTCTGGCGCTAAGTAAGTACCTGTCATTACATAGGTCCCCAGTGTGTGCTGCTTTCTCTTGGCATTTCTGTTGGGCACCCTGAAACATTTGAAAATAGTACTATAGCCTGGTTGCTTATGGAATTCCATGTGGCAATGACATTTGCCTACATTGCATAATAAAATTTCTGGCCATTCGCAATGTTTTAAAAAGTATGGTATCCCACATTTTCAACAGAGGGCACATGGCCATGTGCCACTGTGTTTTGCAATAATGGTACCTCATGAATAGACAATGAAATCCCATTAAATGGTTACACCAACACATGTAGGCTATTGTTCCCATAATTTCTTCATAAAAATTACTGTAGAGAAATATAAAAGTAGAAACATTTGGAGTAACTGTGTTTTGGAGTTAATGTCTTTTCTGAGTAGAGACCCAGTACCCCACGGCAACTGAACTTACTACATTATGGCGTTTTCCCATTGCTCCCAACTTGTTTGACTCTATAGCCCAACAACATGTTAGGAAGATCACCCCTGTAGCCAATATCTTACACAACTGATTAACTCCATTCTGGCATTTATGGTTGGAGGGCTGGCTCTCTTTTGTTTGATAATTGCTATAATCTCCGATCAGATCATATTTAGCCTGACTGGGCTGTGCTGCTAAAAATGAAAGTTAAGGTATATCATATTTGAACATAAACCAATAGCATTTCTGAATTGCTTGTCAAATGCTGAATCATGTTTAGTTTTTGAATCACCAAAATCGCCCAACTACAACAGAAGTTAAGACAATTTCTGCCAAGTTTCAGTAACCCTTTGAAGCCTGGGAGATACGGGACAAAAGACTGTGCAGGGCAGTTAACAAAGGAGTCAGATGTTATCGCATGTTCAGAACCCCTCACATCTGGAAAAGTTGCTGATCGACAGAACGCCGTCATGATGTCTTCCATTTCCTTCATGTGATAATCATTTGTTTGTTTCACATTCTAGATATGTGGTCCTGACAAGTAAACACCATGAAGGCTTTACCAACTGGCCTTCCAAATACTCCTTTAACTGGAACTCAATGGATGTTGGACCAAAGAGAGACTTGCTAGGTTTGTATTAGTGTAAGATGACACATCACTGTGTCCACCATGTCTGTCTGAATCCTTCTTCTCATAGTAGTTTTAAAAATGATTAATTTTAATGGCAGCTACATTTTGCTGTGGTTTTACACCCACCTCTTGATTTTTCTTTAAACTGCCTGGATGTTAATCTGAAGAGGCTTTAATTCTTAATGTTCTGTTAATTTTTGTTTTATCTGGGGAATTTGACACTGTTTGATGTCATGACAAGCTTATCAAAAATAATCCTTTACATATGCATAGAGCTCTATGCTTAGGAGTATGTCAACTCGCCCAAATGTGACTGGGTAAAATTCCTAAGTTACCAAATGGGAAATGGTGTCGCCTAAACAAGGAAAATCCATATTCTTTGTTCCAACAAATGATGCACAGCTGGTAACTGTAGTAAATGAAAAATGGGATATAAATCTGAATTAAACTGAAAACTGAGTGAAGGTCTGTAATGGGTGACCCTCCACAACATCAGCTCTGTTCACCTGGTCCAGACCCAATGTCCTGTGCCTCCTACCAAAGAGAAAAGCAGACAATCAAAACACCTGCGCATGGGTCATTTAACAGTCCTTGCTGAACAAATTCAACTCCTGTCTGTTTAGTATTTTGAGTGCATGCTAAGGTGTGTGTGTGTGTGTGTGTGTGTGTGTGTGTGTGTGTGTGCGTGTGCGTGTGTGGGGTGATTTTGTGACAACTTGGAACTTTTATCAGGTCAGCAAAAACCAAACTGGAAGTCACATTGGTGACCTGAAGACTGTCAAAGCGAGCACAGGGATCTGTTTCACAAAAAGTGACCAAATTTCTGATTTAAAATTTAATCTTAAAAACTTAGGAATTAAAAAATTCAGTCTTAAAATAATTATTTTTAAAAGACTGAAGTCTTAACAAACTCAAGTCAGAATTTTTTGTGGTAAAATAATTTTCATCCCTTCTGTGTTCGCTGTATGGGATGCTCACAGTAGATGCATATCAATGCTGTGTGTTGCTCTTGTACGACTAATCATTTCAAATAATTGTTTCTCGCTTACTGTTTTGTTCTCTGCATTTTCTCTTATTCTCATGTCATGACTTGTTTTCAGGTGACCTTGCAAATGCTGTGCGTAACCGCACCAATCTTCATTTTGGGTTGTACCATTCTCTGTTTGAGTTTTTCCATCCGTTGTACCTGCAGGACAAGGCTAATGGATATAAAACACAAGAATTTGTAAAGGTAATCTCCTTAGTCAGTTTTCTGTTGTTGCAACAATGTTTGTTTTAGAAATTGTAGTAGTAACTAAAAGAGAATCATTTTTTACTGGTAAATTAGTTTTTGAGGCAATAACCAGAATTATTAAGTAGAACATTTTTGCACAGTATTCTTTAACCATGACTTTGTATTTATATGTATTTCATCAGTGCATGGTTGAAACATCAATGATATATGACTGGTTGATTGGTATTACTTGGCAATGTGTGGTTATGAGGGATACATTAAAATTAAGTTTGTTTACCATCGTATGACCAACTGTAAAATATGTTTGCTTTTCAAAATATTGTATTCGTAATTCGTAATTCGAGAAATGAAATTTTTCCAGTTGCAAAAATTAAATCACTACTTTTTCAAAACAAAATAAGTGTGCCCCAACAATGAAAATAGGATGTAGAACTAAATATTTTACTAACCAATTCGGAGGAGTGAGGCGAGGGCAAGGGGAAACAAATAATATTTTAAAGATGAACAGAATTTTTTTTATGTAAAAATCATAGATGTAGAAATATGTTAATTGAATTGGAATCAGAATATTTGACATATCCAAGTAAGTCATTAAACTGAAATAAATGCAATCATTATGTTTATTAACTTGGGGAGAACATTGGTTGTCTTCAAATTACTTTGGTGTAGTGTTTTCTCAACCACATTTGAACTCTGGGTAGCATTCTGCATACCAAGTTTCTTGCACAAAAAGTGAGATTATGTAAAACCATGCATGTGAAAAAAATGAGTGTTTCATGAGTGTGCTAGAGTCCTTATTAGTGTAACCTAGCAAAATGTTGACAATTGAAGTTACAGGTTGGTGAGGTTGGAATGTTGAATTATGGGATAGAATTCATAAATTATGGGACACCTTTGATACATTATGGTATAGAATTCCCTGTTTTCATTCCTGAAGTGAAGATTATCACTTTACGTGCATGGATTATGCATTGGATTTAAGAAACGCTGCCCGTATATATGGATTATAAAAAACAAGATTTCATTCTTGTCTGCACACTTTTCTCTGCTTTGCAGACCAAGGCAATGCCGGAGCTATATGAACTGGTCAACAAATACCATCCAGAGCTGATCTGGTCTGATGGTGACTGGATGGTAGACTCCACCTACTGGAACTCCACAAACTTTTTGGCCTGGTTGTACAATGACAGGTGGGTCTATTGTCTGCATGGTTGAAATTAGCCTGAGGTTTTAAGGGACATTATTGGTTTGATTGCCGAAAAACACATTTTTATGCGCCCACATATTTATATGTGGACGCATTATGCCGTCATCTCTGTCCGTCCGTCCGTCCGGGCGGCGTCCGGCGTCCGGCGTCCGCTGCTCTATCTCCAAAACCCTTTGACATACGTTCATGAAATTTGGCACATATGTTCCATTCATGAATGGGACGGCATGTGCGAACGTTAGGATGGATCCGACTACCGGTGTGCCCCCTAGTGGCAATTTTAGTTTTTTTACGCTTACCTTTGTATCTCCAAAAGTCCTG
>NMRA01000019.1:1135051-1200760 GCA_002633005.1 Phoronis australis | reverse complement strand
ATTCTATGTTTCTGTGGTGCTTTAAGCAACTGGTGTATAGGATGTGCTTGTATTATGAAGATTACTCACATTTTGCCCCTAGCCTATTGAGGAGACAATGACCATGCCTTTCCATTTTGCTAAGTACAACATACTACATATATGCCCTCTACTGGCCACTTTATGGTACCAATAAACAACCCTAGAAGGATACCGTATGCGGTGCAATTGTGGGCGCATTTCAACGCTCTGCGTTACTCTTGTATTTTTTGCGTTTGCTTCTGTAATTTCAGAGGTCCTTGATGGTTTTTCATGAAATTGGTCAAATTTCTATTATGAAGACGACAGCACCTTTCCTTTTTGTGATGGCTTTGACTTATTGGGCACCAGTTAGTGTCCATTTTAATTTTTTTAGTCTGTTTTTTATCGTCTGTTTCTTTATCTGCCAAACCGTGCAAAGGATTGGCAGATGTCATCCTACTGACAAGAGCATGACTGACGTGGATTTTCAAATGGGTCCAACTACTATGGTGCTCCCTAGTGACATTTTTTTGCATTTACGACTGTATCTTTTGAACCCCTTGCAAGATGTTTTAGAAATTTTGCATCTGTATTCTTACTAACTCAATAGCAGATAGGCAGATTCGACTATTGCTGTGGTTCTTAATGGGAGTTTTTTACGTTTGCTTTTTTACAGAGTTCTTTGATGGATTTTCATAAAATTTTGCAAATAGGTATGAGAGACAATGACACCTTCCCATGTTTAGATGGGTTCATTGTATTCTGGGCCATCTAATGGCCGTTTTTATGATACAAAGAAACAGCCCTAGAAGCAGACCGTTTGCAGTTTAATCCTGAGTGCATTTCAAATCTCCATGTTGCTCTTGTTTTGCATTTGCTCTTAAGATGTTTGGGCATTGATTTGTTTTGTAATTGAACGATTACTTGTTCTTACAGCCCTGTAAGAGATTACATTGTAGTGAATGACAGGTGGGGTAATGACTCCAGATGTAAACATGGTGGATATTTCAACTGTGATGACAGGTATAACCCAGGTATGTTATGAAGGTGTCACCTTTAACATGTAACTGTGAACGTTGAGAAAGAGTCAATTTTGTGGAAATAAATCTGGTGATTCACTTTTAACTTATGCTTTGATTTTGGTCTTTGCCATTGTTCAAAACTGCTTGCTTGTTATTATCCCTGATGATATCTTTTGTTGCCAAGGTTTTATTAAATTAAAGCCATGTACAGAGCCTTTTCCTCTCAGGACTAAATCAAATTTATTTTATTTTAACATAGCAAGTTACTTTTCATTATTAATCTGTGGACTGAGTCTAGTTCATGGATTGCTTCTGTGGTTAGTCTTTCTGTCACAGATTTGATTAACATGTTCCAAATTGAGGTTTATATTTTCCATTACTGTCTTCATCACTGCATGTGGCTCTTAACTAGGTTCTCTTTCCAACACATTACATTGTGTACCATGCAGAGTGTATTGATGTGTATTGTGTACCATGCCTGTATTGATGTGTATTGTGTACCATGCCTGTATTGATGTGTATTGTGTACCATGGGTGTATTGATGTGTATTGTGTACCATGCGTGTATTGATGTATTTACAGTACAGGCCAAAAACTATTCATACAAAATGACCCAGAATTCCCTGTCATGATGGCTGGGTGGAAGCTGACTTCATTGTCAGAGTAGTTTTCCCTAAAGACTGAGAATGGACGGGAATTAGTAGGAAAGTTGATAAGTAGGGTAAAGTCACTCTGTAATTAGAATTTTGCCTTCATAATAATCATTTACCTGTATTTTTGCTGACGGCAGATATGGCATTTTGTCTAATTACTTTTGTTACCATATTACCTTCAGGTGTACTACAAAAACACAAATTTGAGAATGCCATGACAATTGACAGTCGTTCCTGGGGATACAGACGCAACGCCATCTTAAGTGAATATCTTACAACACATGATTTGCTGAAGCAAATGGCAGAAAGCGTCAGGTGATTGAATGATAGTACATAGAGACTCAAGTTTTCAGTTTTCAAAAACAGAGACTTCTGTTTTAGCAGCCACAAGATTCCGTTCTTTTGCGTTTTGTAAAAAATCAAATTCCTTTTCCCAATTTGAAACTGATAAATAATATATAAATGGTGTGAATTGCCTTACTTTTTCTTCTAAATTATGCCACGACTCCATTTTATCGATAACTTGCTGCATTCGTTTATTGTTTCTTTTTAAAATACGAAAAAGATCAGGGCCACTTTCAGAAAGAATGAACAAACACATTTTGAACATATCCGCTTCAAAATGACTCATTGATTTGTAGTCAGAATATGCCAAATTTTGATGATTATCTTCTTAATTTTTGATAATTAAAAACCAACAATTTTAGATTTATGGTGTATGCTACTGAAATATGGAAATATTGTTTGAAATCTGGCTAATCGTTCATGGAAGAAGTCACATTCCGTAAATTCCGTCCGTTTTCCTTTATCGCAGAGCACTACAGTCCCTGCTGGCGATTCCGATGAAATTTAGTATTATTCAAAAGGAACCAATAACAGCACTCTGCAAACGCAAGTGAAAACAGTTCTATTTGGTTGTGACTGTCACCACCTATTATTTTTCTATTGTCCTTTTTCTTACTATGGAGGTGATGTCAGGTACCTGAAGCAATGTGATTGGCACTAATTTACGAGTGGCAGATTTGTAGTCTCTTAGCTGATGGTGAGCTTGCAGAATTTTGCTCTCATGGTTAGAACCTGTAGTATTTAAATTCTCTGCTACAAAAACATGATCAGATATGTTATAACGTATGTACTGTGCCACGTAACCCCATCAAGTTGTGGGACCTTTCATAGTATCGTAGTTTCCCTTTCACTGCTTCACAGCTGCGGTGGTAATATCCTCATTAACGTCGGACCAACCAAAGAGGGCACAATTAACACTGTGTTTGAAGAAAGACTGCGAGAAATGGGCGCTTGGTTGAAAGTGAACGGAGAGGCAATCTATGAAAGTAAACCATGGACACACCAGAATGACACTGTAACCAAGGATATCTGGTATGTTTTTATGGGCTAAGTGCTGGCGTCACTTGTGGTCTTGCCAGGTGTGTAACATACTGGTTTGGTATAGAGGGGTTGATTGTAATGTCTTTATAGATCAATTAATATTCAAGTCTTATTAGTTATGGATTATTGGGGATTACAAAAGAGTACAAAATAAATTCATTTAACCCGCCCTTTCAACATGAAAGTCATGGCAATGAATTACAATAAATGTCTGAATGACTAATTGTAGTGGTTCTCTTTATTTACTGTCTTTGTGAGGTAAGTGTATTATTATTTTAAATGGCACCTTATTTCCATTGCACCTACTGTTCTTAACTGATGTCCTGTCATGTCCAAACTTTGTGTCTGGTACCATAGAGAAGCTTAGCAAAATTTTGAACAAGCTGGGATACCTTTAAAACATTGAGGGATTTACAAAGCTATCCTTTTATTTTGGTTTGCTTACAAAGTTCCCTTTCCACAGTCTCATCACAAAAATACACAGGTTTTTCTTGAAATTTTAATTCCACTCTAGAGTACAGTAATTAAGTCAAATATACCCTAATTGTACAGTGTTTTTTGTCTAAAAGAAATTGCCCAACCGTTTTCTATTGGTGCATTTTCATGTGCCAGTGAATGCAATTCAGCTTCCCTAGAAATCTTGTGTACAGTTGAATTCCGTGCTTTTAGTCATTTTCATGTTCAATGACAGGTACACATCCAAGAAATCTCCTCATGGAGGCTATGATGTCTATGCCATTATCCTAAACTGGCCCAAAAAAGGTCACTTGGAACTTGGCTCTGTCCGACCTGTCAGCAATATTACTGTGTCTATGCTGGGCTATCCGGCCCCCTTCAAGTGGTCTCGTGGGCCTACTGGCAACCTTGTAGTCATCATACCTAACATTCCTTACGATGAGATGCCCTGCCACTATGTATGGGTGCTGAAGATTGTTGGATTGAGTTCTTTTTAACGTAGTCAGATGATGCTCTGTTGTCAAACTATTTCTCAGTGATAATGATTGCTTATACATAATCTTTTCACTGTTAGTCTGTAATTTGGAAGAGAGTATGTTTATAAATAGTCTGGAATTAGCATTTGTCACTCCATGGTAAATTTCCAAACCATATTTCAAAAACTAATGGAAGATGAAATCAATATAGTTGTACGTTCTTCTAAAAGTATGTTGCAAGAAAGCATTGAGTTCATATTTATAATCATAACAAGATGTAATGTCCTCTAGCGATTTATAGTCAGTGTAATCTTATTACCGATAAAAAGTGGCATTAATGGAGTTGTTCCATACGGACGTGTTGCAGTGTTGCTGTATGCTTAAGAGTATATTCCTGGCATTCTAAGTTTTAACAGAAGCATAGATCTGTTTTCTGAAGATCTGGATTCACTTTATTTGTATTGTTTTGATGAATGGTTTTAACTTTTTCTTAGGGAACATTTTCTCTGTTGTTTATTCCATGTTTATATTGTATCAGCTTGTATCAGTGGCAAATAAATTCAAAAAATGATCTATTAATTGCTATTCAACACATTTGAATTGAAATTGATTGCAACAAATAGCCGTGGATATTTCCATCACAGTCATACTGCATTGCGACTGAACCTGCTGTGATACGTAACTTAGTAATAGACCCATCACTTCTGTAAGCCTTGAAATAATTCAGCATTATCTGAGTAAGGAACAAGATGAAACCTATGTCATAACAATAACTGGCTCAAATTGAAAGTTGATTTTTAACAGCAGAAGGTTTGTTGCCACTTAAACAAAGTTACATGTAGATTAGTTCTGTCTAAAACACACGATGCTATGCAACTTTAACCAACTAAAATTTTCAAAAAACTTGTAGCATTGCTTTTTAAGTGGCAAACAATGTAAAATTCAAACTATTTTATTGTTGATTTCCCAAGAGGTTCATGGCTTGCTGACAATGTCTTTGAACGGTGCAGTATTGTTTCACGATCTGATAGAGCAAATCGTATATCAGTTTGAGCTAAAAAAACAGTGTTGACAATGGGAATGTGTAGACAGCGCCTAAGGGCCCTCCAACAAAAAAGCCTCGGGAGCCCTAAACTATAGGTCGGGCACTGTTTTGCTGACGATGTTTAGGAGTTCTAACAGAAGCGGTTTGGGGTTTTAAAATATTACCTCTCGTCCAGTCTTGAATGGTGCTGATTCCAAAATTCAAAATTTTAAGTTGGTCAACTATTGCACATTCTGAGGCAATTTTTAGGTCACTGATGGTTTTGATGTTCTTCTAAGTAACAGGAATAGAATGCTATCATGATCAATTTTAAGAGGGTACCGGTCGAGTCTAATTGGGTTTTTGATTTGCAGCCAACAAAACAGGGCAAAGGGCATCTTTAACTTCTTGATGTTAAATATGGATTCACAGGCAGCAACATCAGTTTTACCAAAAATTTAAATGGGTCTTCTGGTAAAACTTGAGGTCATGCAATGAATATGCCACCAAATATTTTTTCACAAATTTATTGTGTAGGACGAACAAGTACATTTCATTTTAATGACAGCACACTCGCATGCACACATACCTGACATGCATTTTATTGATGAGTCTTAACCACAATGAGAAGTAACTTTAGAAAATATGGAATGCACGAAGAGTAAAATATATGGAATGCAAAGTAGCACTTCAATGAATACCTAGCACATTCACCTAAAATAAAGAACAATATAAACAAGTCTTTGTATGATGGTGCTTTCGTAAATGCAACAAAAAGAAGAGACCATAAAATGTAGTTCTTGAGCCATCCAGGAAATTCATACTATTGATATTTGCACTTAGTAGTCAACATCATCTCATCAAAAAAGACAAGACATCTCCAAAGATTTAGGAAAGGTAAATTCAGTCCAGCAGACCAGGTTCAACTATTATTGGTAGAATAATGAGAAGTGCATGTGTCTTTACAACCTCATCAACATTGGAAATGCTCAGTTCAGAAACGAAACAGTAAATAATTTCAAAAATTGCATTTTTAATTATGACCCCGAATCAAATATTAAAACCTAGTCACCACAGTGATACCTGTCCACCAGGTTGGGGCAGGTCAGATCTATGTTGACCCATTTCTCAAAATTGCCATAACTTTTAATTTTACCATCATCCCTATTAAGCCTGTCGCACAAAGTTTTCCATATGACATTACCAACATACTGAATCCGGGATTCAACCTGATAAAACCTTTTCCACTTGAAATATGTGTTATAATACTTATCATTATCACTCAGAAATTGTAAATAACTAGCCAGTTTCTTTGGTGATTCAAAGTCATCCACGTGAATGAATGACCCAGGGGGCGCCATCTTTAAGTAATCGCTCTTTGGGGCTCCCATGACGACGGGCACCACATCATATTGCAAGATTCTCCAGAACTTCTCTGTGATGTAATCTTTACAGTTTGTGTTTTCAAATGCTAGGAAGAACTTGTATCTCCTGACTTCATTACAAAGAGCAGACGTATGGAGGTTACCATCACAGTGCAATGTTCCGCAACCTCCATAAAAATCTACATTCATGTGCTGCTGCAAGTCTCTGATGTACACTAGTCGGTTGTTGAAGTAGGCGACGCAGTTTGAAATCAAGGCGAATGCCAGTGAAGACTTATTGGCTGCATAATTGACATTGGAAATAGGTAGTGGAGTTGTCAAAGGAACTGTAGCACCGTACGGAATGTGTACGTCTGAGTTACTCCGATACGTCATAGTCCAGTTGAATACACCATTATAATCACTGGCGCGCATACACCTCATTGGCTCGAAGTTGGCAAAAGTGTCGTCAAATAAAAATATCCACCTCTGGTTCCTGTTTCTCCCTCGAGTTGGTGGAACACGAGTTTTGTCGTAAGCTAGTGTAATGGCTACTGCATCAGCATCAGCAATGTAGCCCGATGTGCGTTTAATGACACAATTGTCAACAATCAACTTGTTATGGTGCCCAATGAATTTATTATAGTGTGACCAATCGTAAATGATAAAAGTCCTCCTAGGAACGGTGACCATGGGTTTTGTTTTGCTATGTAAGTTAATTCTCCGTGCAATTTTTTTGTACATAGTCCTAACCTCCTGTTGATGTTGGAATAGGCGTTGTATAACAGCGTCGTCGGGCGAGGTACTACTACCCAACTTGACCCTTGACCAGTCCAGGTAAACCAGTAACATTACAGCCAGAGCGGTCATTGAGGCCAGGATCATGATCCACCGGTGATAGAGGAAGTAAAACACAGTCTTCACTGTATGCATGCCTGCCATAATGGAGAGCCTACAAAGGACAACAATGACTAATGACTTTACTGGTCAATCTCGAGTATTCCGTATCCATATTTAACAACTTCTCTTCATTGTCAACATATATTAACGTGAAAGTCATGAGTAGTACTCCACGCCAGGAGAAATGTCATAATGTCTGGAGCGCAGTGTTAAAAATGGGCAGTTGTCGATTTGGGCAATTGAATGAAGGACTGCACGGGAGTATTTGTTCGAGTTGGAAGGAAGTAAAGACATCGATGGCCTCCTAAGGTGTCCCTCTGTGCGCAAAAAGTACTTATAACAAAGTGACCTTGATGTTTTAATCAGTGTGACGGTGGTGAGGCATAATTCGCCAAAAAACTTCCAGCATATGAAACGCCTATAGGAGCTTCACCGTCCCGAAGGTTCGCAGTCGAGACGGTGTCTATGACCACTGTACACAGTCCATCTCTAGCTGGCCCCAGTAGAGACACTGAAGCTCCTATAGGAGAATTATGCCTCACACTGATTAAAAAAATTAAAGTCACGATTTTATAAGCATAGAGGGACATCTTAAGAGGCTGTTGATGTCTATAATTCCTTGCAACTCCCGTAAACAAATTTTTTCTGAAGCAGTCATTCGTTCAGATGCCCAAATCGCGGCACCAGTCGGATATAATGGACCCTAACTTATTCCAAATAAATCCACTAAATGTAGGTCTAAATGAATGATTTTGGTATCGTTGCATTCCTCAGACATCTGGCTATCTTCACAAATTCTTTTCACGGCCCTCAATTATTCTAGTCTATAACTACGCCATTCCGAACTTGGTCCACTTTAGCCACGCGCATCATGAAATCGGCAGCCATTTCAGGGAACCTACTATATCTAGCGCCATCTATCGGCGATTTGCTACAACACAAGCTGTTCCTTTCTCATCAGTCAACATGGACGAGATAACATGACGATGACAGATACGATCGTGAGAGAGACGACGAAGGTGATGACGAGAGCAGACGTACGATGATTAATAACGGTGACATTAATAATTGACGAAATCGACCAATGACGTTGACTGATGAAAAAGGAACAGCGCGTGTTGTAGCAAATCGCCGATAGATGGCATTAGATATAATAAGTTCCCTGAAATAGCTGCGGATTTCACGATGCGCATGGCTAAAGTGGACCGAGTTCGAAATAGCGCAGTTATAGACTAGAGTAATTGAGGGTCGTGAAAAGGATTTGTATGGATAGCCAGATGTCTGAGGAATGCAAGGATACCAAAATCATTCATTTAGACCTATATTTAGTGGATTTATTTGAAATAAGTTAGGGTCCATTATATCCGACTAGTGCCCAAATCGGCAACTGGCCACTTTTACACTGCACGCACTGCTATTTTTACAGCGCCCGCCAGGAGCTTGCGCACTGTTAAAAATGGCCAGTTGTCGATTTGGACAAATGAACGAAGGACTGCTCGAAGATTTGGGAGTGTTTTTTTCGAGTTGGAAGAAATTAAGACATGGACAGATGGACAGCCTCCTAAGGTGTCCCTCTATGCACAAAATGTACCTATAACAACGTGACTTTGATGTTTTGATCAGCGTGAGGCATAATTCGCCGAAAAGCTTCCGGATCTACTGAGGCCAGCTAGACGGACACGGTGGTCACTGTCTCTGACCACTGCCTGGTGGTGAAAGACAGTGGTGTTGGTGTGAGAAAGTTCGACTCTGTTTACCGTGTTCACCCAGTTCATACAAATACAGTACATTAGAAGCATCTGAGTTCGCGGCGACTGCGTTTACATACTTGAGAGAAGAAACTATTACAATCAATTTGAATGTAGTAGCAAGGTGGACGAATACATTTGGCAGACTGCCAGGAGTTCTAACGCCGCCGAACCAGCAGCAGCTGAAAAGTCGGCCATGAGCTTGGTTCTTGAAATTGCCGCTAGGTGAAATCCTCCGTGTATAGCGCCCTCTTTAGGTAAGTACATAAACCATTCAGGGTAATTTCTGTGAAATCCACTGCTTGATCTTGCTCAATATGACGTCGTCATTCCAGGCTTTGGGATGGCCTACTACGATTTTGTACTGGAGTCAGAGCTTAAATATAGTTCTCATTATGCGAAATTTAAGTAATAATTATGCTAGTATGTAGTAGAATAGTAACAACGACGATGACAACAACACTGACCATGCGACGACACAACAACGACAACTCCTAACAACCACCTCCACCGACAACAACGTGGCACTTTTTATTCCCGAATTCATTGAATGGGAATGTTATTAGCCAGTTCTAATGTATTTTAACGGCTACAACCATTTGCATTTTAGGTATTCGTTTGGGAGCAGTATCACGCGAATTGTTTTGTTTTCTTATCAGCACCTGTGAATCTACAATAAAACGTATGGTAGCATACCTTATGGCGGACAAGTGAAATTTTATTTTGTCAAATTGCTCCAGATATAAAGATTAATAATATTTTTTTGTATTAATAGCATGTTTTCTATTGTGTAGATGCTACAAAACAATACTAGGGGGCCTACGTAATGATGACAAATTACAAATTTTCGGCCGGCAGTTATTTCTCTGCCGCGAAATAGTGGGATAAAGTACCTATTATTAGTGGCACAGTAAAGGAATGTTGTGTTATTACATAACATACAAGTTCTTGCACTTTCTAAACAATGATGGCTGACGTCGCCCCACAGTACAGTGTGTGTAGTGCGTGGCTTCAAAATGCGGACTCCGTGTACTTGGTACCGATGGCTCAGACGGCTAGGGATTCTGTATTAACAATCGCGGGTTGAGGACGTGGTCTATTTAAAATAATCTTGAACAGTGCCTCACTCTTCAGCTGGTCATAGTATTATGTTGAATGTCAAATCCGGCCCAGGATGTTATACAGTTTATATTTTGTATTTTTAAGAGTGACGAATTTCAGGCTAAATAAAAACTACTTCAATAATTAGGTTGTTCACAAAAATGAATGCAAAAATAATAATAAGCGTAATGACAAAAGTAAGTGAGTAAATAAGTAAGTTAAGTATGCAAGCAAGCAAGCAAGCAAGCAAGTAAAACGCCATTTTAGATAGGTGAGGTAGGTACAACAAAAGAAACATTAGCACAAATGCTACTTACAGTGAAAAAATACTTGTGTAGAGAATTATAGAAGAATATATACAGAAAGAAGATAAATAACTATGTAACTAAGCATATTTAAAACCCTAATGGTTGTCAAGTGAAGCAAAAGACACGACATAACATAGGATACAGTTCTGGCACTCACAGCCTTCTCTTAGAAAAGTCGAAACTGTGTACTTAAATCTTGTCAGGTTTTTGCAACATGTGATTGATCCAGACAATTTGTTCCAGAGAGAAACACCTCGACTGTGTATCGAATTTAGCCGTAGTTGAACGAATATCTGGAGACAACTGAGACATTTTGTCCCTGGAAGTTATAGGATGCTTGACGCAATACGAAGCAATCTAAAGGACTTGTGCGGTTATGGTGAACGTGTTAAAAACTTCTAAAGCCAGAATTTACTTGCTGTGATGTAGCGTCATTGTCATCAACAGCACCGACCATCATCACCGACATTATCCTCATTGCCAATGTCAAAACTAGTGTAACGCTTTTGGAATGTTGCAAAGGCTTTGTGAATGGTTCTACTCGTTTCATTTTCAGCGACTAATTTAATGAACCACCCTCTCCCCCATATTATGCGCACAAGCAAACTGAAGAGATTCTGCGGGAGGCGTCCGAATAAAGACAACACATTCCGGAGTGATGAAATTACGTTTTACAAGTATCTTTAATTAGGCTTATCTACTGGAAGCCATTGAATGTTGGGTTTCTGTGTCTATGGGGTGAAAGGTTAGTGACATCACAACTCTATGTGTCCGATGAGGTCCACGGCGGGAAATCCGATGAATTCATCGTACTGTCATGACAGCGCCGACGAGTTCCTGTTGGTGATCTGAGCCGGAGTCTATAAAACGTCGGACATCGTGAATGTGTAGTTAATTAGCTCGCTAACAAACTGCAGGAAACGATAACAGTGCGCTCTTCGATTTGAGGTAAGGCCAGCTGCAAGTTTCCATAAAAATTACTCAGCACCGGCTTTCACTCTTATTGTTTGAATGGAAATACTGGTGGGTAGAACGTGTTAATTCAGCCGTTCCTCGACCTTAGCCGGTTTCAGATGACCTCGTAAAACACATGTTTTGGAGTGTGTTTAAGACATAACTGTGGGTTATCGACAGGCGCTCGAGATTTACGTGGACGGAGTTCCACCGCCTATGCGAGTGAATGGATGCCTGGCTCCGACTTTGTGGATTCTGAAAATACGATTGTCTTTCAGGGAAGGTTTGGATAGAGTAAGCAACGCATCAAAAACAAACGGCGTTCGTGAATGGGAACGGTGGAAGCGGTAGGCGATATATTATAGAAGGGTAGAAGAATTTGGTGATTTGATCGCTTGGAACTGGTGTCAAACTCTAACTATGGTGGCGGTAGCGGCGAACTACTGTGTCATGTTGTATGGCTATCTCATGAATTGTTCTTGTACGTGCAATCGTGGCCTTGTGCAACCGTCAGCGGAGACGTGTGTTAAAATAAACGGTAAGTGCAGCTGGAGAATGTTGTTTATATTTGTATCAGAATCCCGAAACTTCTACTTAAAAATGTTCAGTCTGTTCTGTCGACAGTCGCATTTAAAACATGTTTCCCCGCAACTACTGCCACTCGGTTTGCAGAACATAACTGTAACCAAATAACAGGCCTCTATACAAAACCATACCCTGACACGGCGTTTGAACCCCCCAATGTTTCATGAGAATAACCGAAGTCACTTATTGTTAATGCCACGACTTCAGCTCAAATTGCTTAATGCGTTTCGCAGTCTTGGGTACTAATGTATTTAAAACAGCAACTTTTGGTTTACAGCAAAGTTCAGCTAGAATGAGAAAATTAGGCTACTACATTGGCAGTAGCAAACCTTAACCACATTGCAACTTTTTTTGGCCTTCTCCCTTAAACATTTCGTCGAAGAACAAACAGAATTAATATTTGACAGGAACACTGAAGCAACTAAAAAATTACCTATCAAAACTTTTCTGAAAATATTTTCACCGTGTCTCAGAATCAGTGTAGCGAAATTTCGTTTGCAGTTAAGCAGTTCTTCAAGAAAATAGAGTTTCTAAAAAGTAAGGATTCAACTCATCTCAAATTACATTCAAAAACAATCCTTGGTATTTCCCTTAACAGAAAACAAACCATGTTGCTCTCCTTTGTATAAATAAACTGAACAAAAATTCCTAAACCATGATATCAAGCAAACAGTATTGCTATTATCTAGTGATTACAATAGATTCAGTCATATTACCCCAGTTTGCTTTGCGTGGACATCGGTACGAGTTCGGGACTAGGTTTTGCCGCCCCCTCAGAATATATATCCAGACAAACCACAAAACCGATAGTATGGCGGGACAGTCAGTCGACCTGCAACATGTGGGATCACTCGAAGAACACATCATCACGCCAGGATACCAGAGGCGTGGTGGTTATTTTGTTATTCGATGTGTAAACACTTACATCAAACCAATTATGTCAGCCCCACCGGAGCAATACTCTGCAGATTCACACAATACGCTCTTTGACCATGTAACAAAATACACCATAGGAAAACCCAAAATATATTTAGGTTGGAAGCCAGCCCAGAAAACTCATTGAAAAAGTTGTGGAATGCTTTTTCTTTTGCTGTGAGACACTCCCAGATGTCTGGAGTTTACATGTTTTGCGGGGGAGCATCTGTTTATCAACGTAGCAGCTAGCAGTATACAACATGTGTGTACAAACTATTAATCACGTCAATTCTTCACTTATTTAGCACACAATATAGCCAATAAATATAGATTATTACATGGAGTTAGCCCTGAGGGCGATAATTCTCCAAAATCCTCTGAGGCTCTAGATAAAGGGGATAACGACTGAAATTCCGTGTCGTTAAATTTCTCCACAAAAGTGAAGATTAGCAACATCATTTGCAGTGTGTAGATGTCATAAAATATCATTTAGTTAAGTTTCCACTATTTGCAAAAATGTAATCCGCCATTGGAAAATAGAAATATGATCCCGTTTTGCAATATTTGTTTTCAAAATAAGTGAGAAATATCATAGTTTTTGTGCCTGTTCGCGTGTGTAACTGGTTTGACTGTTACAGTCCAAATTGCCAGGTGAGCCCTACAAAGGAATGCATACATGAACTGCGGACTGGGAACCAGTCCAAGAGTAAAAGATTTCGAAAAACAAGGGTACAATTTGCAAATAGCAGTAGTCTTGCCATTTTGAAGCCATATATTAACTTCTACTATGGAAGACTGGGGACTCCCAGGTCAGTGTTTTGACTGAATTAATTATATTTACAGAAACACGCAACAAATGTAGATAGTATATTGCTTTTTTCAGTTGATAAACCTGTTGTGACCGCGGATCCACGACTTCTAAATGTGCGAGAAGGCGATACAGCAGTAATGAGCTGCAGGGTTTTGGGAACCGGTCCCTTGGACATTATGTGGCTGCGAGCGGACGGATCCTCGTTACCAAGAAAGGCCAGGGTGTCACAAGACTACAAACTGACAATACCTGACGTGGACGTTACTGACCGGGGCGGGTATAAATGCACGGCCAAGAATGCAGCAGGGGAGAGTTCGGATACAGCTACCGTTACGGTGGATGGTAGGTGTTAAACTTGAAGTTGATACTAAATATAGAGAAGTGTTTGTTAATAAAGAACGTTTCCTCTTCAGCAAATATTTAAGCAAACGATACCACTGTGAAACCGCTGAGGAAATGTTTATTTGAAGCTACCAAAATGTTGTGTTTTTCTTATTGCATTATTTTTCCTCGCAATTTACACTGTAACTCCAACCGTGTTCCTCTACATTTACTGAGCACAGTATCAAGGCACAGTGTCTTTGAATGGAATAATGTACACCTGATAGGCTATTTTTGCTTGTCATATCTGTCATCCATTTCCTAAAGAGACTGTCAGATGCCCATGATCGACATTGCTACTTTCTGCTTCCGCCCACAATAACCAGGACTCCTTGTCAGATGACAGAGAGGGAGGGAGGGAGGCCGGGAGGGAGGGAGGGGAGAGGGAGGGAGGGAGGGAGAGAATCGAATCAACTGTAAAGTTACTGAAACCCAAATGGCCGCGAAACTGGTGGCGAGCACGGGTTTTTGACATGGGTGGTGTCGGAGGTGGGGTTGGGCGGTGGGGGTGCATTATGTCATATTATTCGGTTGATCTTGTTATTGTGCACTTTGTGAAATAGCGTAACCCAAAGCCTAGCATTCAGCTTTGCTTGTTTTGGAAAGCTAGAGGAGAAGCATCATAAACCAAATTGCACTGGGATGCAGAGTCATAACGCCTTCACAAAAACACTGAGGCTGTTGATGCGTCACTAATGACACCAAACAGGACGGATATCGAAGACTCATAGCACAGTATCACACAGGTCATCAGTGATAGGAAGTGCATTGGTTATTAAATGTATTGTTGTTCTCACTGGTTTGTTTACAACTCACGGTGTCCTAGGTATGATAATGTAACAATTGCTTATCTGTTGTACAATATAGCAAACTCGATCAAGACTGAAACCACTGCGGTGTCTGGACAAGTTTCTGCTAGTAAAAAATTGTTTTTGTTTTGAACACTTCAGAAAACAGAACGAATATTTCTACAATCGAAGAATACAGTTAGAACATTTCATCCTTTGCGGACTTTGTAACTCACAATTTATAAAACATTTACCGCGACAATTTATTGTGTAGCAACAGACATCCATAAATTTTATTTTTTTGTTTTCCTTTTATCTTAAAACGATGATGATGATTGGACGTTTCGTACAAATGAACTCTAAAATATCGGTTTAGTTAAAACTCATAAATGTGTGACACTAGTCGAAGCTGAAAATCCAAAAGGAAGCTCAGCTTAAAACAGAGCCGTGCTCAGTGTTTTGTCCTGTTTGAGGAGACTTTCACTTACGCTAGACCTATATTCACAAAATGACCATATAAAATCTATAAAATAATAGAAAATCTAGAGTTTTTGACGGGGTAATTTACCACAGTACATTTCTGTGACCGTACTTTGACCTCGTTGTCCCACACATAGCAAAAGATGTCCAACTCTCTCCTGAAATATTAATGTCTTGTTCCAGAAACAGTACTTAAAGTTGAAATTGACGGTCCAAAAGTAGTAACAGTGCCACACGGGTCATTGGTCCGGTTTGTCTGCACGGCAACAGGAATAAACACGGTAAAACTTTTCTATTCGTATACTCCATGTTCTACGTACGCGTTCTACAGTGTGTCACATTTGTTAGTATACAGCATAAAAAAAATAAAAGACACAGATATAATTTACAATTTTTGGTGTTTTGTACTGATTTTAATCATACATGACGATTGCCAACTTTTTCTAATAGATAGGTTCTATTTCTTATGAAGCGCACTATACACACTTTTCGGGTTCAGAAAAGATAATCTAATTTCGATCGTCGCCTAAATAATAGTCTCCACTTTGAGCTGCACACATCAAACGTAGGCTTACATTGTCGAACTTTTTTTGAAAATTGGAGACAGACTGGAGTGCCGTCATAGGGTCAAAGGTTATATATGAAGAAAGAAGCTACTGGCTTATTATTCAAATAAAAGTGTTGAATGGTGCAGCTGGTGTCAAAGCCATTTGTGGTTCTTGTCATTTTAAAGGTAAGGTTCACAATGAAGTGGACTAAAGAAGGAAGCCCAGGCATTCTGCCGTCGCAAGAGGGCGGTGTCACGCGCAATAGACGGAGCCAAATTCTGACCATCAGAAATGTCTCGCCTGAGGACGCCGGTTCATACGTTTGCACAGGCTCGAATGGTGGAAATGATGTCATGGATTCTGCTCTGGTTCGGGTGAACTGTAAGTGGCAAAATCAGGACTCTTTGAAACTGAACGTTTGAACGTGCTGCCAAAATGAAACTCGAATGCACACTTTATGGTACTACCATTCTGGTAGGCGGTGAGCCCTTTGAATTATGGTGGACTTACCAATGTTTCATAAAACTGGCGGCATCAACTCTGACAAGCGCTTATCGGCTGACATCCCTCCATTAAAAGGGGACACTACTTGACACTCCATCAAATGCCTCCATCTGAAAGACTTTCAACAGACATTGGTTCAAAACGGGTGGCTTTCTTTGCTAGAGGAGTGGGAACGATTACTGTTCTTAACCGGAAAAATGTCATTGCTAATTCAGTATAGACTGTTCTCTCTCGCCAAGGGCTGTCGCCTTCTCATCAATATTCCATCATTTCAGCAAGATTCGACGTTCGCATCGAACCGCGCTATATTCAGGCTACAACTGGACAGGATGCAGAATTCCGTTGCATAGCAACTGGCTCTCCAACACCAACTGTCCAATGGGTGGCGCCACTGCCTGCAAAGGCTACAGTCACTGACGATGGCGTTCTGAGAATACCATCAGTTACGTTAGCGGATCAACGGGACTTCAACTGCATAGCAAGGAGTGGAAGTAAAGTCAAGACAGTGAGAACGATTTTATACGTCAAACAAGGTAAAACTTGCCTTTCCGGCGCAAACAATGACTTATAATTTATATTTCAGCAGCTGCCACATGCCAGCCAAACAACCGGTTAAACAACTCCTTATATATTCTAAGCTATTCTATTGCTGGTTTTATCTATAGCCGTATGTTCCTGCCCAGTAAACTTTCTGGCGATGACTTCATAGTACCTGTATTTGCAAGAGACGATAAAGCAGACCTTGCTAAAACGCCTCCAGCAACCTTTACATGAGCGTCATCTATAGCGCAAAGAAACAGTCGACTATGTGAACTCTCTATAGTCTGCTAGATCCACAAAATTTGACCTTGGGGTGTAAAATCCACAAACTTTGACCTTGGGTTGTAAGATCTCTTAGGGCTACACATAATGGTGTGGATTTATTTTTTTCGCCTTTTTACATTATTAATCAACCGAGAATACTTTTCTATCAATATTTAACTTTCAGAGAGGTAACACTACACGTCACTCGTGTTGAAGTTCTATTTCCGACACCATCGTATTTTCTAGACACACAGTCAACTGATCAGTGCGCAATGCGATAACGTTACGCGCAAATTAAACAAATTCGTTTGAGTTGGTGAACTGGGCTTTGTGCTGCCAAGATGTATTTGATTGTACGCGGTTGACTCTTACACGCCATAAAGTTGCAATGTATTCCGGGACCTTACCAAGTACTGAGGCCTACACCTGTAACCCACTGCTTGCTAACCTGTATATTGTAGTATTGGTGACCTCCTGCCCGACTGGTCAGTTTATGTGCGCAAACAGGCACAAGTGCATCAATAGTAACCTACGATGTGACCAACAGAATGATTGCTCGGACGGTTCAGATGAGCGTGACTGTGGTAAGAGTCCTGCCTTGGAAGCGGCTGAGTTCAGGGAAGAACATGTTATTGTAAATGTACAATAATTCAAAGGCTTTTGTCACTACTGCATTTGAGTCAACTTCTTAAACAGGAATTTTGTAGAAAACAATTCCCAAGCAGGACGTGACCTCACGTAGAGAGCAACCAATAAGTGATCAAATATCCGAGTCACCTACACTGATTCATGTATTCGCACTACTGCTTCATCGCTATTAGCGTGACTGCGATGCAGATGACCATCCCTGAACTGGTATCTGGCATGCGCTTCCATCATAGACCCGAGACTGACAACAGTCTTGCATTTGCGGCAATGAAATATTCGCTTATGGAATTCTGTCCCATTACTTATCTTTCCAACCACACTGAGCAATCACTTGTAAGTTCTCCAGCATACTGGCCTTTCACTGGCTGTCGTGATTTTCCGTGATTTCGCCTGTCTCGCAAGAAACGTGTCTGCGAAACGCATTCCTGAAAACAGTGAACTGTATTTGCAGAATTAAGGGGTATATGAATATTGCAGATAAAAGCGTCTGTCAAAAGAAAAAGTGCAGCAAGAGTCCAAACAGAATTTTTCATACTCCTTGCCTTGTGTCTTAAGTCAGGTTCCTTATCGAGTAAACATTAAGAAAATTTTAGACTGTTGCTAACATGGTTTGTATTGTGTAGATGTCATAAAACAAGTTTTGGTAAATTTTGGCAACGGTAATCATTCTTTTAATAATGGTAAATGGCAATTTTGGGAATTATTTTGTGTGCGAAATAAGTGGCGAATAATTGTAACACCTACGATAAATACCCAAAACACAAATTCTTGGGCATAGAAATCTTACAAATTTGGACATCAGTCCCGTGGTCAGTTTATTCATCGCTATGTTCAGAGGTTACTCCCTCAAAATGGGCTCTGTCATGATTGCTGAGTCACTCAGAGATATCACTTTCTTCGGAAATTGTTCTGAATAAGGCAAAAACTCCATTATTGTGCTCAAAACATTGCTGTTGATGACGTAAATTGACATCTAGATTTACTTAAGCTATCTGTTTATTTCAACTGCTGTCTACCCACGTTTCCAGTAACTTTCGCCGTCGTTCGTCCAAGATTTCTCACTGTGACAGAAGGAAACCCTGCCACATTTATATGTACAGCTGAAGGTCGTGTAGCGAGAACAATCACGTGGTCTCGGAATGGGAACGGGCGTCTTCCTGAAGGTCTGTTACTCTCAAAATATCACGGTCATTTGATGTTACATTCGTAAATTTCCAGCTATCTAAGTATTCACTTCGCTTGCATCCTCTCGTACCTTTCGTAATCTCAAATGAAATCAAACACACGAGGGACGACAATATCCGAGTTGTTCCAGATGAATATGTACACAATAACGTCATGTAGAAATTGACGAATATGGCAACTTGCAAATCCAACAGCATTTTAGAACGTTTGGTTGTCTGTCCATAATTAAACTCTTAACGCTAATTTAGAGTTTTTGCGTCTAGTTTTTCAATTCCACGCAAAAGTTGGATCCGATAACGACAATATCCTAGACAATTATACGCCGACTAAGCAAATATGTTACTTCATCATTGAAATATCTTATTGCAGGTTCTACTGTAGTGGGTGGAAGGCTGCGAATTCCAAGCGCTGCTTTGCGTGATAGCGGAAACTATATTTGTCGAGTTACGACATCTCGTGGTAGATTTCAAGACGCTCAAGCAAGTCTAGTTGTGCAAAGAAAGCCAAGTAAATTTGAAATGTTTTATTTTACAGATAAAATTAACTGAATTTTTGAACGGAATCTTGGGATTTCAACAGCACGTATTATCTATGAACTCTGTCACTCTTTAATGAACCCAGCCAGAATTATGTACTTCACCGCAGAATTACTCTCATGAATAACATTTTTGGATTGATTGCTGCAAGATGATCTTTCAAGAATCTGTCGGTCTTCACTGAGGGCAAAGTGCCGCCAGCTTTAGAGCCAATTTCACAAGAACCCCTGCTGCTATACCAAGAATTCTTTGATTAAAAAAAATAATAATTGCAGGCTGCCAGATGCACGTTGTGCCGTACGTGCGCAGGCCGCTCAGGTGGGCGCATTGCACTGGTCACTGATCTGGAACTCTTTTATACTTTATTAATATGTAGTTAAGACCGAACTGGCTAGCTAGAGACCTGACTCAAGGTTCTAGCAGTGTGCCGAAGTGGGACTTGAACTCTCGACCGCGAGTAAAGGAAGTGGGTACTTATCCCACTAGGCTACAATGCCTCATCTAATTCAGTGAATTAGAGGAGGCAGTGTGGATTTACTCTCATGGCGTCCCTACGAACGTTTTTACAACGTGTCAGCTTACAAAGCTCGCTGGTTCCCCGCGTGCTTAGCCCAGCCACCTAGCGGCGCACAGGGAAACAGCGAGCTTACAAAGTTGCTGTTTATGTTAAATACCCGAGACAATATGATATTTTTTTCAGCAAACTAAAAATTACGGAGAGGTTATTAGGCCCAACAATGGGAAGGCAAATAGAGTCAACCAATTAATCATTCGATTAAGGGATAAATATTCAGAAACTAGCAAGTAGGAAAAGACACAGTGGCACATTTTGAAAAGCGATCACAGCGCCACCGTGCAAAAATGTCAAACTGCATGTTGTGCCCTTATAATGTTTGCTTAAAATGTTCTTCAAGGTACTCAACCTACGGTCTCCATCAATCCTAGTTCTCTGACCATCAACGAGGGCGCCACTGGTACTCTGATATGTACCACCACAGGGTTCCCCACGCCACAAGTAATGTGGAAGTTTAATGGCGCTGTTCTGCGAGGAAATCACAGGGTATGACTGACGTGACACGTACATTAGTGTACAGTAGCGTAATTCCATTCTTGTCGCATGCGACAGGTTTTGTCACCCACTGTGTAAGACTAGGATTGCCAATGAGAAGAACAGATCTAAAATCAGAAAGACGGAAAAGAAATGGGAATTAGACGTGCAGATAGGAAAGACGGGATGTAAAGAGGAGGGCCGACCATTTTTTCATTTTGCGATCTCAGATCATCTTGCTAATGTCATTGTCGTGTCGCGTGTTAAAAGTGCATTCATTTCCCGCTACATTACTGAAGATTTGCAAGCCCACTCGAATACCGGAAAATCAAGTTCCATGTAAAAATTAATTCAACTCTTGAAAATGTAGGTTTCGACCCTCTTTCGAGTCAGTTAATATGCTATTGCTTACGATCAACAGCTGCAATTTTAAAGGCGTACTGATGAATGAAACAATGTCACCAGTCTCACAGCCCCGTTTTTCATACAAGTTTGAATAATTGTCGCAATGTGTGTGCATGACTTGAAATTTGAATTCAACTATCTTTCAAGGTAACGAACAACATTCTACAAATATTCAGTGGGAGTCAGGCCGACTCAGGCTTGTACCAGTGTGTAGCTACTAACGCAGCGGGAACCGACACGAAGACAGTCCGGGTAACCGTCACGCCCTCTGGTAAGCATAAAGATAAAATCCCAAACAGGATACTTGTAATTCAGATGACATTTACTTCTTTTTATGTTGTAATTTCTAAACAGTCTAATGAGAATTTGTACACAACTGCTATGAGAAGCTCAATTATTTTGGGCCGGAATTCATTATTCATTAAACAACAGAAATCTTGCAATAGGCCCAACGCGAACGATTGGCAAAGATCACTTTCCTGTTCCGTTATTGTAGTTAAGACCTAGTAATTAGTAAACGCTGAGTCTCTGATAAGCGCCTAGTGTCTAATAGAGGCCGGCCAGAAACACGGGGTCTGAAATTGCTGAAAGTCCACGAGCCCACGGTTTCGAGACAGAACTAGGAATGTGCACAGCGCATGCCCACTTGCGTGGTGGAAAACTAGGAAAGAATATATAAGGCGATTTTCTATGTGCTTCGATCGTAGGGACCCAACAATAAAATGCAGGTTTCTATTAAAATACAAGCAAATGTCAGAACAGCACTTTATAATTAAATAGATGGAGTGAAAGTAGGCTTTTATTGCCATATTCTGAAGATTTCTTTTTGTCGAGGTCTAACTAACATTGTGAATACTGACACTGGGGTGTATTTTTTGAAAACGTGGCTGGCCTTGCGAATGACCGGATAATTACTAAAACTGATTGATCATCAAATGTGCTCGCCAAATTCAAGCGCAGGTGGATCTCATGAAAAGAATTGAGCATGTTATAATGCTGAATATTAAAGAAATGAGATAACGGCAACCATTTGACTATCTAGTGAATATCCTTACTCTGTCGTCCACTTTACACGGTGAACGCATTTGAATTGGTTTGTTTGAATCTAATTACTTATGGTGAACGAAACCGTGTACTCGTATATTAAAACTTTTTAGGTATCTCGTATCTTGAATGCATCAGGCCTTGTTGTTCACATATTTGTTCAATCTTATGCACGTATAAGAGTACATGATGTTTTCGAATTGACATGAATAAGAAGTCAGATTATTCGTCAAGATGGTTTAGTCCTACGCCTGCATTTCATACTCATTAGAATTTACAAAAGCAATGTATAAGTTAGTTTTTATTTAGCTGGAACGTAACATCGCAGAGAGTATGTCATATACAGTGGAATTCTGCATACCAAGCACAATATTGGTGGCCTTGGTATCCAGGTTGTGGAGGCGTTACGCTCTATCTAATGCAAACCAGGTGACCGTAAGAGTGACATTATTAGCTTCCATACATGCCGTTCCTAAATGGCGTAAATACCTTGTCCACACATTTCAATGACAAGTTGTCACCATATTTCTATTCAAGGTGTACGTCCTAGTGTGAGTGTGGCGCCGAAGACTGTGCCTCTAGCACAGCAGAGGCGTGTGACTCTGAGGTGCTCCGTGACTGGAACACCGACACCTACAATCACGTGGCGGTTTAACGGCGGCCCACTCAAATCAAACCATCGGGTAAGCTCAAGAGATCTAATTCATCATAACAATTGTTTTGGCTTCTGGCAACTGAAGGACTACACGCTAACAGTAACTGCAATTGTTCGTAAGTTCGTTAGTTTAGTATAAGTTCTGGCGCTTAAACGTGGCCTACTGTCAATTTACCCTCTTTTACATTCTCAACAGCAATATGGCGCCACCCTCCAAATCCGGAGTGCCACAAGCTCAGACGTCGGCACGTACACGTGCATAGCGACGAACGCAGCAGGCACTAGCAGAGACACGTCGAGAATCACCGTCCAAGGTAAGTACGAACCATAAAACTATATAGTGAGCCAAGCTCAAGTGTAGCCAAGCACGTAGCGTAACTCAGACGTTTCTGTTACCTTACGTCCAGGTATACACAATCGAATTTTTCATAGGTGTGTATACGATGTTCGAAGGTCGGAAATCTTAATCGAAACCAAACTGGGTAGAGTTCAGTGATGGTAGGACCTCGCTAAAAAGCAAGGCATCGCGAGATTACGTGAGACATTGCCGTGTATTTTAATTAAGAACTTGTGATTTTGGCTAGATTTTTCTAGCCGCGAGAAAGTTACTGAACTCTACCCAGATGTCTTAGCCGGTAATCATGTCATCGTCTACAAACACACATAAAGGATTTTGGAACACTAATCAAATCGATAGATTCGATAAGTTGCATTTCGTCCCAGTTGAACTGTCAAATGTTGAATTCTTAATCGAAATGCTTTGAGTGTTGACTACATTTCCCACGCTCATTCGCTCTTTAATTACTGTCCAAATGCCGGCTACTCTAGTCACAGGCAATGCACACACGCGCCATTTTCTAATCCCCAATTTTAGGGTTAGCTAAACCCAATGAAGTCTGAAGTGTTTTTTTTTGAGTTGCTGCTGCTTTTGTTGCTCTTGTTGGTAACGGAAAATGTTTTATCATGGTAAGGAATATTGTGATACCGGTTTAATGAGAGCAAAAAGCCTAATTCGATAACTCGCTTATTAAAACGCTATTAATGACAGAGACGAGGCCATCCGTAGAACTCAATCCCACCAGAGTTTCCGTCAATACTGGAGAGGATGCCATATTGCGCTGTACTGTGACGGGTACTCCAACTCCGGAGATAAGATGGCAGTTTAACGGTGGACCGTTACGCAGCAACCATGAGGTACAGTTGAGACTTTAACATTTCAAGGAGGCTTAATTTATTAACACCGCAATCCCAATTTTACATGAATACACTCATCAAGCCTATAGATGGAATCGGATATGAATTGCTTCTTCGATTATGCTCAACGTTGCAACTCAATTTATTTCAAAATAGGCGATATTTGAGTTTCACCTTAGTTGTTTTAACTGTCTTCGAATTTTGAGTGTTTTTTTAGTGTCTGTTGTTAGTGCAATACGAAAGCAACTGAGAGTTTTATTTCTAAGGCCGACAGGGGTGTTCTTCGCATCCGCAGGGCGGGGACGTCAGACGAAGGTGCTTACACGTGCTCGGCAACCAACCGAGTGGGATCAGAGACGAGGTCTTCTGTTGTGACCATAGCCAGTGAGTTCATTTTGACCTTTATCTCGTTGACAAAACACACGACGAAGAAGTGAAATTGTAAACCAAGAAATAACATTATATCTGAACCAGTTGGCATATGCTGCCGCCACCGCTGGTGCCAACATGACTTATACCTTTGAAAACTGGTACTGAGCGTGGGACAGTCAAATAGTATTTACTACGTAAGCCAGCAATACACATATCACTCACAAAAGGCTGAGCAAAAATAGTTCACTTCACATAGCTTGGTTGCTAGGTTGTGTAGTCAGTGTCACGTAAGATTCATACTATGCGTATGGTCTGTTTAACCAATAACGTGCTTTGTCCTGGTGATTTTCTGCTTTAGCGAGAGAGACGACGTCTCTTGCTAGAAAAGGTCATCACCGTCACAACGGCGTCGTGGGAGGAATGGCTAAAGGTCCACTTTTCTTATATTTTTAAGCTGAGTAACAAAGCGAATTTTCTGATAAATTTCTATTTATGCTCTCTTCCATCGACAGCATTTGGTTGCATGAACATTTAGTTAAGAAATCGAATGCTCCGGGGAACTATGTTGTGCCTCGGATGTGCCAGAGCCGAGGACAAGAGTTTTGGAAAATCTGGCCTAATCATCCTTTTTATATTAGTGTTTGTGAATGCTCATTTTAAGCGGCAGGTCATCCCTTTGATCAGGTACCCTATTTGTTTCTTAAAGCAATGCGCAACTCGCCCATAACCTGTTGTCAAGTCTGCCAACCCGGCTTAATTTAGTTCCATAATTTCATCTTTTACTGAATCTGTGATGTTTGTCCACCAGAGACAAGACCATCCGTGGGGGTCAGTCCTTCCCGATTGACAATCAAACCTGGAGATGACGGAATATTGCGAGCAACTGTGACGGGGACGCCAACTCCTGTGATTAGCTGGACGTTTAATGGCGGCCGGTTACGTAGCAACCATGAGGTAACACGGATCTTTAGCATGGGTTTTCGAGTTTTTTCAAAGAAATCTGATCTCGATATTAATGGATGGGAATTTTACGGAGATTAAACATTTTGGTCGAAAATCTACCCCCATAGTACGTAAAATCTTTAAACACAGAGAAAATGGATGCGACTTATCCTACACCTTACAGGGTTTCAGTTAAACTGGTTCAAAGGGCGATCAAATGTTCATCGAAATTCCTTTGCCTTGAACTTTATGTGCGCTAACCGTCAAGCTTTCCCGAAACTAGTTCACAGTGAAGCAACAAATGTGGCGAATGAAATCCGGTCTCATAAAACAAGCAGGAACTACTTTTTCAAGGTGAATGCAGTTTGTTTACATTAAAACTAAATAAATATTTTCTCACGACGTAAGGCCTTCTTTCAAAGATGACAGCCCCATGTTGATTCCAATTCTTAGTTAAACACTGTAAAAACTTCAACAAAGCAGTATTTGATTCGAAAAGTACTTAGAAATTAATTGCCCTCCAAGATAGCTTATGCATTGTTTTTATACATCTTCGCTGCGCAAACTGTAAAGCGCCAGTGCAATTTGGCAGTCATTTAAATGTGGAATATAAAGACAGAGTATGTGTATTGTGCTCGCAGAATAGTATTGATGATGAATATTACATTGTGTTAGTTTGCAACTCTTTCTCTGAAATTAGAGCTAAGTTACGTGAGAACACTAGGGCAAACCCTTCTCTGCTTGAATTTTATAAACTTGTAAGTAAACCTGACATCTCAGTCGTGAAATGTGTATATTATGCCACCAAAAACAGGATCCTTTTTGTGTCGGTGTCTAGTGTGTGTAGTACTTGCTAGGTGTACTTGTGGTCAATGGCGTTGTGTACAAATAAATAAAATAATCCCAAAGTATATTAAAACTGCAACTTGTTTCCTAAAGTGAAAGTTCCATTCCCTAGGCCGACGGGGTTATTCTTCGCATCCGTAGAGCGAGTCCATCTGACGAAGGTGCTTACTCGGTCACTGCTACAAACCAAGCAGGTTCCGCCACGAAATCATCCGTCGTTAACGTCGTCAGTAAGTGATTATTCGACCTTTACTCAAAGATAAAATGGTATTGAGAAGGGAACCCAGAACTGGTCGATCAATTATTAAACAAGAGAAGCTACCCGAAAACAGTTTACTGCAGCCTTCGACCAAATCCCACGTAGATTGGCTGTCAATTGGTCAATTTTTTATCATCCAAGCTGAAGCCGAATTATGCTCTGAAATTAAGAAAACTATTCTAACCAGTGTGACATTAAACACAGTCATGACAGCTTGTTTTTAGTCGCTTGCATTATCCCGTTTCCCCGTCACTCGTTCATCCATATACATGTAAATATGAACTTGACAATACTTTTTCCAGTGACAAGGCCATCCGTTAATTTGACTCCTTCAAGACTATCTCTCAAGACTGGTCAGAATGGAATACTGCGCGCTACTGTAACAGGAACTCCTACTCCAGAGATAAGATGGACGTTTAACGGTGGACCGTTACGTAGCAACCATGAGGTAATACAGGTTTTCGATAGCAAAATTTAATAAATTTTAAATACAGGTTCATTTACGCCAAAATTGATATTACGAATTATCTAAATCACAGTATATCTGTTACTGACGGGTCTAGTCTACCGCAAGGGGTGAGTGATTACGGGTGGATGAAAATCCCTCAGTAAGTAACCCCTGAATGAACAAACCCCGGAGATAAAATCATAAATCCACCGTTGACTGTGAAAGTTTTCTTCTCTAGGTCGATGGAAGTGTCCTTCGTATCCGCAGCGCGGGTCTGTCAGACGCTGGTGCTTATTCATGTACTGCTACAAACCGAGCGGGATCAGATACGAAATCATCCGTCGTTAATGTCGAAAGTAAGTGACTTTTCGACTATGATTCGAAAAAAGTTCACAACGAAGAAGTTCTGCTGAATGCAGAAATTCCATACATTAAAATTTCAACATAAGAAACATGACACATGACACACGTGTGTTTCGAAACGGGCTCCTTGATCAAGAATTGTTTGATGTCACACAATTGTACAACGTGCTCGTCTATTCAAAACAACATTAACATCTAGCTACAAAACAAAATTTTTTCAATTTTGAACGTAATTAAATTAAAAGGAATGTAAATTTTCTCCGATTTTTTTCCTTTTATCGGCGTATTTATTTTCAATTTTAGATCCTATCCTACCTCGTGTAAAAATAGTGCCCGCGGGACCTATTACCAACATCGCCAGAGGAGACAAGCGCACTGTACTTTGTCGCGTTTTAGTAGGATCACCGCAACCAGAACTTATTTGGGAAAGGTAAACATGGACTGAGTCTCGAAGATGCATGGATCTCGCGGATGAAGCTGGTGATCTCGTTCGTTGCTTTAATACACGGGATACCTGGGAAGACCCAGTGATCATGCGTTTTTGGCGAATGTACTGCGTCGAAATGGGTGCATGAGCTGCGTATCAGTAGACGCAAGGCACTAATGAGAAAAGCTGGTGTAATCTCGTGCCTCATTTGTATCTCGATAAGACTTTTGTGATCTTGCGTTTTCGCTAGTTTCTTGTGTCTGCATGATGCTTGCGATTATCACAGAGTTTGACCAACTGGTTTCTTAGACGCTAAGTTATAAGTTGTTTTTGATTAAGGTAGAGAATCACTGTTTTACCTGCTTGATTATTCGCAATTTCATTGGTAGGCAAGACGGTAAGGCATTTAGTAGGAACACAGAAGCTTCGGGAGGTCTTCTCAAGTTTAACGGAATTACTGAGGAAGACGTAGGTGTGTACGTTTGCAAGGCAACCAACGCGGCTGGAATTGGTAGTGCTACAATACAAATTGGTAGGTGAAGGAGCTTGGAATCGTTTTTTTTTCTACAGTACCAAAGCAATTTTTCTAGTCTCTTAAACGATGGTTTCATAGTCGGACTTGGAGGGGCAGGGAAACCCCTTTACGACATCTTAGATCCGCCAGTGAGTATCAGTATCAGGGCGTCATGTACTTGAAACGAACCGTCAGACGTTTTAATGCAATTTCAAGTGTTATTAATGCATTGCAGTTATTAAAAACTACAGATCTGCTTCAAGTACTCGTTTACTATCTTCATTCTCTCGTTGTAAAACAAGAGACTTCGTTTTCTCACTGTACAGGTGGCAACGACTTCGTGGGGCCGACGGAAAAAGAAGTGACAGCGCAAGAAGGAAGTGACGTCAAGCTCAGATGTTCATCCACTGGTTTCCCGCCCTCCACTCTAAGATGGGAAGGGCCAACAGGGGCCCGCCTGCAGCCGGGGGCTGGGGACAGTTATGGTCAGGGTCTGGCGACATACACTATTCGCAATGTAAGGCTTCGTGATGCCGGTCGGTACACGTGTGTAGCAGAGAACTCTTTGGGTTCTGGTCAACGTGTGTATGTGATCGTGAAAGGTATGTGTACAGTTTTAATTCCAATGTCATACGGTGTCATTTGCTTTTGAAAAAAAATCACCAAGCAAATGTGTAAATCCTTTCCATGTCTTTATGGATCAAAATTTTTAATGTTTACAATTTTCAATGTAGCGTTCAACGTAAGGTACCCTTGAGTAGTACATATAATATACGCAACGCTGGATTCATGTTTCTCGGGGCCCCTAATCTATGGCAGCTCGAATAATTTATCATTTCAAGCTACTCCCAGTTTTCCATAATTTTTCTAATCACCGTCACTAGTTTGTACCATTTTGTCTCCGCCCGGCTGCAAAATTTCCACCACCCCCGTTCGCCAGTTTGCTCACCCATTTCGGTCGCCACCATTCTCTCTCCCCCGCCCCCTCAGTCGCCACAATTTTCGCACTCCCGGTNTGAAAGGTATGTGTACAGTTTTAATTCCAATGTCATACGGTGTCATTTGCTTTTGAAAAAAAATCACCAAGCAAATGTGTAATCCTTTCCATGTCTTTATGGATGAAAATTTTTAATGTTTACAATTTTCAATGTAGCGTTCAACGTAAGGTACTCTTGAGTAGTACATATAATATACGCAACGCTGGATTTATGTATCTCGGGGCTCCTAATCTATGGCAGCTCGAATAATTTACTATTTCAAGCTACTCCCAGTTTTCCATCACTGTCACTAGTAGGTACTATTTTGTCTCCGCCCGGTTGCAAAATTTCCACTACCCCCCTTCACCAGTTTGCTCACCCATTTCAGTCGCCACCGTTCTCTCCCCCCCGCCCCCTCAGTCGCCACAATTTTCGCACTCCCGGTCACATCAACTTTCGTGGCAACTAGGCGGGGGCATCGATTGGTGTGGAACCCCCGTCACTGAATGTATTAGACAATACAAGTAGCAATTTCATCGATTTAAATTCTCTGAAGAACTGTACCACTTGCATTCGAAATGACATTCTTTCTTTCTTTCATAGTGACCGAGAAGCAGGGACGTGTTCCGACCATCGGACCCATCCCGGATACTGTCATCAACGAAGGGTCTGGAATCACAGTCAGATGTGCAGCCAACGGTAAAGATATTTTCTCGTGGTTTCAATTTGAAGCGACTAATATTCTGAATCAAATGTCACGTGATATCTTAGAATGCCTCATTTTATGCATTAGCTGTTTCAGAGGCGATGTGTAGTGATAGCTACTTCTACATAAGTAAAGGTTCATGAATTACATACAGGTGACCCGATACCCACTGTCAGGTGGAGTCGCAGAGGCCGACCCCTGTCAGGAAATGTCCAGGTGGATGGTTCTTTGTTGACCATGTCCAATATACAAGCCGAGGACGCGGGCGTCTATGTTTGTTCTGCCACCAACAGCGAGGGCTCTGATGAAGAAGAGATGCGAGTAACAGTCCGAGGTGAACTATTTATTCCATATTAACACAAGCAAATTTTTATAAAGCTGAAAACGCCAATGTTATGTCCTCCATAAACATTTTAAGTGCTAAATCATCACTTTTGTGGTAGATATTAATGCGTTTAAAAACTTCCAAACATTGCTAGAAAATCGTGACCAAGACTGCGTATAGGTAAAAGAAACAACCACTGATATTTGGGTAACTGTTACATGCGCGCACCCAGGGGGGGGGGGGCATTTGGCGAAGTGGGCAAAAAGGTCCGCCTCTGAGAAACAAAAAGTCCAAGAAATGAGACAAAGGTTCACTAAACAAGCACAAACGCGCAATTCACAGTGGTGCACCCGTTTTTTTTTTAGCCAGCCCACTTTTTTGTTACCACACGGTCCGCAACGTCAGGAATTCGAGCCCCCCCATATTGAAGGCTGTGTGCGCGCATGTGTTAGTACATCAACTTGCCGCGTAGAAAGTTAAAGGTATTGCGTGGAATTATAGTAAAAATCCGTGTTTACCGCAGAGCCTCCTGTTGTCACCATCACTCCAACATCAGTAACAAAAGCTCCAGGCTCCAGTATAAAGCTGTTCTGCACGGCTACGGGTACCCAGCCCATAACTCTAGAGTGGACCAAAGTGGGCCAGTTACTTGGACCATACACGACTGCTCGTGAAGGCGTGTTAGAGATATCAAATGTGCGACAATCTGACGGTGGGGTGTACAGATGCACCGCCAGCAGCGCTGCCGGCGTCAGTCAAAAAACTGCTTCGATATCTGTTTTGGGTACGTAGACAAATCGTCATGTTTCGCTGGTCTGGTGATCTAAGATGGCAAAATTGACGAAATGATGATAAATTGCGTGAATCACAAAACTTGTATTATTTAATGAAATTAAGCACTGAAATAATTTCAAGATTGAGTAAAAGAGAGATGGGCTACCTATATGTGAACATTTTCGCTGGTATTCAATGATGACGTTGAAAACATCGTTTGCAGGCAAACCTGTAGGAATTCGAGTGGTCGGCAATGAGAATTTGAAACGTCCTGGTGACAGATTTGTCTTACTATGCTCTGTGTCCGGTGGAAGTCCAGCAACTATCAGATGGGAACGCGAAGGAGCGCTGTTTACTTCCGGTGTAACGAGACAGAATGGAAAACTTACGTAAGTAGTTACAAAGTACATATAGCCATCGCCTTACGAAACAACAATGGCTTTTTACGATTTGGTTTTTACTCTTTTAACCGCAGATGTTCCAAAAATTGCCAGAACAAGCATTTTACTTTCAGGTTTCTGAACTTTAACCCGGCAACAGAGTCTGGCTCGTATAAGTGTACTGCGTCAAATTCGGCTGGAGAGGTTCAAGTCGTTGCTCGTGTTGAAGCTGTAGGTACGGTTACTTCACTGTTTCAAACTTTCATTATTGTCTACATGCGCGTCTCAGTGAAGCATAAATGTTAAAGTAGCCTAACGATATGCATTTCAACTTAACTAGGATTTTGCTAAGGATTTCTTCAGTTCATGTTACTTGTGTTTCTGTCATTTTAATACAATCGTTGATGCTATATTTGGTGATATTTTGAGGTTATTAATAAAAAAGTATTTGTTGAAATGTATCAAAACTATCACAGATCACTAACCATGTATTTTATTTTAGATATCCCCAGTAACGCACGAATTACGCCTGTATTCCCGCCTAGTGGCGGTTTTTATGAGCCAGGATCGACTGCCTTGTTCCGATGCAGTGCTGATGGAGGGAACATTGAGAGAATCGAATGGCGAAGAAGCAACGGTGTCTTGCCAACGGGGCGCTATGTTGAGAACAACAATTTGCTGACGTAAGTTCTGTCTGCAGTAACTTGTCGCATGGAAATCAGGGCACACTGGGAAACTTCTGCTTTTTAACCTGATCTTATTGTTTGTGTGTTAGATGACGGCACAATGCTCATAGAGGTGTGTCGCTGGAGAATTGAAATGTCGACCTGGTGTACGGCTTTTCTGCTGTTTACACTCCTCTGCACTGGATTATAGACTAGTACTGCATTATCCCAAAAATGTGCTCCAATCCTTAAGTGTACCTTGTTTTCGTCTCTCAAAGTGACCCCATTCCACATACGGTAAATCCAGTCATAGGTAATACCACGGCCACGTTGGTGATGATATTTCTATACTACGGCTCATTTATGACAATGGAATGCGATGCGCTCCTTTACAGAATAAATAACCTTAAATCAAGTGATGCGGGTATGTACTACTGTGTAGCCTCGAACAGGAACGGCGAATCTACCAGCAACAGATATCAGCTGAAAGTGAAAAGTAAGTTTCTTACGTTTAATTCGCCCACCGATCATATTCTCAGTCTACTAGACACAATTTAAAAATTACTACTGATTTTTCTGCTGGAACGCACGCCTTCCTGAGGGCGCATACAAAGGAAACTGTGACAATACGACCAGAGCGTGTTTTTGGATAACAACTCTGCATTGTTGAACTATAAAACTTTCCACAGCTTCCGGAAATGGTCTCCAATCCTAACGTTTTCAATTGCTCATATTACCGAACAGTAAGTCGCACGTATTGACAAGCCTGTGCTTTTATTTGTCTCTGGGTAAATTTGGATTTAATTTTTGGTCCCGAAATGACGTTTTCCGAAAATGAAACCGGGAAAAATGCAGTAGGCCATCGGAGGATCTCGTGCACTGAGGCTAGTCAACAGCGGATGCAAACTAATGGGATCATGTCCTGCTTGTCGCAAGCTTTCGGGCAAAACTTGAAAGATACTAACTGTAGTGAATGGAGCCTTGTGTATCCCGGTTTTTATGTTAGATAATCTTGACCAATTACAGCCTACGTTAACATAACGCGGCCTGGTGGAAAGCCCGGTGGAGGCGTATACGTCCCTGGAGACAACATTGTCTTAGAGTGTGGTGCTAAGAGAACGGGCAAAATTAGCTGGACGAAACAAGATGGTCAGTTACCGGTGGGACGTTACAGAATTGTGAACGGAGTTCTAACGTAAGTCAAGGGTCATGCGCGCACCCCCCAGGGGGGGGGGGAGGTTCGGGGGCTCGAACGAGCCGCCCATTTGGAGAAGTGGGCAAAAAGGTCCGCCTCAGAGAAACGCCTCTGAGAANCAAACTAATGGGATCATGTCCTGCTTGTCGCAAGCTTTCGGGCAAAACTTGAAAGATACTAACTGTAGTGGATGGAGCCTTGTGTATCCCGGTTTTTATGTTAGATAATCTTGACCAATTACAGCCTACGTTAACATAACGCGGCCTGGTGGAAAGCCCGGTGGAGGCGTATACGTCCCTGGGGACAACATTGTCTTAGAGTGTGGTGCTAAGAGAACGGGCAAAATTAGCTGGACGAAACAAGATGGTCAGTTACCGGTGGGACGTTACAGAATTGTGAACGGAGTTCTAACGTAAGTCAAGGGTCATGCGCGCACCCCCCAGGGGGGGGGGGAGGTTCGGGGGCTCGAACGAGCCGCCCATTTGGAGAAGTGGGCAAAAAGGTCCGCCTCAGAGAAACGCCTCTGAGAAACAAAAAGTCCGGAAAAACGAGACAAAAACCCTCTAAAAAGACGCAACACATAATTCACGACTCTGAACGTGGTATCACGTTTTTTGTTTTTTTAGTCCTTCCGCTTTTTTGGTTGTGAAAGGTCCACATCGTCAAATGTTCGAGCCCCCCCGTTTTAAAGGCTGGGTGTGCGCATGAGGGTAAACCAGAAGCTGTATTTAAGCTTGACTAACCATGATTCTCTCGAAATTTCAATACAGCATCAATTGCTTAAAACGTTTGGGGATGAGATAAATGAATTATTTGAGAGTTGTGTTTAGTATACTTTTAATTTTAGAAACAAACAAAAATTAGAAAAAACGTAATGTCTCCTGTGACCCTTTTCTGTGGATTTCTTCTCCACAGTTTACAATTACATGTCTTGGGTGGGCGAAAGTAGTAGTTCTGGATGTAGTATTGGCGCACAGCGATCATGTGAACCGCCAATGGTAGATCTCACCAGTTAAGCTTTTCGTCTCGTACAAAGTATTGTTGCACTGAAATCGATGTTTAAAGTGTTGAATCGATGTGCTCTTACGCTCTTTAAGGATAATCAACTCCCAACCGTCTGACTCCGGAACATACATTTGCACATACGATGGCCCTGATTCAACTTTGGTTGGGAAGGTCGTCATAACGGTTGCAGGTGAGCAACAAACTTTATGGAAGGCAGCGACCTCTTTGATTACTGCGTATAATTAAACCTATCATGAGTGGATTTAGACACAAAAACAACTTTTGATCAGAACACCCACAGCCATGAAATTGGTTCCCAAGTCGTGCTAGATTGATTTCTGGGTTTGAAAGAACTGGGAATTCGTAGGTGATTGAGGCCAGGCTCTTCTAGTAGTTGACTTGTCACGGCTGGTCATTTTATTCGGCGCCTAGTATGGTCTCGAGAAATAGCGAACTGCAGTTCTTCGCAAAACAAAAATAGCTTCTTCTTGAGTCAGGAACGACAAATGTTATCGTGGTCTAAATCAAAAGTTTGCTTTTTTGACGGAACGCGAGTTACTAGTTGCTTTAAGTGACTGTGATTGATATTTGTAACTTAACCTTATTTGTCGTCGATTACGTAGGCTATGCTGCCTTACAAATTGCCTTGTTTTCCAAATTCTGTTTCTGTATTGTAAACGATTCTCTTCTCTAGCAACGGTCACTCCAAGCATATTTACTCGCGGAACAGGAAACACCAACGCCTACAAAGACGAAACCGTCACGCTCATCTGTGAAGCTTCAGGTAACGTGCAGCTGAGGATATCGTTCCAAAATGCAAAGTATTTGCGAGTGCAAGTATGAGAGCTAGTGAGATGACGTTCTTGGCTTGTAAATGTAGTGCATCGAGCTAGAAGCCTTTGGTGATCATGCCAAACTCTCAGAGAACGAATTAGCGTTATAAAACGTGTCGCAGATAACATTTGACCACTAATGAAATGAACGAAACTGACAAAGCGTCCGTAATGAAGAATCTTGCTTACTAGACATGTGATGTATACATTTAATGTCGTTATTATTAAAAGTCACCAAAAATAGCATATTTGTTAAACATGTGACATCTGTCGCGCTTTCTAGGACTTCCGAAACCAACAATCACATGGAAAAGACGCAGCGGAAGGCCTTTGTCACGCCGGCACAGCATCTCTGGCAACACTCTAACAATTAGACGAGCAAAAGAGGCCGATTCCGGCGAATACGTCTGTGTTGCCACCAACAGAGGGGGAACCGTCGATGCAACGTATAACTTGCGGATAACGGGTGAGATTCAGATGTCACACTCTTGACCTTTATCGTATTTTGGTCATTGTAGCTCTACTATTGGTTAGTTCATTCAATAAGCGATAAAATCCTTGATTTGATGAACTTTTGCTTGTGATAGAATATTTGTTGGATCAACCTGTTATAATTGCCCCTTTTTCTTTAGCCATGTAGTTCACTTGCAAGCGTCGTTTTTTGTAATTAGACAAACTTTCACTTAATTTTGAACAGTTGAAAAACACTCGCGATATTGTCGTCTTTAGGTCGACCACCAGGTGTCGTCACTATCAATGCCCTTGATGGCAAGTCAACCTACCAGTTCGGTGACACAATGTCACTTCAGTGCTCGGTGACGGGTTCCGGCGACTACACTACTCGGTGGAGTAAAGATGGAGGTGCATTACCAAGAGGACGATATACGGAAAGGAACGGTAGACTCTCGTGAGTTTTACATTAGGTCTAAGTGATCGATTCCATAATAACATTCAAGTTTGTCTTGTGAAACACTTAAACAATAATTCGCACTGCATTTCCTCTGGGTAAACTGACCGAAAAACAAAATGCAATTACCGGTAAGTCTCTAACTTACTCTTATTTTGGTCTCCAAATTGTTTTATCATGATGGGATTTGTTTTCTGTTAAGAAGATAAAAAATCAAACCTTCAACAAGTCAAAAACGCTTCAGGAAATCGTCGAATTTATGGGGTTGGCCAAACTTGAAATTCGAAAATGGCTTGACCACTCAAAAATAGGTCTGTCACGTGACTCACTCTTTCCTTTGAGCACGTCGCACATCAGCTCACTCAGTTACAATTTAGGGTTGATTGAAACAAATTATGTTTTTAAATCCTGAAAACCTCTTGGTTTAGAACTCAACTTACGTTTAAGTGACAACTAAGCACGAGGAAATAGGCTTTTAAATTTTACGTGTTATAAAAACGATAGTTTTTAGTTATGGTCAAATATTTGAACGAAAGTAATTGTTTCAGAATCCGTGACCTCCAAGAAGACGACGCCGGGACGTATGTTTGCCTTGCAGAAAACTCCGGTGGAAGTGCACGAGCTATCTTCCGTCTCACAATAGGTAAAGTGTTCAATATTTCCTTGGCATAGCCGACCGAGGTAAACTGAAAAGCTAAATCTTTTATAAATTCAGTGCATATTTAACGGGTATCACCATGACAACATTTTGGACTTCAAATAACAACTATACCAAGTACATTCAATATTTTTCCGTTTCTTCCAGACATTGTGCCGCCAAGGATGCTGGATGTGGACTTAAGCAACCTTAATCAGAACGTATTTATTGGCCAGCAAGTCGAAATGTCTTGCAACGCTCAAGGTAAGTCACTCGTTCATAAAGCTGCATTTCGCCCGATTCAGCCTTCTGATAGGATTCTATTTCGGTTACCAACAAGAACATCGAAATCATCGGCAATTCATCAAAGCGCTTCAGAGTTGATTACGGTTGCAAGTTCGAAAATGGCGCATGTAGGTGTATTACTTGTGTCTTCACTTGGTAGTGGATCCTTTCTCGCTAAAGAATGTTATGAGTCCGACTTTATGAGAGCAAAATGTCTAATTCGATTTGCATTGTTTAGCTAGCTAAATAGTTAATAATAGCTAATAGTTTCATACTTACAAAAAGTTATGCAAGTCCGCAGCCAGCATTGCGCAGGGGGTGGTTCGGATTTCTGGAACAGTGCACTCTTGATATTTTGCAAACGTTGACCCGCCAAACTTTCAAATCAGGCGTGCTTAAATACATACTCAGACGAAATTTTTTTGTCTGAGAATGACTTGACGAAATTTTAATCTGGTTGTATTTTTGCGTGTTACTTACATCGCTGAAAATGGGCACAGCCCACTTTTCTGAAGGTTCACTACTACGAAGATTCACTACTCCGAAAATATCTAAAGTTTCGAACCCAGGTTTATTTTTTATATATTTTCATGTAAAAGTAAACGATACTTCGGTTATTAGATGCGCTGAGTGGTGTACCTTTACCGAAAATATCGTCTGGGTACTATTGATTTCATGCGCATACGAAATTGTCCGCATGTCTTACGAATACGGAAAACTAAGTACGTTGTTGCATTTTTAAAAGGATACCAATTCCGGGTTTGACCTTTTGACAGATACTAAAATGACTTTCCCATCCAGTTCTCCGAAACAAAGCTGAACTTACCGTTCGGCGTGTACTGGATTAAAAGAATGAAAACGCACACACGTGTACACGCGCATGCAAGTCAACACACCAATCCACCATGAAAGTGAACTCTGGATGAACAACAATCATCTGACGAAACCTTCAATTAGAAATTTGAAATGCCTGCACCTTACCCTACTATGATAGCAAGTACACCAAAATAGCAGATAACAATCATATTTTCTGCTGTTTTGTTTCTTGGTTGATTTTAAGACATTCACGCCACACTACTTTTTGAGAGCTAGTTCGCTATTTTAAAGCTTAGCTAGTTATAGACATTTACTTCTAGACTCCCTTGTTACCCTATAATGTATCGTTGGCCAATTGGGTGAATGTTACGCCGTTAAATTACGTGCGTAAGATAATTCTTGTTACACTCGTAATTAAGTGCGGCATAAATAAATTATTTGTGGCGTCAAGTAATTATTTGCGGCATAAAGTAACTTTTAGCGCCGCAAATACTTACTTTACGTCGTAATGTAATAATTACGTCATGAATGAGTACTTTACGCCGCAAATAATTACTTAACGCCTCTAACAAGAATTAACTTACTCACGTAATTTATCGGAGTAACGTTCACTCATTTGGCCAACGATAATATTGACGATAATGGTGTAGCAACCACGCACGTTTAATGCCAATGAATGACATAAAGCCTCCTCTAAACGTCTGCACGATCCTGTCATCTGCGCAAACACCACTCGGGCGAAGTTGGGCCCTGGAGCCGGGCAGTGCCCGATGATTAAGCGAAGCTCTTTGAATGAGAAGCAAATTCGTCTAAATTAGCTATACTTATAGTTAGTTCTACCAGTAACTGCAACAATTTTGTTGTTGTTGTTGTTTTTGTTGTTGTTGTCCATCTAACGGATAGGCTGGGGCTGGACCTTATCCGCGAGGGGGGGGGGGTTCGATCGAACCCCCCTTGCTACGGACCTGTTTTATTCATCATTAAAAACAGCTTCCAAGAAATCGCATTGTTGACTTTCATGACTTTTAGGGGTGCCACCTCCAACCATAACATGGCGTCGACTGGACGGAAAGCCACTTCCGTTGGGGCACTCGACTCCTGGTAACAAGTTGGTGCTGCGTGACGTCAAACTGGAGGATGCTGGGATATACGTTTGCCTTGCAACAAATGTAGGCGGAAGGGCCGAGTCTAGACGAGAGATTCTCGTTCGAGGTGATCAATTTTGACGTGCTGTTAATCATATCTCTAGTTTAAACAATTAACGTGAAATGGACTAACTAGGTAACGAGAATGTACAATTTGAAATATTTTTTCAAGGTGGTTGCACACAAATTATGTAGAAAACTGGCAGTGAATATTTTTTGTTTTTCACCTCTGTGCTCTAATTTGACTGCCTGGAATAATGTTTGAAAATTTAGCGTTTGCGCTTGACACTCAAGCAGGACATAGTTGACGTACTTAATAATTTGCAAACGCACGAAGAATTTTGGATACTTCATAACCTGCTGTGGTATTGCTTCACTGACGTGTGAGTTTCAGCTCGACCACTCGGTAATGCAGTGATAACAGCACTAGATGGCAGCAGCTTCTACTTGGAGGGAGGGCGTATGTCACTCCGCTGCTCTGCGCCAGGTTCCTCGGGTTATACAGTGCGCTGGTCTAAAGAGGGCGGATCGCTGCCTATTGGGAGATACAACTCTGACTCAAATGACATACTGACGTAAGCTCTTGATTGCATGCTTCATCTTCGTTATTCATTCAATTATCAGAATATGTAAAACAAATGTTGTTTCATTTTAATATGTAATGTCTCTAAAGCTTGCATATTACTCCAAAGTTAACCGGAAGGTGCAAATAGTAGATCAGCGAAGTGCATAGGTCTCATCTTACGCTTTACAGGTTGACCAATCTTCGCGCAGACGACGCCGGAAAGTATATTTGTGTTGTACAAAATGCGGGAGGTAGCACGGCTCGGGCAGAGTTTCTCCTCAGCATTGACAGTGAGTTCAACTTTTATAACATGTAAATTTTCTACTGATGTCATGAAACCACAAACTTAATGAATTCTATAATACTAGTTTTAAAGCAACGCAGTATAATACATGTACTTAGAATCTACATAGTGTTTGGTAATTACTTAATACTGTAAAATACTTGTTCAATCACCTCATATGCTATGCCATTGTTTTATATTTTATATTGAATCACATGGAAACATTTAGTTTCTAGGGTCTTATTTCACCGTTGTTTAGAGACAATGTCACACGGGGAACAGCAGTTAGTGCCAACTTGACCTTTCGAAACTTTTTGTAGATTTTGCGATCAGGCACATTCTGTACTCGAATTTTTGTCTAGTCTTAGTCGATAAACTTAATAAATCTTAATTGGAGCAAATGTCGCAACATTTTGTACTCTGGTTTACGGGTATATGAGGTAGGTGTCGCAGCTGACCTGGGTCCTTGACCATCAAACTTTGCTCTAGACCCCACTCGAACATAAACCGATCGCGTATCAAGCTTCGAGTAATTTTTGCAATTTCGCGTGCTAAGACTGGTCAGTTTTCGAGTCGAGTTTTGAGTAAAGTGTGGTTGTCATATCCCAGGACTAATTATAAGTGATTGCCGGTAGCCGTTTATGCTGGAATTCTTTCAACAATTTCCGGCAAACTGATGGTGCAGCGACTTTGTCATTTTCGTTCCGTATTTGCAGGGCCTCCATTAATCGGTGATTGGGCTGATGGCAATGTTGAGCGAACAGTGTCCGTCAACCAAGGTGTACAGTTCGTTTGCCGCATCTCAGGTAAGGGTTAAATTAAATTAACTCTTCTTGGTCACGCATCAAGCTAAATCTAATCGGTTGAGACCTAAAGGTGAAATTCTAAGCTGGTCTTCCTATAGCTTAGGTTATGTCAACAGTTTTGCATAGTAAACAGACCTCCGGCTCTTATTACAAGGTATCCCAAAACAATTGCAAACTCAAAATACAGCCAACATTTCAATACTTGAAACATTTTCAAACCCTTCCGAGTCAATAAAAAAGCTAGCGCTGTTGATCGTTTTCGTAAAACATTGCATATTTCTCTAAGTTAACGAAATGAATTAATCAAATACATTTCATAAAGCCAAAATCCAGATGGGCTCATAACATTTTGGGTCCGGAGCCTTTGATCAACAGCAGTTCCAATTTTCAATTATCACGAGTGAAGGATTATTTGTCCACCTTATTGTACTTGAAACAACTTGGGTTTTAAGAATAAGGCGAGGAACGTCGTCGTCGCGCTCAACTTTCTATTCCTGTGCCATACAATAACAACATTACATTCAACAATAATGAACATAGTAAGACATATGCAAAATCTCAATTCATTTCAAAGATTGCTTAAGTGAAGTGCAAGAGCATATAAGACTTCCCAAAGATAACCTCCAGTAAGCACGTACGTCGCTTGTCGTCAGTTACACAATCACTAATGTGGAGCTTAGTAAATCTAAAATATATATTAGTTAATCTTCAACAACCTTACCTAACTTAACAATACATGTGCGCACCCAGGGGCCCCCATTTGACGAAGTGGGCAAAAAAGTCCGCCTCAGAGAAACAAGAAGTCCGAGAAAACGACACAAAAATCCACTAAAAGGCAGGAATTCGGCGGATGCGCAATCCATACTTTTGAACGTATCCCCTTTTTATAAAAAGATCCACATTCTCAAAAATTCAAATCCCTCTACATTTTAGGCTGGGTGCGCGCATGCAATATCCTTTAAGGGTCGCAGAATCTTGACAGAGGCTTAGCAGTTTTGCTCAATCTCGCATGATCCGTAATCATCTTGCTTGACCGATGTTTGTACATGCATTACTTTATAAAGTCTCTGACTCGGGTGTCTTCAACAGATGGGATGTCGTCGTCGGAAAGTTGAAACTGTTATTCTGTGAGTCCAATATGTAGATACTTTCAACCCACTTCGCTAACAGTAGATTTACGAACACTATAAAACCGAAGTGCCTCTGCACGTCTCGATCGCTGTACTACGTTCCCATTTTTCCGTGATGTGGTTTTCAGAAACATCTGCGAGAGGTTGAGCATGCTGAAGTTTGTTTTGCTGTGTTTACAATATATGGTACCCGCCCATTTGTGACATCATGCTGACATTTACAGGCAGTCCTCAACCGGAAGTAGTATGGTCGAAGTTGGAAGGCCCTCTACCGGTGAATCACGTTCTCACCAACGGAGGTACAACTTTGGTCATCAGACAGGCGCAACTGGCTGATGCTGGCACGTATATTTGTGCGGCCAGAAACAGGGCGGGAGAGTCGACTAAAGCAAAGCGGCTTCAAGTGACAGGTAAGAATGGGACAAGGTTAGGTTATGAAGATAGTCAACTCGTGAAACATGACAAGTAACGGTAACACACAATATGAAAAACCTGTGCCCTTCTGTATTTAAAAAAATTCTTCACAATTGCCTTGCGATGTGCACTATCACGTCGTCGACGGCAACCTTGATTGTACAACTGTTATACTAATATTCTTTGATTGAAGAACTGACCGCTACGCCACTCGATCTTTCTGGTCGCACATTATATGACTAGTGTTCTATTTCCACAGCCAAACCGAGTATTGACAAGCCAGGAGTGTTTTCGACAATGCATCAGCGCTCGGCTCAACTACAGTGTACATCCTATGGCAAGCCGCCCATTCAGTACACGTGGACCAAACTGAACGGAGAGATGCCAAGGTCAGCCATTTTCGACTACTTAGAAGTCTCTTATTTCTCAATATTTTTTGCAATTTGAAACTATTTTAGTAAAAAATGACTTCAAACAGAGTATCTTACGGTACAAACCAAAGCAAAACAGTTGAAATACCGAATGTCCTTCGAGAAGACCTGTTAAAACTTAAATGTTGTTTGCATTATAGTGGTTACACAACAGAACGAGGCGAGCTAAAATGGCTGAACGCTAAGGCCTCCCATGAAGGCACATACGTTTGCACGGCGACTAATGAGTACGGAACGGCATCAGCCGAGTTCCCCTTCCTCGTAGGACGTAAGTTTGCTTATTAGTGATCATTAAAAATGTACTGATCACGTGCTTTGTGTATATCGATATTGTGCCACTTATAGACAGGGCAGTAGCATAAGGCAACTTGATAATATAATATCTTTTCTTTTAAAAAACTTTTCTCTGTTCGGCTTTTCTGCTGTTTCAACCATGGCCTCAATCAGGAGTTAATGAGTATAATAGCTTATGTTTTTTTCGGCAGGTCTAATCCCATATTTCAAGCAGAATCCAGAATCCTACATGACTTTCACACCACTGCCACAAGGAGAGAACGCGGATGTAGAGATATCTTTCTACCCAGAGAAAAGCACCGGTGAGTGGTTGACACGTAACAAAGTGTGTGAGACCGCTCCAGACAATCCAGGGTAGCGTTTCGTAGACACTATACATTACGCTATTTACATCATACCCAGTCTTGGTGACTTTATCCATGGTGTAGAATCCCCATCAAATTAAGTGATTCCCAAATGCTTACTGACATTTTCTAATGGCATGTCCCAAATGCCTGTTAGAATTGCCCTGTACATTTGCGTTTTCTGAATTACTATAGTAAAAATCAGTAGTTTTATTGAATACGAGTTGGCATGTAAACGGTGTTTTCTGCAATTATAACCTTTTTGTCAGAAGCCATGTTATTTCCACAGGTATGATCCTTTTCAACGGAGACCGAGAATTCCCGGAAGACGACAACTTTGTGACATTTGGAATAGATAATGGATTTCCGGAGTTTCGTTATGAACTCGGCTCTGGTGTGGCTGTCATTCGAGGCAATAGCCGTCTTGCTCTTAACCAGTGGCACACGGCACGGCTTTCAAGAAACGGAGCAGAAGGTACCCAGATATACACCACCGCACTGTTTACACAGCGTTAATTTTCACTTGCATTTTGTAACAGAAAGGATGACACGTTCGTGTATTGTATTTTAAGAAAGAAGAGACATTTTATTCATGCTTGAGGCAGTTCTGAAGACATTCCCTGTGATTAAGTAGGCTTAATCAGGCATTATGCTCATAGTCATTTATTTTTACTGCACAGCGGAGTTAAAAGCAGTATGAACACTATGTTTGCCATCGATGTTTGCCACTGTAAGAGGGAACATGGAATCATTCGCAGGTCTCTCACGAGTTATTGCTTAAAAACACTCAACGATCTTCCAGGTGTAATGGTTGTGGATGGGGAGCGGAGCTTTGGCAGATCCCCTGGCAGATCCACTAACTTCATCCTTGACGATACCGCTGCTGCACTATTCGTGGGAGGCAAGGACAACATCCGAGACCTCAATAGAGACATAGGCGTCTCTACGGGATTCGAAGGTAAACTACTTACCATACTTCTTGCAGTAAAAAAGCAACATATTAACACGCGGTGTAGTGCAGGCCATATTGGGCCATGAGAATGAAGCCAGCCTTTGTTAAAAAATCTACGAATTGGATAATTTACCATTGCATATCTGCTTTCATTTTATTCTATCTCGTTATTGCTGGAGACTGGCACTGCCAAATTATACATTATGCAAAGTAACTTACAACTGAGGGGCTGCATGCTAGTGAGATTGGGACCCCCGCCTCGTAGACCCAGGGGGAAAATTGTTTTGATCGGGAGTGGGGTGAAAAATGTGACGATCAAGCGTGGATAGACGAAAAGGTGTCAACCAGCGACTTTTCAAATTAATAAGACTCCCGTACTTCTTATAGCTTCAGGATTCTAAGAAACCGGCACTGGAATTCTGGTCCAATAAACTAGCTTGACGGGCATAACGACATTTCATGCCGGGCAAATTTTCAAGCAATAACGGAATGTAAACCCATCTCAAACCCAAGAATCACTTTTCAAGACGAACAAGCGAAATCAGTTTCATAACAGCGAGTCGTCCAAATTAACAATGAATTTCAGAGACAGCAGTTTCACAGCAGTTTTGATTTCACCATGGCTCAAACCAATTGAGTTCGAGTTAATAATGGCATAGTGGCCGATCTAGGATATCACAAGGGGGGGCCCAACATTTTGTGTGTAAACATTTGCGCAAAGCACGATTGTAGATGCGCATAGCACCGAATGGGGGGAGATCGGGAGGGGGCAACCCCCCTCCCGCCAGGAAATTTTTTCATTTTTTTCCTCTAAAATTCAAGCATTTTCCTTGATTCCTGAAGTATTATCCAAGAAATAAAGGCAAAGAAAACAAATACGTAGAACGTGTCAAACTTGAAAAACTGCAGTAGCCACATACTCGAACTCACGACCTGGCGGATTGAGCGCGCGTTCTTTACCACAGCACCACCACGATTACACTTGTAATTTAAGTCAAAGAGACCTACTTGTTTATGGTCCACAGCGTTTGCGCGCGAAACCTACTTCTTTTTGTAATGCTTATTACACTTTTTTATTTTGTGCAATCAGTTCGTAACAAATTTGTTGTATTTAAAATAGTCTTCAAATGTCCAAAAGACCAAATCCATTTTTCGTGTTGGCAATAATGACGGGATTGCTTTGGAAACCGTCTTAAGATAAGATTTAACAAAGAGAGTATTGCGAGTTTCTGAGTGATTCACTATGGCTTCGATTAAAATTCACATCTTACCAGCAGCTTCTGTTTTTTCGTTGTCACTCAGGTTCCATTTTTTTTTAAAAAATGAAGTAAATTTTCTTCATTGCACAGTGAAGCAGACGACGGAAACGGAGTCGTAGCGCGCAGCGCCACTGCCGGTCGTCTAGGATATCGCGGGAGAGCCTATACCAAGCCATAGTTCCGTTACGATTGCGCAGTGTTCCGAATTTGACACTTGAAATTGGATCTGAGCCCCCCCCACCCAACACACTAAAACTGCACAAATTTAAATCTTGTTTCAGCCGTATAATGTTAGTTACCGGTGTTAAATAATAAACTCAACATTTCCCTACGCTCTTTCTGTTCTATTTTTTGCGGCAGCCAAGGGGGGGGGGGGTCTGGGCCCCCCAGGCCTAATACTTAGAACTTTAGACTCACGTTCGTATCATCGTTTTTTGTTTCATACTAAAATGTATGGTTAGCTCTACAATGCGATTGATCATCTAATAAGAACATAGATTTTTTCAAATAAGAATCTTTCATCCTGACCGGAATATTGCGAGGGTTGTCCTCATGTACTGACGGATCTTGGATGTCGTACAGTGTCCCAACCACAATTTTCGAAGGAAAAGGTCAGCGTGATCCGTAATACGTAACAGAATCTTTATTTTTGGTCGTGCTCCTAGTGGGCGGGGTCAGTTTCCATGCTCCCTTAAACCGCTCTGTGACATACGGTCATGTTGTAATCTTGTATTGATACATAAGTCTCTGACTGTTTTAACAGGTGCCGTGAGTCAGCTGCTCGTTAATGGTGTCCAGAAAAATTTTGTTGAAGACGTGCGTACCGTTAAAGCACGTGGGGAGTTCCCTGTGTGCCGCAATAACCAATGTCTGAACAGCGCCATCTGCCTGCCATACTATACCAAGATTGGGTACAGGTGCGTTTGTCCGACGGGGTATGGCGGCGAGAGATGTGAATACATTTCAGGATAATGTTTGTAATCGAATGTCCAGGTTCTGTAAGCAAGATCAACATGCCGGATTTTTTAATAATACGAAACTGTACTTGTTTTTATTTGCCCGTTATGATACTTTAAGTGAATATAAGTCTAATAGTGATGCACTGAAACTGGACTATTAACGAAGGCCAGTAATAAGCACCAGAATGAATGGCCGTGTGTGTTAATTTTAGGTGACCAGATATTCTGGACATTGTCATCTCATTTGTACATAATAACGTCAGCTGCAAGTGGATTATTGAGTGAATTATTACGTGCAAAATCTGTCTACAGTTTCATTATGGGAGCCTGTACTTCTAAGGTACTTACTGTTCTATTTCAACTAATTTTGTGAGGAATACAGTTGCTGTTGGCTAGGAAGCGCTTGCATTAAACTTTCAATGCCGTTCGTCTCTCTTTTTTGTTTGCAGTTTGGTTTGTCAGAAATTACAACATTTTTAAGCGGTCCAAGTATTCATTGTCCACTATCACAAGTTTTTTGCCAATTGTCTACCACATTTCTACAGAGTTACCTAAAATCATTTATTCAACGAAGTGCATTCACATTGGTAAAAGTCTTAGTCAAGTTTGAAGAACGACTCGGTACAGTTTTTTTAGCAGTTTAGATAGACACAGCAGTAGTATTTAGCAATAACGCCTACAAAGACTCAAGCGCCAAATCTTTCCCCGTGAATTTGCACCACCAGATGGTTCTCACACTTTTGCTTCACTCGTAAATTCCCGACCATTTCCGCCAGGAAACGTCTTTCAATAACGGGCACGTACGCACAGATTCTACAGTGTTGTTGCTAATATGTCAAGCAACTTCACCTTACCCAGCCGAGACGTGCCTTAGATTTACGAAACGAGAGGAAGACCCACTAAGATCGTGTGCTACGCTTATCCGTCAAGTTATTTATGTTCCTACAGATCAGACATACGTGTTTTAGGTGGCAAAAAGTTTTACTCACAAACCAACTTATCAACCCACTTATAGCAAATAACATACTGTGATCGAACAGAAAAGTCCCAGGACGACAACACCGTGAATTCACAAGAAATTCAAACTATTCTGGTGACAGTCATAAGTAAAGGAATACACATTTTCATTCAGTTTCATCGCACACTAAAGATCTGAATGTAAAGATAGATACTAGCGTCCAGTTGAAAGTGTGGCGATTGTGAAACACGAAAATAGGGTACAGAAAAATCCTATCACCCTCAAATCGACCTAGCATTCTGTAACTATAATCTATAATCTCGGAAATTTTTAATCGGTCTCTCCCGCAAACCGTGGTCCTATGACCACCCATACTTTTGTCAAATTCTATTCTGAAGATTAAAAAATCACAACTGGTAAAATCTTTCAAGCTTCAGTTTCTAACAGTTCAAAACCAAGCAAATTACCGATAAAAAGCAATGATTCAGCAACATAAACACTCAGGAAAAGCTCCCCTCCATAGAAGAACAGCGGGGAATCTAAACTTGGGTGAGATTGCAGTGCAAGAGCAGACCAGCAGATTTGTGTATTTGGAATTGTTTAAAGAGGCCATCAAGAGGAGACTCCTTGGTTACTTGCTGAAGCTCCCAACGGCGGCCCTTGTCGGCCCAAAGTGGATGAAGGCGGATCTAATCGATGCCGGTCTGGACAGGCCCCTGATGGTGGATGCGGGACCAGCGGCCTCTCATGAAGTGGTGATAACACTTCTCTCACCAGCCAGCGTCTCGGCCTCTCCAGCGATCGAGTCACTGAAAGGAGTAGACGAGAGGATGAATGGTCCCTTGTCGATAGACGATTCCGGACTCCTCCTCAGGCTTTGTGATCGTACGCGAAGCCGTCTGTTCCGCGGACGGGTTGTAGAGCCGATCATCGCAACTAAAGTGTTGTTTGTTCAAGTGTTAATGGCACAGATATCGGATTATCAGTAGCTCAGTGGTAAGAGCACTAAACCGGCAATATAGAGACATGAAGTTCGAGTCCCAGTTGAGTTCCTGATTTTTCTGCGTTTATTTGATATATCTCACTATTGTTCGTTCAACAAAAGAAACTCTATAGACCCAATTCACGCGGCGGACATTAAAATCCAAAGCGAGGCTCACTGCGATAAACAAAGCGGAAGTTGACATTGCGTGAGTTAAATAGCCGGTTTTTCGAGTCCAACCTGGATATTAGATTTTAATAATGTGTCGACAATTAACTACAGAGATGTAGAAAATTACACTAGAGAATAAGTTAAAGCGCCAAGGAGTTGTCTGACAAAAGGGTTTAATTATTTTCGGAAAACTAGGTTCGGAACATGAAAAGTAAATATGACCAAATTGCGGCAAACGTAGTGTTACGGATTAGGTATTATGCTAAATGCATGGTTACGTTTTTTCTTGTAAATTGTTGATCAAAATACTTTCTACGCGAACCAGGTCATCTGATCGTATTGTTGACGAGTTGAAGACATAGTCGACAGAGGTGGCTGTCATGTGCAATTAATCACATCTGGTTTAATTTGTTGATCAAGAATATTAACATCAAGCATAGCCTGATCCTATGCACTCACTGGGACTAACAGTTGATTTGTCATTGATCTGAAAGAATAATTGATTTCATTAAATATATTTTTTTATTGAAATAAAAAACCATGTTCGTAATTGAAATTAAAAATTATTTGACCATCAATTCTACTTTCTTGGTTGTAATAATTCTTACGTGTACTTCATGTGTTAGGTTTCAAATATCAATCTGGACCAAGTTGAATTTTAAAATTAATTTAAAAACACCTAATTCGTTCGTCCAAAGCATAACCTCGTTTTAGAATTCAATTTCAGTTAACTGGACAAAATAATCATAGTTATCATGTTTCTCCAGGAGCCTCGTTCGTCCGAGGGGAAAGTGCCAGCCTACTGAAAGGCGATTTTTTCGCCGAGTGAGGGGAACAATCTACCTCCCGATCACCATCAATAGCACCCCCGCCCTGTTGCAAGCTCTCATAGGCTTTTGTGCTCTTAAAATTGTCACCTGTGTGGTTACAGGTCATGTGAACTCAGAGAGATTTTTCACTAGGGGAATTTTTATGCCACGTGGGGGGAATTTCGCGTGATATTTCAATATTTTTGAGAGGGGAATAGGGCCGATATTGGGCCTCAAATTCGAGGGATTGAGGGTCCTGTCCTTTTTGGAAAGAAAAATTATAATGTTTCAACCCGTAGTCATGAAAACACAGCCTGGCTGGCCCATTCTCCGGTCATTACTATGATGCTTGGCAACCGAGATGCGACAAAATATGATCTAACTTTTTGAAAACATTTATAAATTTTACACGGACATATTTTGCTTCGTCGCGGCGTATGGCAACGACCCAACGCTTCCGAATCTCAACGTCTTTANCTCCCCTCGCCGCCGGCTCCCCTTGACTCCACCGACCGACCTGTGCCGTCAACGTCTGTTGCTGCCGATCAACCTTCTAAAGTTACTCGTTCTGGCCGCGTTTCGCGCTTGCCTGTGCGTTTTCGTGATTCTCCACCCACTTCGGATTTGCCTTAGTCCTCCGCTTGGAGGGGGGTACTGTGGTGCCACCTATCAGTTATAACGATTTGTTAAATCACTGTAGTTTAGTCTCATTTTTGTCAATATACCAACATCAAGTGTCTGCTTCAATATAGTATTTTATTCACTTATAATTGCGTGTTTCTGATTCCTACAAGGTCACAAAACTTGTGGCCCACAGTCCGATAAAAGTAAACCGAATCGGGGTTTCTGCATGCGTTATAAACTGGCGAATGAAGTGGTTATGTAACTTGTTCATCTCAAAAGGTTAGCATTAAAACATTTAAGAAGTGCATTAGTACTATATCCCTGTTGGAGATGTTTAAATGAAGAACCGTTCATATTCTTCCAAAATTAATACGCGTAACCGCAGATTTTCATCAGCTTAGAGCATCCTGACACATAAGTGGCAGCTGAATTCTCGTTTTGGATTATCCCACTAATTACGTTGAAAGGTCACATATAAAAACGTCTATTTTACCCATACTTGTCTTACTCGTGAAACAAAAAAGATCTAATTTACGTATTTCTTCTCTAGAGCAGAAGCAATGTAAGACAATGTTCAATGATTCAATGACGGTATTAAGAGAACAATCTTGAATATATAGGCCCTATAGTAGCTTGTATGACCTGCAGGGAATCTTTGATCCTAGCTATTTTAGTGAAGCTGATGTGGATGGCTTAAACATCTTTCGATAATAACTGGTCGGACTGTTCACCACTAGTGTCGCTGTCACTTGGTTTTTCACCAGGTTCTGTTGGCTCCCTTAAACAGAAATACATCGTAATGGACTACACCATTAAAAATCTTCTACTCTAAATGACCTATTAGCAAATGTCAGTTCTCCGCCACATTGGGATAAGACCGTCTTTAAATTAGTTTTTCAGAACGTTGTTGTTCATGTCGCATTAAATAACTATGACTAGACAACTTACATCTACCAATAGTGTGTATTCCTTATCAAGCCTAAGCATTTTGGAGAAGTTTGAAACTTCTTACATAGTCTGTTAAATTCAAACCAGTAAGGCTCCAGGCTACTTAATCGACTCCTCGACATAGACCGTTTTCCTCGAAGAACAGGTTTTACTTTGTGATACTTTGAAGAAGGGTTTCATCTGAATACTAAATGATTTTATTTGTATCAGGATGCATTTAATGTAAAATACGATAAAGGCAGAACCCATTTTGCTTGAAATCGCCGAAAAAGGAAGTAGTTTCCTTTAAAGTAAGAGGACTTAGCATCCGCTCAACGATACTTTCACATGCATAGCATTTCCGAAAATTAGTTCCTCTAATTGTTACCTGCAGCGGCAGTACAGTCTGTTGTAACGCTCTGCCTCTTCAACATTATCCATCAGACGGCGCTTGTGTGTCTCCGGGACATACAACGTCAGCAAAGCACCAATGAGACATGACGCCCCATAAACTATGTACGGAAGAGTGGCCATGATGCTGGACTGGAAGACAAATATGCACTTAAATATAATCTAAGTTGTTACGCCCGTGGAGTAAAGAATGCAGTTTACAGACTACACACCAGAAGGTAAATTGAGCTTAGAGAAAATCTTTGAAGTCATTGCTGCTACACGAGCTTCATTCCACCCATGTCTGGTTGTAGAAAAAGCGAGGCACCTCTGCATTAATCCTGTTTTAAATAAAACCAAGTGGCTACCTTGAGACGCTCACGCTATAAGATTAGGAAAACAAACTTACCAGATCGTTTATGTACGGTGCAACCATTCCCCCAATTCGGCAAAAGACAGAACTGACGCCAAGTCCAATTGTGCGCACAGATGTAGGGTAGACTTCGGAGTTATAGACGTACACGATACCGGCAAATACGCCTATGGCTATCTTACCCACAGTGGCAAGAACGATTGTTAGCATTGGAAGGACTAAGGATAAAACAAAATGTCTTTTGATTAGAATAGTCTCCTCAGTTTTCAGTTTGACTTGCCAAGATGACGAGAACGACGCCACATCAGTGAACAAGACGAATATTGAACTGTACATGGTCCACGGTCCATGGTGGACTTACGGGAGTTAGGCTTTTGCAACGCTTTGAATGTGCATAACAAATTCAGAAACTGTAACAATGTCTTTAACAGCGTTTTGTCGCTGGAGTAGAAGTATTAGTGGTACTCAGCCGTTAATGAGTTAACAAGCACAGCATATCATTTTCGCAGGAGGCGGAAATTTTTTATTCCTAATCTCTACTATTCAACGATGACAAATTGTCCCGGTTGCACAATCTCTCTTTTTCCTGTACCGCAATACGACTTCGTATTATCGGTAACACATGCCGACGAATTCACTAAGACACAATTGTATACATAGCCTACTATGGGCAATTTCAATGAATAGTTGGCCTGTCTCCACATGAGTTATATCCTATAGGAGCATGGACCAGAAATTGCAGCATAGTTACTACTAAAGAAGTATTTAGAGTGCTTTTCAAATGCCTATTCGATAGCTGCACTTATCCACCAGACGGCGATCAGGTCTTGGGTGGACAGGCGTTCAGCGCCACCAACAGATCCCATATAATGCTGACGGGAGGTTTCAACCTACTGGTATAAACAGCGTTTTAGCACCTTTCCTGGCAAATCATTCTCCACTGGTGTGCGGTGGGATGTACCAATGCCTTACGAATAAGGCAAACTTTCTGAAATATCAAATGATGAGCAAGGACGTCCTGTTCCATGCATTTTCATTTGCGAAGAAGTATCCGCGACAATGCAGTGGTTGCCGCAATGCCGGTAATAAAGTGGTGTCAAAAAGATAAAATAGATTAGTGAACCTTAACTTATCAGGCAATGGGAAGGGCTGAAAGCGGAGTTTATTCTTCTGCTTTTATATTCATGAACCACTGTGCAGTATTTGAATTTCTATCCACCAAATCTCAGTCGAGATTTAATCGGAAATCACTTTCGTGATCCCATTACTCTAGAGAGCGCAAATATGTGAAGCAATGAGATAAATAGCTAGAGACGACACGACTATACTCGCAAGCCACACAGCGCGTGATAAGCGTTCCGCCACATTGATGATGAACTCTATGTAAACTAAAGCATGTTGGCCTTATGGAAGCTGGGGGAATTTTCAGAATAAAATTTGAAATTTTAGTTACTAACGAGGTTTTAAAATATTGACAACATTAGGCAATGTAAACCAGTGACCCACGCATTGCTTAAACAGTCATATAAGCCATTGCAAAGACAAAATCCCGTAATAACTTTGGCTGAAATTCTCACGGAGTGCTCCTAGGCCCTGGGAGATTTTGCCGGTTCAGTCGAAAAGACAATCACTGAAAGGTATAAAGCTTAGAAAATGGTATTATACAGTGATTAAACTTTTTCGTCGTTATCAGTACTACCTATTTTTCAGTTGTTAACCGACAAGACGATCAGATGTCAAGCGGGCCGCTCTCCGGCGCGCCATTACATCACTTTATTCCCAAAGTTTTTAGTATGGGTCTAAAAATTCCTTGACCCGACGCCACTTGATTTATTCTAACAAAAATATTTGAGGAAGGCGTTCGTGTGAAACACTTGGACACTAAGTAAAAAAATAATAGAAAACAATGGAAATAGATGAGCATACAGACAGCAGTGTGCGTGTATGTAAAGCCGTGTCATTGTATGCAACAATTGACAAATGGAACTGTACATATTTGTGTACATGTGCATATTCGGAATTGAGGGCATAGGCCAGTTTGAATAAAAGTTGGGAGAAAAATTTTGCAAAACGATAGAGTTATAGAAACATTAAGTATTTCAATGAAAAAAGAAGAATGCGCTGCACCAAAAACACCCTGCACTGGTTGGTAAGGCACGCACATATACAGCAGTTAGCCGCGTGTGCCTGTCAACACCTATGCTTGGACGGCCGAAGCCGGAGGTCGAAGTATGCATTTGCACAGACCCAATTTCCCGAAAGGTGATTGGAATTGTCTACTTCAGGTAATACCAAGAAATAATAATTACATCAATATGCAGACGTTTTTTCAAAAAGTAAAACGCATGTAAGGGGTGCTGAGGTATCTCAAGGAAAATTACTTCATTGATACGCTACTTTTCTATAACTTTCCAGTATTACTTGTCCTAGTACCTTATTCATCTTAGCGTGGTGAACTGGTAATTTGTACAGATTGAAACGACATGATCTCACAGTTCAAACAGTTGAGTCACAGACTCTGTTGTAAAACAACACGCCGCGAATTAGAGTTTTAAAAAGGCGTATTAGTTTTTACCAATATTAATTTTTACACCAATCAATGTACCCCTTTTACCACGACATGATGTGCAGAATCGCAGATTTTTTTCTGTCAATAAAAAGCACACTTCCATCTGATTGGCCATCCAGAACGAGAAAGACAACAAAACGTTCACACAGAAACATCACATTGAGATACTGTAACCATTTGAAACAATAAAGTTTTGATTTATTTCAAAACATATTTATTTCAAAATATCACCATCACGCAGTACAATCAAACCGTGACAGTAAAAGGGAAATGTCTAGCTGGTACGAAGTTACTGTACCGTACTGGTACATGCACTCCATTTCAGCAAAACTCAGATTTCAACCAACTCCAATTTAATCCCTCAATTCAGTTGGATCCGACATTTACTGGCACACAATTATGTTACTAGTACAATTACATTGACAACACCCAGCCACAAAATAAATATGACAAAACTCAATGGTTATTAAGTTTATCTGCCCTGCACGCACCCAGAGGGGGGGGGGGGCTCAAACGAACCCTCCCCCATTTGGCGAAGTGGGAAAAAGATTCGCCTCAGAGAAACAGTAAGTCCGAGAAAACGAGACGAAAGTCCACTAAAAAGGCGCAAACGCACAAGTCACAACAATGAACGTAGAACCCCGTTTTTTTAGCCCTCCCGCTTTTTTGTTATTAAAAGGTCCACATCGCCAGAAATTCGAGACCCCCAAATTAAACGCTGGCTGCGCGCATGCTACATACCCAGGCATTAATACACTGTAAGTATCAGAGACCATAGACAGGACAGAAATTAAATTTAATGATGGTTTTCCTCAAGTAAGACAATTGCAAATTTTAATAACTTGCCAGGCTACACAACATTTGTCCCATCTCTTGAAATCTACAGAATCAACCCATCTTCCGTCCCAATATACTATTATGGGGTGTAGTAGTCTTAGGGTCTCCCTTCCTGCGATCCTGTCGTGTTCCTAATAACCTGGCTATATTAATAAATATTCGAATTGGTGTCCACTCTGTAAAAATGTACAACTGTTAATCTTGTAGTCGCATTTTGTGTTTCTCCGTTGCTAGAAAACAACAGATATCTTGCTCACTTAACCCTTAAAGACATATCGGTCTAAGAAGGAAAGTCAAGTAAAAGACCATGAAACATCGATTTAAGAAGGTGTTCTAGGGACCAAATGAAGTTGAACAATATTGTTTCTGCGATCGGATTCTTACCCGCAAAATCATTCTATTTCAGTTTTAATTTTTAAACCTCGAAAGACCAAAAATTATATCATTGATTCTGGGTCTAATCTTTATCCTGGAAATCAAACTTTACTTTTGATGTTTTCTGCTATAGCATTAAGACCCTTTTTAAAATTCGGTGCTCAAGTATGCGATGATTTTCTTGGACGATTTTCTAAAAATCTTAGTTTGCACTTGATGATCCTAACATTAAAGCTATGAGTTTTACTAGAAATCCCGTGCTGTTACCAATATTGGTTCCTAGATACTACACAGTACACACTCATCTCGACTAACAAGGTTCATCAGCAAGATGGCAGACCACTCCGCTCAACGAAGACCACGTGAGTCAACTATAGCTATTTATCTCATTGATGCAAAGTCCCCTATTAGAGTAAGTGACTTACCTTTATTTGTGAACATGATGATCAAATTGAAAACTGCGCACACCATCAACAATCCGACCATTGGCCAACGTCTACCAAATTTCATAAGGAAGTAAAACACAGGCATTCCGAGAACTCCACTTGCGCTCATTACTATGAAGTTCACGTAGAAGTCGCCAAACATGTTCCCCACATTGTAAGATAGACCGAAGAACGCCAAACCCATGACGTACCAGTGGTACCAGAGGATGAACGATGTGTAACGCATGTTGGGCGTTCTCACCGTATCCAGCAAAGAGCTCTTTTGCTTCTTAGGCTGAAAAGTTTGAAGAACATGTGCTCGTGATACATTCATAACGGGAATTTCTTCTGATAAGCCCCTCGCTTTCTATAGACGTCCGTGAACGTGTATTCGGAGAATTACAGTTTCAGACGCTTAAAGTCCTTGTCTCACGCGTTGTTAACCCTTATTACATGGNAATTGCTGGAGTTTATCAAGCCCAAAATTCACACCTTATTTTTATCAAGGAACAATTCGAGATCAATATACTATTGTTACATGGTCTAAATAAACAGTTGGTTTTCGTGACATAATGCATGCCTATGTCTACTTTAACTTCCAATAGAGCATAGAGTCTTTACAAGAGCAGACACAAACCTTTGATCCAGATTGTGAGGATGCAGGTGACAAAGAAGATAAGGACGGGTGAACAACAGCTCTGAATCCCTGCAAGATGACAATAGTAGCATTTGTAAGAAGACATTCAGTTTAAAATTTATTCTGAGGCCTCTATACTGAAAACTCAGACATGTATCTATGAATCTGAAACAGTGACATTGAATCGACAGATGGAATCGTAAAAGGGCAAATTTTCAAAATAAGGTTTTTAGAAATCATAATTGCTCCCCACACCAAACATGATGCACAGAATTTCAACCAGCAACTGGAGTTAGCTTGCATTTAAACTACAGTTGTAAGCGAGTTGAAAATTTTCACATGCAAATTAGTTACATTACAAATGTTCTTTGCTCAACTGGACATCCTCCAAAGCACTGATACATTGTGGTGCCACCTATCAGTTATAACGATTTGTTAAATCACTGTAGTTTAGTCTCATTTTTGTCAATATACCAACATCAAGTGTCTACTTCAATATAGTATTTTATTCGCTTATAATTGTGTGTTTCTGATCCCTATATTGGTGACCTCGAACAGTGAACACTTACAATGGCTGAGGGACATAGTGATACAAAGCTTGTTACTGACCTCGCCTCAACTCTCCAGACGCTTGCAATGCAAACAACTCAGGTAAACGCGGTGTCCATCAGGTTGCCAGACTTTTGGACAAAATCGCCCGAAGTTTGGTTTGCCAAAGTCGAGGCTCAGTTTGGAACAAAAGGGATTGTACAAGATCAGACAAAATATGATTTTGTGGTGAGTGCCCTTGATGTCAACACAGCCGACGAAGTTCCGGCTATACTCCTCCACCCACCACTCACAAGCAAGTATAACGCATTGAAGTCCGCGCTCATCAACGCTTTTGGAAAGTCCCAGGCGCTGAAGGACTCTGAGCTTTTGAACCTCAATGGCCTGGGTGACAAACGTCCCACCGCTCTGATGAGACGTATCAACACTCTCAATGATGACCCCCAGACTTTAAAACGTGCTTTATTCCTAACGAACCTGCCCTCCGACGTTCGCACTATCCTGGCGGGCCACANATGACCCCCAGACTTTAAAACGTGCTTTATTCCTAACGAACCTGCCTTCCGACGTTCGCACTATCCTGGCGGGCCAAAGCATTAATAGCATAGAGGACCTTGCTACGACGGCGGACCGTATCTGGGAGGCACGTACTGCCGGTGTGCAACATGTCTCTATGCCTACCACCAGTCCGACAACGTTTTCGGGTTTTTATGATGACAACGCCAAGTCCACGTCCGCTTCGGTGGACGTGGTTTCTGCCGATAAGCGCTTCCGACGCCGTTCCCGTTCCCAGCAGGGTGACGCCAGCCCCCTTATGGGTTCCTCCACCATATGCTTCTACCACATGAAGTTTGGGCCCGAGGCTCGTCGATTGCCAGCCTGGCTGCAAGTTTGCGTCACTGATACCCAAGACAATTAAACAACCAGGGAAACGCCACAGCCGGCCGTTGAACGTGGTAGCGGCCGGCGTCTCCACCTCCAACACGTTCTCCATTGTTGACTAACACACTGGTAGATATTTTTTAATTGACACTGGCGCCGACGTTTCTGTTTATCCTGCCTCTGCAATAGACCGCAAGACCAATCCACCTTCCCCACCTCTCTCCGCTGCTAACGGAACTTCCATAAACACATGGGGCACCCGTACCCTCTCGGTGGTGCTCAGCCCTAAGCAGNACAAAATATGATTATGTGGTGAGTGCCCTTGATGTCAACACAGCCGACGAAGTTCAGGCTATACTCCTCCACCCACCGCTCACAAGCAAGTATAACGCATTGAAGTCCGCGCTCATCAACGCTTTTGGAAAGTCCCAGGCGCAGAAGGACTCTGAGCTTTTGAACCTCAATGGCCTGGGTGACAAACGTCCCACCGCTCTGATGAGACGTATCAACGCTCTCAATGGTGACCCCCAGACTTTAAAACGTGCTTTATTCCTAACGAACCTGCCCTCCGACGTTCGCACTATCCTGGCGGGCCACAGTATTAATAGCATAGAGGACCTTGCTATGACCGCGGACCGTATCTGGGAGGCACGTACTGCCGGAGTGCAACATGTCTCTATGCCTACCACCAGTCAGACAACGTTTTCGGGTTTTTATGATGACAATACCAAGTCCACGTCCGCTTCGGTGGACGTGGTTTCTGCCGATGAGCGCTTCCGACGCCGTTTCCGTTCCCAGCACGGTGACGCCAGCCCACTTATGGGTTCCTCCACCGTATGCTTCTACCACATGAAGTTTGGGCCCGAGGCTCGTCGATGCCAGCCTGGCTGCAAGTTTGCGTCACTGATTCCCAAGACAAACATCCAGGGAAACGCCACAGCCGGCCGTTGAACGTGGTAGCGGCCGGCGTTTCCACCTCCAACACGTTCTCCATTGTTGACCAACACACTGGTAGATATTTTTTAATTGACAATGGCGCCGACGTTTCTGTTTATCCTGCCTCTGCAACAGACCGCAAGAGCAATCCACCTTCCGCACCTCTCTCCGCTGCTAACGGAACTTCCGTAAACACATGGGGCACCCGTACCCTCTCGGTGGTGCTCATCCCTAAGCAGCGGTACGCTCATGAATTTTATCTTGCCGATGTTACTCGCCCGATTCTGGGAGCTGATTTTTTTATTGCCCACGACCTAGTTATTGATCTCAAGGGCAAGCGCCTTTTGTCTATCGATAATCCCTCTGTACTTTTGCGACATAACACGTATGATTTCACTGACCCTTGCGGGTCTCTCCTTTCATGCCCACGACGAGGACTCACATTTGTTACAACAGTTTTCAGAGCTGTTTACTCCGTGTTACGATTCCACGGCGAATAAACACGGTGTTGAACACCATCTCATAACCCAGGGACCACCTCTGTTGCCCTCCACATGGACCCGTGCTGTTTTTGATCGTATTCATGGGCTTTCCCACGCTGGCGTTCACTCAGCGCTTTGTCTGGCGTGGTATGAAACGTGATATACGGCGGTGGTGCAAAGAGTGTCATGCTTGTCAAGCTTCCAAGATACAGCGACACACACGGGCACCTTTGGTAAAGCGTCTCGCTCCGGCTGCCAGGTTTCGCAGTCTCCACGTGGATCTTGTTGGCCCACTACCAGCGAGCCAAGGCATGACCTATCTCTTCACGATCATTGACCGTTTCACCAGGTGGCCCGAGGCCATACCACTTCCTGACGCCCAAGCTTCCTCCTGTGCAGCTGCTCTTGTCCATCATTCGATTTCCCGCTTTGGTGTGCCTGAGGACATCACGTCTGATCGCGGTGCTCAGTTCACTTCGGCACTTTGGAGTGAATGCAACAAGCTCTTGGGTGTTACGACTCATACCACAAATGCATACCACCCACAGGCGAATGACATGATAGAACGTTTTCACCGCGCCCTCAAGGCGCGCACTACCAGCCCGCACTTTTTTGCAGAACTGCCACTGGTCTTGCTAGGGATACGTTCGTCCTGGCGAGTAGATCCCGGCTGTTCTCCCGCTGAACTTGTGTATGGGTCACCTCTCCACTTACCAGGCGAGTTTCTTCAACCGCTCGAAGCTCGTACAATGGAGCCGGACTCAATTTTCTTAAAGCATCTACAACACACCATGCGTGCTGTGCAGCCCGCGCCTCCTAATTTCCATGGCGGTCGCCCCAGTTATATACCCTCCAACTTGGCGTCTTGTCCCATACACATACACGGCCATGATGCTTACCGTCATCCGCTCCAGCGCCCCTACGATGGCCCGTATCGCATACTAAACACCAATGACAAGTTCTACACTCTTGACATTAAGGGTCGCGAGCAGACGGTTTCTGTTGATCGTCTCAAAGCCGCTTATGTCACCCAGTTCACAACCTCGGATGACACCTTCACACGTCCCGAGGCCTCTTCGCCATTATTGCTCCCCTCGCCGCCGGCTCCCCTTGACTCCACCGACGGACCTGTGCCGTCAACGTCTGTTGCTGCCGATCAACCTTCTAGAGTTACTCGTTCTGGCCGCGTTTCGCGCTTACCTGTGCGTTTTCGTGATTCTCCACCCACTTCGGATTTGCCTTAGTCCTCCGCTTGGAGGGGGGTACTGTGGTGCCACCTATCAGTTATAACGATTTGTTAAATCACTGTAGTTTAGTCTCATTTTTGTCAATATACCAACATCAAGTGTCTGCTTCAATATAGTATTTTATTCACTTATAATTGCGTGTTTTTGATTCCTACAAAGTGTTGATTAATTGAGGCCAAGTAGTGAGGAAAAATCCCCCCCCCCCAATCACCTATAGCATTAAGCTGGGCCTCAAAAATATCCAAAACCAATGTTTTGTTCCATTTCACACCATCGCCTGTGTCCCTTACAAGTCATTCTGATCTCGAGGGAATTTTATTATGACTTAAGGGTCACTTGTCTCTTAAAAATTACCCAGATATTGATGTGTGTTACTAATTATTTCTACAAATAAGCTAATTATGGCTATATTAAGTTGTATTACAAAATTTTTGCAATCACACAAAGTCTATTTAGTATCCAAAAATTATCATTTGATCTGTGGCACATTGCCAATTTCTGGATATCAAGATGTATGTTTGTCACAAAAATTTGCTAAAAAGTTTGTTCAGTTATGTCAAAAGTTTCCAATCAAAATTAAAATAATTTCAGGTTCCCTTGTTTCTCAACACTGTTGAGAAGTTGACCAAAACTTCAGGTTTCCAGGCATTAGTTGTTTAGTCATGAATGGCGTGACAGATGTACAGAGAATTTTTCCCTCCATCACATTCGTCCATCACAGCTGTGAAAATATAATTTTGCAGCCAATAAAAATATCCTTAGGTCTTTTTTTATGTTCCAGACTTTCAGAAAGTAAAATATGTCTCACAGTCACACCTAAGAACCTAAAACTGTTAAGTTTTTACAAACATACATAAAAAATCAAGTAAATATGTGCACTACTCATTTAAGCTAAATCCACTGAAAAAAGCTCTGCCTTACAGTGCCATCTAGTAGGTTCATAGTAAAAATTCAACCAGACGTTAATTTAATGAACGCATCTCAACTTGCTGCTCTCCTGGAATCAATGTGCACTTTTCTGCTCTGACCTGCGGTGCTATGTTTTGTGTTGAAAGAGCAGACACTGGGTATTTTTAAGTCTGAGGAAGCAACCTGTGAGCTAATTCATAAAGCATTTTGTCTTACCTTCACCGGCTGTTGTCACTCTTGTGTTTTTTAGTGTCTTTGGTACCTTGTATGAAATGATGTTTTAGTATTGATGATTACATAATTTGATTTTACATATTTCTCAAAAATCAAGAACCTTGAACTTGGAATTTTTTAAAGATGTTTTACATTTTTTGCTAGGACGTCTACTTTTCGAGTTATTTGAGATTTTCTGATAACGCTGTTCCTTTGTTGAGCGCTCTTGCTGCATTGATGTTGGTTTAGCTTCTATTGAACTCGACTGTAGCCTATTTCTTATTGATTTATGACATCTAAGTTCATCATATGAATGTTATGATGTTGTTCATCATCGCCATCACCATCATCATCGTCATCATCATCATCATCATCTTTGTCATCATTTCCGTCATCGTCTTTTCCGTTAATTTCGCCAAGTGTCGCTCAAGACTGTAGCCTTTTTCTTACTGATTTCGGACTTCTACGTTCGTCATGTGTATGTTATTATTACTTCATCCTCGCCACCATCTTCGTCATATTCGTCATCTTCGTCATCATCTTTATCGTCATGTTTTTGGTTAATTTCGCCAAGTTTTTGCCTTTACACTGTAAGAGAGCACCTGTGTCTTGTATTACAATATGAATGCCATAGGTTGATGCGGTCAACTGAACCATGCTGAACCAATTATCTGCTTGAGACTTTGTCATAAGAAGATACTGATATTTTTAAAACATTTGCCTTCATTATTAACATGGCTATATATATATATATATATATATATATATATATATATATATATATATATATATACACACATCAGAAGGACCAACGACACGCCCACACAACCTGTACCCAAGCTTAGGATGAGTCCTAATTCAAAAATACAGATACTCAAAATGCATTTTTAACTGATGATTAGTAATGTTTTAAACTCTACTCCACACTCAGGACAGCGACATTCACTTACTGGCTAGTTCCACATTTGTATTCCTACTTAACTCAAAAACAGTTTTCCTAAGTGCTAACAGGTACCAGATACACAATGATGATCGCACTTATTGTCATCGGATTCCACATTGTTTACCAACTTTCAAGAGAAGTGAGGATTTGAGGGGGCTGTTTTTACATATTTGATCAAATGTGTTGAAAAATTTTACATCTTAGTGTATATGTCCATAGGCTTAACTGAAGTGAAGATTTCATCCAAAAGGTGTATTTTGATTAATTGATATAAGTTTCACTCCATATTAATGTAATTTTTAATCACTGGCAAAAGACGAGCCACAAGAAACAAAGAGTTTAACTAGAAATTCAGAGTGTACGTACATTACTCACACTCACTCAACTTACATTGAGTTGTCTAGCAAAAATTTCTTTGAAGATATCATAATGTATTGTACTTCACAAACATTTCACTAAATGGTTATATAAAACTAAAATAACTTTTTTTAAAGTTCACAGAAATGTCAAAAATCTTTTTTTTTAATTCAAGTTCGGTGTGTGCATCCGTCACACCCCTTTAGAAGCAATTTTCTCAGTCAGACAAAAGGATCAATCAAAAAATAATCCATGCATTGAAAGCTACCATGAGACCTGGCAATTGATGTACTATCAATTAATTCGCTAAGATGAATATTTGTTTCACAATTGATCAAAATGTTCTCATATTGTACCTCCTTCTCAAATGGAATTGCACTTCAAATATATTTTATTAATATTGCACACTGGAAAAAACAAAATTAAAGAGGCATTGTTTAGAATAAAGGCATGTCAGCCTAAATGTGCACATACATGGGAGGGCACGTAGAAGGTACCCTTAACTGTTGTGCAACACACTTGTTTGTTATGTGTCCACATATTTATATGTGGTCGCATATTGCCGTCATCTCTGTCTGGGCGTCTGTTAGTGAGATGATGCCATCCTCCCGTTTCAGACGGAGTCGCGGTACTTTGTGCCACCCAGTGGCCATTTTTCCTATTTTCGAATCTGCGTTTGGCGTCTGCCCTTCTATCAACCAATACGCTCTAGGCTAGGGATGATTTTGAAAATTGTCATATATGATCTTACTGTGAAGATTGCTGTTGACAATGATTTACCAACGACTTTGAATACTGTGGCGCCTCATAGTGGTAGTTTTGTTTGTTTTTGCGCCCATGGCTGTATCTCCTAAATGCTTTTTAGGATCTTTATTGAATTTTGTTAGTGTGTTTAAAAAATCTGGGTGATCAATAACCCACTGTTACCTTCATGTAGGTTAAGTAAGAAAATTTATGTAAAAACCATGGTTGTCTCTTGGCAGGTTGTGGGTTAGGGAGAATTGAATAGCATATATTTAGATTGGGTTGCACAGTGTCTAATAATTATTAAATGAATGTTATCATATGTAACACTTGTCTTTCTCCCAACAAGTGAAACTCTGATTCATGTTCTTATAAGTTAATGGCATATCCATTGTAGGACACTAATACTTAAACACACAAATTATAAACCGTTATCCAACCGCATGACATAGGCCCATATCTGAAACATGCCCTTTTAAAGGCACTATTTCCGCTTCATTTTTGTTAAAAACTTCATGAAACGGATCTTTACGCAAACACTTTTATTCGAAACCTAAGCCCAAATAATAGCCTTCGCCACGGCATCGAAGTTTTTTATAATGAACTGAATTTAATACAGATTTTTTTAGCTTAATTTTTCATTTTGTGTGGTGCACCAAGAAATAAATGGATGCCGGACGAAGTGTCAATCGACGATTCGAGTGTCGAAGATGAACTTGGAGTTTCGGTTAATCTCAAGATGGTATACAGGCCTACGTGATCTCGGAATAGCCACTCAAATAATCATGTTCAAGCTACTATAATTAGTTAACGGGTGAAATAAGTGCTTTTGGAAGCAATAATTACAGAAATTCGCTACATTGAACAAAATATTCACTACATTTTTTTAATTTGTATTTAATTAAGAGCTCACGCTTACGCGATCTTCAGATTAAGGAAAATTCAAGTTCACGCATACCAAACAAGTAATGGCAGGCGTTCGGTATAAGATAGGTGTCCTGCGTTGAAAAGGCTTGCTAATCGTCCTCAAGTTGACTATTACCGCCGTAAAGTTTGAAATGAAGATCAGTTTGGATGCTGGACTTATCTGCGATCCCAGATGGCTGTTACACGGTCTCAGTAAGGAAAGATTTTGCTCGACAGGTAAGTCCTCAACGGATGTCCGAGGCGCACTTGTTACAGCAATGCTAACCATACTTACTTTTCAGAATGTTATGGTAGATTTATTTTACTGCCTAACAGTACATAATAGAGCACACCGACATTACAATATTCCTTTAGTAAAATCCTTGGTGTCTTTGACTGAGCATTTTTTTGCGTTATTTTACTGTTTAGTTGTTTAGCCCTCGGGCTCGGTTTCGTCCACTTCTGACTTTTGCGAAGTCATGTCATCTTGCAGTGTGTATAGAGACTGACAGTCTATACAGCCTGTTAGTGCTAATCTTGATACTCTAGCAGCCCTACACAACTAACTAGTCTTGTTCTTGTATATGTTGACTGGCAGTCTATGCATGTAACCAGTTAGTCCTACTTGTGATACCACTCTCTGCAAGGCTAACTGTGTAGTCTTGTGGTTGTATACAGGACATGCTGATAGTCAATACACCCTGCTAGTGGTAGTCTGGATATTCCCAAATTGGTGGTTTNATCTTCGCACCGAAAGCTATTAGCACCGGTCTGTAACAACCTGCGCCCACCCACACACGGGGAAAAACGTGACAGGTGGTTTGTATTAATGTTATTTGTTGTTCTTCAGGGCGTTGCACCAGTCTTGACGGACAAACATGAGTGGACTGCTCCACTGACAACTGCCAGCACTTTCAACTTGCATAGCAGGGAGTTACTAGAAGGTACTGATGAAGACAAATGAATTGAGAAGGGGTCATCTGACCATGATGCATTCAAAAGAACCTAACATTGGTGAAGAATGCTTCGCCATCAACAGCAGGTACCTATTCTAGCTTTGGATAATGGCACATTATAGCATTCTGTAATGTTAACAGCAACAGAAAGTGTATTGTTTTTACCAAGGTATCAGCAGCCAATTGCCATCTCACGTTGACATGGATTTGATTTTATGTTGTAGAACAAGAGATGTGTTGGGAATTTTTAACCTGCTGATTCTTATGTACTCTGGCAAGCGTTTTGCTACTCTCAAGGCCTTGTGTACCGGCTTACCAGAATTCTGC
>NMRA01000019.1:993059-1133087 GCA_002633005.1 Phoronis australis | reverse complement strand
CAGACCCGATCATATCAGAGGACCTGCGTAAATGCCTTTTTATGTTTTTGTTTTTTAGTCCACTGTTAGCTTTGTAGTGCGAGGACCAGAAATTCGAGCAACCTAATTTTTCGGGCTGGGTCCTCGCATTCAATCGTAAACCACACTTGCCCAACACAAAATGTTGCCCACCCCTTATGGTATCCTCGATCCGCCAATATAATTTAGAGATGCAGCCAAGGAATCGTTTCTACCCCATGCACTAGGTCCAGTGCTCTATAATTGCAAACCCATGCAGTCCCAGGGCCTGGAAATTGAACATCACAATGTCACGCAGGAAACTTATTTTTCGTAAGCAACTGATATCGTGCACTTCCGAGTTGTACATAATCTCCCAGAAGAGGAAACGTTTACAACCAAGCTCGACGAATTCATCAATCACTAAGACTCGATTGCAGGTTTAAAATTGAACACAACTCACGAGGCAGTAGCTTGTATATTATGTAATACAGTCTATAGACAAGTACACGGATACGTCGACTTCGAATGACTCGGGATAGCGACAGAAATAGTTGAGAGAACCGAGGTTCAGAACAAATTAATCTTGTTGTTTACGAGTAACAATCAATCTGTGATTTCCAAATGTTTGTACATTCTGATTTCTTGTTTAGCTGGCAAGAAGTCCCAAAACACCTAACTCACATCGACCGCTTGTGCTTGACATGTTTCTCTTCCGTCAGCTGATTCGTGTGCATTATGGGTAATCTCTCCACTGGCAACCCCGCATAAATAATGAGGTTTGGCTGAAGGTCCGCCCACTTTTTATAAATTTAAAAAAATTAATAGTAAAATAACGAGAGTATGTACATGGCTGTAATTTACGAAAAGAGTTAATTTTAGTGATATCTTTCGATTGGCAAAGCTCAATTTGTGATCTAAGCAGGCGAAAGTAAAGGAAATAGTGACTTTAATGCCAATGTATCAAAAGGGTTAAAATGCCGAATTCCCTTATCTGCGAGCTGCAGCACAAAATGGCGCCTCATGAGACACGTGACTTCAGGTCCATTGATAATAGAATGCCCAATCTTTGTCTTTATTTATATGTACTTCGAACTAACGAACATTGACCAAATAGCAATTTCAATTCATATTTTGTCTTAAAAGATAATAAAAAGAGAAAGTGCATGTTTTTATCGTCCAAAAGGCCCACGATCAGCTTTTTTGGATTATTGCTCCTTTAAACTATCGACCTACACCAGGTTTGAATCAAATTATCATGTCCTTTAAGAGTGCAAAATATTACGGTTTGACTTGTTGTTGTCACCACTATTTCAGACAGATTGGATATCATAGGGACAATGATATTTCTTTCAGCTATTAAGCTGAGTGTATAAAACACGTTACTATGTCGCCACTTTTATAAACTATTGGCTGGCCCTTTTCAAAGGCGATATTTTGCTGTTGCTTTGGCAAAATCTGTCAACCTGCCGGCAAATAAATGCTTACTTTTATTTCCTTCCACCACAGTGTCTTTAAGACATTGTAATTCGCTATGACTAAGGTGGTAGACAGAACCCGTCGACATCAGAAACTTTGGTCGTGCTCCTTTGTGTGAAGCAGAGCAATTACTGCATTAGCTACGATTCCAAGGCAGTAAAACACTGGCAGATATAAGCCGAACTATCGCGGACGAAAACGGGTTTTTTTTTCTATCACACTGGCTTCCGAAAACGAATTCTGCGTGAAAATGTTGTTATTGTCGTTAGTGTTCGAAAACATACGATAAATATTAACCAAATACGATGTCATTGTTGTGCTTGCCAAGAAAATTGTGTTTACTGTAATGCCGGATACACGATTGGTTTATAAGCTGTGAGCGTCATCAACAAAAGATTGCAAGAACGCTTTAACAATAAAAAAAATTTGGAAACTCCTTTCGTGTGGAGTTGAAACTATACGCTGTACATTTTTGACTATACCATAAAACTACTCATGTTAAAAAACATGGAAAGCACACGAGGACACATCTATAAATTCGACCTGATACTACCAGTGGCGGATCTAGGATATCACAAGGGGGGCAACATTTTGTCTGTAAACATTTGCTCAAGCACGTATGTATAGCACCAAATGGGGAAAAATTTTTAGGTTTTTTCCTCTAAAATTCAAGCATTTTCCTTAATTTCCGAAGTATTATCCAAGAAAAAAACACACACAAAAAAAAAACGGAGAAAGTGTCATACAGGAAAAACTGAAAGTACATTAGACTCGAACTCACTACCTGGCGGACAAAGCGCTCGTGCTTTACCACTGCGCCACCAGGCACGCTTTACTCCTCATCTGTTACTAAGAGACCTACTTGTTTATAGTCCACAGCGTTTGCGTGCGAAACCTACTTCTTTTTGCAATGCTCATTACAAGTTTTACATTTTGTGATATCAGTTCGTAACAAATTTGGTGTATTTAAAATAGTCTTCAATTGTCCAAAAGACCAAATCCGTTTTTTGTGTTGGCAATAATGACGTGTTGCTTTGAAAATCGGTTTGACAAAGAGAGAATTATGAGTTTCTGAGTGATTCACTAAGGCTTCGATTAAAATTGACATCTTACCAGCAGCTTCTGTTTTTTCATCATCACTCAGATTCTACTTTCTTTAAAAAATGAAGTAATTTTCTTCATTGCAGAGTGGAGCAGACGACGGAAACGGAGTCGTAGTGCCCAGCGCCACTGCCGGTCGCCTCGGATATCGCGGGAGAGCCTATACATATACTATACTTAACCATAGTTCCGTTACGATTGCGCCGTGTTCCGAATTTGACACTTGAAATTGGATCTGAGCCCCCCCCCAACACTAAAACTGCACACATTTAAATCTTGTTTCAGCCGTATAATTTTAATTACCGGGGTTAATTAATAAACTCAACATTTACCGACGCTCTTGCTGTTTTATTTATTTGTGGCAACCAAAGAGGGGGAGGGGGGGCGCCCCTGGCCCCTCCCTAAATTCGCCTATGACTACTGATACAATTTAATTCACAAAATCCGAGAAAGAAGGCGTTAAGTGCGTGAACGGTTTTCCACCGCGTGACAAATACCATGCAAACTCATGAAATATGACGTCGCTTTCGTAAAATGTATTAATGGTACATTTCTCGCATTCGACGTAAAATATGACAAATACATAAAATGTAACAAGTTGTTAAGAGGGGCCTAGCAACGTAAAATGTAACTTACGAAATTGCTACATTTTACGGCGTATCAGTGCATGTTCCTGCAGTCAACACGGCTGATCCGAATTTTACCGCCCGGTCCGAGTTTCCCCGAACTACCCCCAACTGCAGTCTAGTATAGCCGTACCTTGCGCGCTCTTACTCAGTTTTGGTCAAATTGGACGATCGGTCTACAGTTCTATGTTGAGAATGAACTGACATATGTTCGAAAATCCGGCATCCGAAATAGTTCGATATATGTTTTATTGATCTAGTTACTGAAATTGCGTGTATTAGTATTAGTATTAGTATTTATTTATTATAGTGACAAGTACAATTAAACCAAACAGTTATAGGTATAACATTCGTAAGAAAGATAAGAACCCAGGCAAGTTGGGCTTATTAGTCACTTTAACCACACAACTCAGATGTAGGCCTAACACTGATAAATGCGTCGGTTTCTAAGTTCAAAAGCAGACTTGATGTATTTGGCAAATTGTCTAGGGAAGTACTGAAATAGCAGTTTTAACGTATCTCTAATCTACCGAAATCTACAAAGTTCGGGATTTGAAGTGAAACATTATTTAACAGAATAGACCTCCGTGAGTTATAATGAGAACAGTCAAACACAAAGTGCTCATCCTCCACAGAATCAGAGTCTTAACACAAGCAAAGTAAATTCATGCACTTACAGGAGTGTTTACATAACCACCAGTTTCTAAGTGCAATGAGAGATTTTCTGCTCTAAGCTGAGCCAGAAGAGACCGCTCGGAACGAGATAAATTAATCTTTGCATACGGCTCAGTTAAAAACTCGTGCTTAAGTAAAATGTAGGTTCTTAACTTGGGTTTTAGTAGTTACAACAGATTCAGCCCAATGCCGGTTTCGCGTATTCAAATAGTTTGTTTTTAGCATCTATTATGTTACAAGTAATCAAATTTTGAAAACGGGATTGCATGCCAGTTATGTTAAACAACTTTTTGATTCCATCTATCAAACCCTTTCTACTAACAGAGTAGTCCCGTAGAAATACCTTCTTCAGCCCTGGGGCAACTCAGTGTCCTCGCCGGCCAGCAAATGAGAGCGCTGTAAGAGAACACCGAAGCGTGGCGCTCTACATATGTTCGATTTCGCCTGAAGGTGGCGACGTCGAGTTCAACCGGTGGCTTGTGAGTGTGAGTTTGTAGATCTAATTTGTTGATAAATGTCGATAATCTTTGCAAAATACAGTTGTATTACGTTGTAGGCATCAATGGTAATGGAGCTTGCAGTCTCTGTCAGTCATTTTTAAGCCCTCCTTTCATTGTCGTGGCAACAATTTGACCCTGCTCCGTCTTGATTCGCACTGTTCGCAGCGTACTCTGTGGCGTGGCGACCGTGGCCGTAGTCGTAGACCTCATATGCTACATCTGCTGCCGTGTTAGAATGATTGATGGCGTAGGCACACTGTCACTAGTTGCATTTTGACAACCTGTTTTCTCCAATGAATAACGGACATCAAATTGGATCTCACAGACTGGGGGCTGGGGCCCCGGTTGCAATGTTGCAAGAATCAGTCCCAAATTAGGGACGCTAACTAAACCGGCTAGCTCCCTAGATTTAATCTGCTTATCTGCGTATGTGTGTCGGTCTTCAGACTTTACTCACGAATGTAATATTTTAGTATCATATTATCTTTATTGTAAGCTTCCTGTGACTGATTATATTTTCTTTTTTTTTTTGACGACAGTCTTCATACAGCTGGCTGCTAAAATCTGAGCACTCAGGTCCATGAAGATAAATAGGGACTTATTCCTTAATTTTAGGGGCGTTTGCATGGAAATTTCGCTACTTATTTTTACTAATGTTGAGAATCTAATGTAGAATTCACTCTTGTTTTGTATTAAAGCCAAAAACTGACTTAGTAATGAAACTGAAACAGCATATAAGAAGCAGTGTTTTCACAAGTCCACATATATGCAGTCGATTTAGGGAAGTTAGTTGAGTCCCTGATTTGGGACTCATTTCATGCAACTGGGGACTCAAAAACCCATGCTTGTTTAATCATTCACAATGGTGTAGTCATTTGTTATGCAACAAGGTCAACTGTATTAATATGTAGATCTTCCAAAGAGCCGTTAGATTTGATCTTAGTTGAGACTTTTAACGTTAATACCAATCATTGTCACCAAAGATCAAATTTCATAATAAACTATTTAAATATTGACAGAATCATAAAACTATCTTTGAAAAATCCTTGATGATCACATGAATTTTTCGTATTTTCCATGATCAGGATTTTTTCCATACAAAAGTTCAGTGCTGGTTCTGGTTCTGTTTCTTCATTCGATCAGCTAAAAAGGTATGTCTGGAATTTTTCTTTAAAAGCATTTTATCAAGAGAGGTCGGCTGTAAAAATCAAGGCTTCTTATGTAAGCAATGTTGTTTTGTTCCCCCAGCTAAAAAGCAGTGAAAGAAAATCCCAATCACTCGTTAACTTATTGTCATTTCCTTAGAAGTCAATGCATCACCCTAAATGTCTCATGTATGATGGTCGGACTGAATTATTTTAACAGGACTGGTGTGATTGTCCAAACCTGGAGACATGGGAAAGAAGAAAACTTCACTTTCCAAGTCGGGGCACCAAAATGTCAGGCAGCGTATCACACCCACTGAAGGCCAGGAAGAGGAGAATGGGACACCTGTGGTCAAGATACGGAAGCATCCAATGAGGCGACGGAAGTCATCAGAGGCAGCTCCACCAGGGCTAGACAAATTTGGTTTACTCATCGGAATCTTGATCATGACAATCACCCCGACTCTCGTGTATTATTTCTGGTATCAGAACATGTTGAGGGAACGTATCCATCAACCATTTGAGGGGGCGTTAGTTGTTCCAAAGAACGGAACTTCAGCTGCCGTTGACCCGGAGAGATTCTGGGGCACATATCGTCCAGGAACGTACTTTGGCTTGAAGACGCGTAGTCCGCGATCCGTTGTGACTGGACTGATGTGGTTCACTCAAGGGGTTGTACAGGGGGCTCCACCTATTAGGCATTGGTGCGAGCAAGGTAAACTTTTTTGGGGCTGTAACATTTTATGGTAACTCATAAGACACTATAATCTGTTGCAGACCATTGTGTCTAGTACCTTTTGTTCACCAGCTCATACCTAATATAAGCAAATGGCATGTGTCAACATTCAGCTGTTAACCTTGAACTGTCGAAATGTGACAGAATGCAGCAAGAAGTTGAACCTTTGTAATGAATTTTGGGTAATGTATCTGCATAACTACAGACTAGTGCTGATGAAGCATCACAGTCAAAACATTGCTAGACATTTTTGGGACACTAATTCCATTTTCTTAATTCAAACACAATTTTAAGTTCAAACTGGTTGTGTGAAATGGGAAATTACAAGTTATTACGTCCTTCTAAAATGTGCATATTTTCAAAACTTTTAAGGTTCAAATTTTCACCGTTTCACACCAGACTTCAATGAGGAGCTTGAAATTCAGTAACACATCCTAATGAGATGATGTTTCCAACTGTAACGATGCATTCAGTACTGATATTCCCTTGGGACCATTATCATCAAGACTCTGTCATGTTGTTGATCAGCTTTTTGCTGTTCATATGACAGAAACAGGACCCATTCTTCATTTAGGACCTCTTAGTAAGTACCCCCTCTCCGTTGGTGTGATGTTACGATAACTGTGTAACTGTTGCTGATCTACACACTCATAAATTAAAGCTAGTTTATTGTTCACCAGGTGACAACTTGTATCGTTATGGTTGGACCCACCATGATGGGCGGTCATTTGGACGTCAAGAAATCGTTGACAGAAACTTTGTCATTCTGACAGACTTCGTTAAGAGACCTGGTGGTGACCATGGGGGGGACTGGACTGCAAAATTCTCTGTCTTACCTCAGGTATTGCAGGCAAAGTAACATAGCCTCCCCTGTGTTTGATACAGAATGCAGATACAGAATGCAGAGATGAACAATGGTATTGACCTAAATTAATTAGAGGCAGATATTTTGGTGCCAAAAGTAAGTTAATGACAGGATTAGTTCCCTTTCCTTATCATAAAGATGTTTGCTCAGAAATATAATAATTATCTGAAGAAAAGTTTATCCATTTCTGTTTTAACCCCTAATTTCCAAGAAATTGTACCTGAAATGTAACCTAAAAGTCTAAGGGTTCGTTTGGAAATTCTCAATTATGGGGTGTATATCTGGTGACTTATAAAAGAATGGGATTTAAGATGAAGGTAGACAGAAACAAGTGCGATGAAATGGGTAATTGAAGTTGTTTTGCATTTCAGAAAGATGGTTTTATTATTAATGTTAAAAGTTCTCTTCATTCTCTCTTACAATCTAACAAAGAAAACACAAAAATTGAATTGGACCTAATTTTTGGGGGTTATTTTGCTATGAATGTACCTTTCTTGCACATGAAAATTTGACTTTAAAAACATGGTCATGTGACAATAATAAAGACACGGTAGGTAGTAAGAAGCATGTTTTTAGAATCCTTGATCTTTCTCCTTTCAGAAAATACATACTTTTAATGATTGACAAAGCATAGTTTTTTGATGTTTGACTTCGAGTTGAGGTCGTTTATTAAGGTCCTAGTTAACCTTACGTGTGTGGAAAATGTTCATTTTGTCAATTTATTAGCAGTTAAGTGCAAAAGTGCAAAAGTAAAGTTGCTTTTTTAGTAATTCATGTACGGACTGGAAAGTTATGCTTTTGCATACTGTCTGTTTGTGGTATCTCCTCACCTACAAATGTATGTCCACTTTGCTTGTGTGCCCCTGTTTCGTTCATCATATACGTGTTTGTTTCAGGTACAGGACAACTCTTCAGTATTTGTGTCGCTCATGTTCTACGCAGCTCTTGATGGTCAAGGAGAGCTAGACTACAGAACTGAGAAAGGTCGACTGACGACCATCTTGGGGAGAACTGAGGAGTTAGGAGAGTTCAAGATAGAGTTCCCCAAGTCGACATCAAACCTGAAGGCATCTAACTACCTGGTCACTCAGGCTAGTGGTTTGGACAAGCTGAATGATGCTGTGCTGAGAGGTGAGTATAGTTTATTAACTCTTTGAGGTTATGCAGGACCCTACAAAAATTCCAAATTTGGATGTCTTCTGGCCATCACATCTCAGAAATGACTTAATGAGTTCATTTGAAACTTTTGGATACTGTGGTTTATGCACTGTTTTCCAAAACGTTTTTAGGAATTCTGATTAAAATGTTCCATTTTTGCACGAGGGATATCAAGAAAAAAAATTTTAACAAGTTGCAGGAAACAAAAACAAATGATGATTTAGAAAACTGTAAAGCATTTTTGAAATTTCGTTTTGAACATTTATTATTATCAAATTGAATTTGGTCATCTTTTAATAATATTAATTTCATTGCTTTTGACTTTTACCAAGAAGACACAGATTGTGTAAAAGTCTAAAATCAAAATCTACAGTCTTTTCACTTTCCGATACTGTGAACTTAAGTGATTTAAACCAGACACAGTTTTCTAAATGTTTTTTTATTAAAGCTGACACATGTCTATAAGGCCTTACATAATCATAAGTGGCCCTTAAATCATTTTTGCTCCCCTCATGGCCTATATTTCCAAAGATAGACCCATGGGAATTTGCTTGAGGAGCCTGTTAGTGAAAAACTGTAGAAAATCCCAATAGAGTTTACTTTCCCACTTTGCATGGTTGAGCGTACTTATTTTGGGTGCAATTACATTATTAATTTGAAAAAGGGTTTTCAGATTTTTTTGTCAGGTTGTTAAGTGACTCGAGGTCTGCGCATGCTATTCTAGCTCTATGTTATGTTTTGAGTTTTGCAAGGAATTTACTTAGTGCCTGATTGGCATTTTAATTAGACAAAGCAATTAATGTTTTTAACAAAAAATTGCCAACAATAAATGAGTTTAGAAATGAATATCTATGCATGGAATTTCTTATAATTGTTATGTAGTTCATAAACACGATCCCAGTACTGACTCTGCAACACTCACATACCATAAGCATATATCACCAACACACAAATATGTCCCTCTTACCACCCATCACGGCATGAATGCCTGGAATCCGTGCACAGTGTTTTTGAGTGCGAGCATAGATTGATTTTTTGGGTCCCTAAGCTTTGAGGCTGGCCTTGTGTTTGGCAGATGGTTCACTGTGCTTGAGAGTGTGGCCTGGAGTTTTTGAGTCGACGAACTGAGAAAGAAACTAGGTGACCATGATAGCGTGTTGTTTAGGTAGCCTGAATGAGTGTGATGAAATTATTTGTTTTAGCAACTGCAACTATTTCATCAACGAAATAAGATTTATGTTTTATTCGTGCCATTCTAGGTTTGAAAAAGGTCTGTGTGACATAACAAGCTTAGCGTATCATTCATGCGGGAACATATTGATAGAAGCTTAACATGGCATTCAGCTGCAATGCATTGATAATGTCAAGTATTGGAAGCAGGAGGAAAGGTGTAATTTTGAGTGGCAAAATGAGTGGCAAAATGAAAAGTTGTAAGTGACTATGCTTCACAAGCCTGTATTGTAGGGCCACTGTAGGTGGGGAGAATTATGAACTGAGCTGTCTGTCTCAAGTGAACGATAGCTGTGAAGACAAATCACGACAAGCTGAGAACTATTGAATGAACCAGTGGCTAGTTCATTCAATTGCTGTATTTCCAAAGTGATCGAAAGCTGAGCAGACAGCTCGTGTCAAGACAAGAACAATTGAATTCTATATAACTAGTGGCCAGAACATTGTTGTTGTATTTTCACACCCTGACGTGAGCTGTCGGCTCATCTATCGTTCAGTTGAGGCAAATAGGTTAACTCGTGGGTATACGTTTGCATTGGCCCATAGGCTGGTGAAGTGAATCAAAGTTTTATGACTTGTTTCCCTTTGTGTCAACTATGTTCTGTTTCAGGTATGACCATGAAGCAGTGGAAGGAAAGATCTCCACCGTCTTATGTTGCTCTTGGTGGCCAGGTTCTCCCAAAAGACGGAGACGCGCGCCCCAACTTTATCATGCATCAGGTCACTGTCTCTCTCCCATTTACTATGGAGGTACAGTTCCTCTCTGGGAGTGTACGAGATCGCCCCAACCCGCTAATTGGGGAAGAATTCAATAAGCTGTTTGGTGAAAAGGTATCTGCCTTCACAGGGAAGTTCAATCAGTTATTCGCACTGGAACAGAAAGGCTACCAGAGAGAGGAAATCATAATGGCCCGTGCTGCTTTGAGTAATATGATTGGCGGTGTTGGATATTTTTATGGACAGTCGGCAGTGCAATCGAAATACAACAAAGAACCTGTGCCCTATTGGGCAGCTCCATTGTACTCTGGCGTTCCATCACGATCTTTTTTCCCGAGAGGCTTCTTGTGGGATGAAGGATTCCACAACATTTTGATCCGTACCTGGGATCAGGAGATCTCCATGGACATTGTTGGACATTGGCTAGATTTGATGAACGTCGACGGCTGGATACCCAGGGAGCAGATCCTTGGTGCAGAGGCTCGTGCTAAAGTACCTGCAGAGTTTGTTGTGCAGAAAAATGAGAATGCAAATCCACCAACATTGTTCCTGCCTCTCCAACACATTGTCAAGGATCTCATTAACAGTGCTAAGCCAAGAGATAAGATGTATCTAAAAAATATATTCCCTCGGCTCAAGAGGTGGTTTAATTGGTTCAACACGACACAAATAGGTGTCGCTCCATTCACATATCACTGGCGTGGAAGAAATCCCGATGCTTTCAAAGAGCTGAACCCAAAGACTCTGACATCGGGTTTGGATGACTATCCGCGCGCATCTCATCCCACTGCCGATGAACGTCACCTTGATCTCCGCTGTTGGATGGCGCTGGCGTCAGGTGAGACCAATGATTTGTCTGCTAGGAGTCCACGTTTTAGGTAGATGTAAGCGTAATTTTGTTATGGTTCAAAACTTCCTTTAATTTGTTGTTTAGTTTTGCCTTGTTGTTGTGCGTGTCCTATCCTGGGAAGTAGTCAGTGTTTTATAACTCCAAATGATTCATTTTATTCAGGTGTTATGACAGACATTGCCAAGACATTAGGTGAATCGTCGGATGACTATGAGTCCACACATCGTTACCTCACAGATAATGATCTGCTCAACACACTACACTGGTCTCCCAAGACCAAGATGTACGCGGATTGGGGTCTACACACAGACAATTGCAAGCTCAAACGGCCGCCTCCCCCACAACCAAAACCAGGTCAGAGGCCTCCTCCTCAACAGCAAGACAAAATACGTTATGTGGTTGAAGAGCCCAAGTATAGATTTATTGATTCTTTTGGATATGTCAGTTTATTTCCATTACTGTTGAAAATCATTGAACCTACCTCAGAGAAATTAGGAATAATTCTGCAGGATATGAGGGACCAGAATCTTTTATGGACGAGCTATGGTCTCCGATCGATCGCCCGTAATTCCAAATTTTATAATAGGTATAACACGGAGCATGATCCACCATACTGGCGTGGCGCCATCTGGATCAATGTCAATTATCTAGCCTGCTCAGCGCTGCACCACTACGCACACACTACTGGCCCTCACCAAGAGGTGGCACGAAACTTGTACACAGATCTCAGGCGGAATCTGGTCCAGAATATATTGAAGAACTACAGGCAGACAGGCTACATATGGGAGCAGTATGATGACAAGACTGGACAGGGCAAGGGATGTCATCCATTCACAGGATGGTCAGCCCTAGTTGTGGCAATCATGGCAGAGAAATATTGATAACTGGCAAGGAAAGGTGGTAGTTTCTTAAATTCATGTACAATTTACATTTCCCTCAGTTTGTAGTTGTTAGGACATTTTGTCATCTGAGAAAAACATCAGGCCCAACTGAACTGTATGCCAATTTTGAATATGGATTACTGATCTCATTTTGCCACACTGACCACAATCACAGGTTGTTGTTAGGTTTATTCAAGGTCACCACAAGCGATTCTTCTCAATATTAGTCATATTGAAGAACAATAGGTCGTTTATTCAAAACCTAATTTAATTAATGCATACTTTTAAGGATGGATCTTAGCCTATCTAAGGGAATTGAGAGACCAAATTGACTGTGTTACGGGTAATGAAATGCTTTGTGAGGTGCAGGTCATACTGGTGTACAAATCATCTGACAATGGTGCCTTAAACTACTTTGCCCAACCTGGTCCGAGGCCAGGATACACTGGTTACGCATAATGTTTAATTTTTGTGAAGTTCACTAAACACAATTCACTCCTATTTGCTAACGGAATATTTAATACTTAAACACAGGTACAGATGGGCTGTAAACGTATCACACCTGAATGTGATCGACTAACAGTGCCTCTTGTGTTGTCAAAACAAACTGTAGTCGACCATTTGAAATTTGGGAGATGAACTACGTTACATATGATTGTTGTAAAATTAAATTTTAATAAAATGAAAATATTTGTTATTTTACGTAGTAAATTATTGTACATCCAGATGTGTTAACTGCTGGATAATTGTTCATGACAAAAGACTGCATAAGGGACAATGGTAGACTGTACTGTGTGCAACCAGGCCAGGAGCTCACACTCTACATTGTACAGGTGAATGATTGATAAAAACACAACACATTCAATGTACATTTTTATACTGACATAGCAACAGTTGATCTTTACAATAAAGCGTGTTGGGTTATGCTATCCACCATTCCACACTATTTCACCTAAATTTGAATGCAAGACTAGCTGTATCTATTGCGGTTATTCAACAATCCTGCTGAGGGGGAACCCAAGTCAAATCTCAGACATAAAGTGAACAAAAGGGTTCTATATTCTATATGAATGACAGCCTCAGCACATTTGCTTATTTTGTAAAGTTAAAATGACACACGAGTGGCATACTCTCAAAGCAAGAGATGAAATCGCATTCCAACCTCTAGTGCATAGTTACCGCTGCAAACCAGGCCAGCTTCTCGGGAAGTCTAGTTTGGAAGTACGTTATTGCGTTAGCTAACCAGCAAACCCCAATAGGATATTTTTTCATCTTCTGAATGTGCCCAATTGCACCATTTTTGATAAATGTCAACACATCACATGATGTGGCCAACAGGTGGCAGGCAGACCAGACTTAAAACTACGAGCATCGATTCTTTTGCGACATCACAATCAGTACTAAAATAATGTGCAAAACTATAAGTACAGAGAGTACAAATCTTCTCACAAAACCAATGTGAGGTAGTTACTGCAGCTCTAAGCTCCATACAGTAAGTGCACATTATAATCAGATCTGTAGAATGAAAAAAATGACATTCAAGAGAGTGAGGAAAGGGTGTTTAAAAGTTTTTCCCAAAGGCGGAGTTTTTGAGTCATTGGACAGAGGCACGCTACTAAGACGGATAGTGAGTTTAGGTCTGCAGTAATTTGGTGCAAGTTTGAATAAGATGTAAGAAATGAAACAAAAGAAATGAGAAATATCCACTTCAGTCACTTCTTGGTCAAATTTTTCATTGACAAAGCACCACAGCTGTCAACTCTCCTGATTGAGGCATAATTCTCAGAAAGACTTCAAATCCTACTGATTTTCTCGAAAGACGAATGGAAATCAAGGATGGGTGACAATCTGAGTAAGAGCTTCACAGAATGTTTTGCTGTTTTCCCAAGCTGAAGTTAAATAGGCCTGTACGTACATAGTGGACATCAAAGGGAACAGCAAAATGCACAACAGCTGTATCATATCGGCCCCAGTAATACCACACATGAGCACAATGGGATCAGAGTACGTCAGAGCATTAAATTTCATTCACAAATAGGTGCAAACATTATATAAACCACTCCTATCACATTCTACTAAAATAAGATTATCAATTGATTCTAATGAGACTAAAGCTAACTGTCACATTCGAGCTTGTACCTAGTGACTATATGCTCTTGCAAAAACTTGAAAAACAATAAATAATAGTAAATTAGAAGACTTCTTGTGAATCACCAACGAAGCATACTTTATCACCTAAATACCAATCAGGTTGCTTTATACAAGTAATATCTTAAAGCAGAATTAGAAAAAAAATTATTTGCTTTTTGACGGGCGCGGGATAAACTGTAATACTGAACATCACAGATGGAGTACAGAATGTTTTGCACACAAACCGATTGTAGTACTTCCAACCATCATCTCCCCCACTCACCAAACATTGTAGAAGTCTGGACATGCTCGGCAATCAGCAAGTATGAACAAAATTCTTTATTTTTGTTCTGAATACTCTTTGCCACTATTCAGCAATCTGCCAAACAGAGTAGGTATCATGCCAGTTGCAAAGAATGTTTTATAAAGCCTAATGGGACATTTATGCAAAGCTTTAAATGATAAAAAAGGCAAATACTTGGTAACGTCCATGGCAATTCAAGCACGGACAGGGCAGACACCATATTTCACCACCTCTGCAATGCCTTACACAACACCTACACTCTATTGAATTTAGAGTTAACTGAAAGGTATAGACAGTCATTGACAGATACTAGTTTAGAATGTCTTTCGATGCACTGCTCGGACACCTTCTTCGTCATATTCTCGTTTGGAAATCCACATTTTTCTGAAAGTGTCCAACGCTGCGAGAATAGATCCTCCTATCCACGTTGAATACAGCCGCTCTTGTGGTGCTGATATCTAAGGATAGAAAGGGAAAATTGAATTCATTCAGGTAATGCATTACAATTGCCAATGACATTCCGATTGTTAAGTGTCACATATAGGCATCAGTCAAGTGACCCACAAATTTCAGGTTATACAGGAAAGGTCAGCCAAAGCCAGATTTTTTTTTAAAAAGAATCCCCGAAAAACGTAGGCAAGTTTCAATTCATCAGTCAGCCTCATGAACAAAACCATGACAAAATGCACCCTCCTTAACAAAAGTTACAAATGGACAACCAAGAGCAAGGATGGTAACAGGGGACTGGCATCAACCGGTACCACGCTGACGACCAAAATGTGTATTGCTGTAAGATTCTTGATAAAGGAGACGGCATGGCTCAGTGGTTTGTGTTCCACACTCCCTGTTTGGCCGGATACGGGTTTGAATATTGGTTTTACTGGCAGACAATCAAGCATTGCAAAGAGGTGTCACCTACTCGGTCTTTGTGTGAATGTATGCAAGGGAGTTAATGAGAACATGAATATTATGTATAGGTAAAAGCGATTTCTGGGGGTGTGTTAATATTAAAAAAATCCTAAGGCCTAAAACACTATCGGGTATTCTCTTAATAACCTCAGCATTGCGTCCCCCCATAAACTTGAACACGGCTCAGTAACAGATGGTTATAGCAGGAGCCATCAGACTAATAACATCTCTTAATACTGCCTTGAGAAATTTTCCTGCCCAGTAAAATTTGACAAATATAAGTTTGTTTGACAGCAGTAACAAAGGTCAACGCTCGCCAAAACACTTGTGATCACTTTTGGTCGAAAATTGGAAGTTAATAGCAAAAGAACCCACGGTGAAATCAGTGAATCCAAACTTACTCTGATCTTTATATCCTTTGCCGCTAGCTTCTTCACTTCACTAAGTAATCTATCTCCAAAGCCTGCAACAGAAAACAGCAGCAGTGCAGCGAACACTATCAATACACTCAAGCACTCAAACTCAACACCTGTGTTTATGAAGCCATAAAGAGTACTCCAAAATACTGTAAGAACTGAACAACGAAGAAACTGCAGTCTGGACCATCAGTGATATATTTGGCGTATAAGTCAGTTTTGGGCTTCACAAAAACATTAAAAATTGTAGCTTAAATGCATAAATCGGAGTTGTCGCCAATGATATAGCTTATGCGAAGCAGTAGTTTAAATGTTGAGCGAGGACCACGGAAAACCAACTGACAACTTTTCCTTAAAACTAGCTATTCCACAACTGGGATGACAATATTTAACACAAAACACACATTCCAGTTGTGACCAACAATACCTTTAAATAGTGTGGAGCCACCAGACAATACGATGTTTGAGAAGAGTACACGCCTTAGATCCATATCTGATTTCTGTATAGCGAAGGCAAGCACCTCATGTATCCCCTCGTACTCCTCACCAATCAGATCTGGTCTGAAGAGAAGCTCTGGAGCACGGAACCTAGCGGGGCCGATCTGGAACAAGTGGTGAAATGATTCATAGAACAAGCATTGCAAACCACGTATCATTTAACACTCATCTGAAAAATACACCGGCTCCAAATTGCTATAAAACACTAAGATCTAAATACTCCGCCAGCTCGGAATACATACAATTGTATTCCAAAGGACACAGTCAGTAATATGCCTTCCACATAACAAAACACTCTTCAATCTGAATCACAGAAACATGAGAGGAAAAGGTAGTTTTGCATCTATTATTTGAGACGAACTATTCACCATGTAAAAAACACTGTACATTTAGCCAAACATTCTCATTTCTCAACAGTACAGATACACACAAGTACCAAGTGATACATAACTTTTCAAGGTTTAAAATCAACAAATACATTTACTGGAGGCTTTTCTTTTTAACGTTCTAAAAGCAAGCACTATGCAAGAAATTGTGATGACGGAAAGTCGCACTAAAACGCTCAACGCCATACCTCTAATAGGCTACCGTCTGGAAGAGTGTAACGCTCTTTTTCAGATTCTAGGGATTCTTCCTTTTGTGGATTTATGGCTAAGTAACAACATCTCTGAAACATAAACACACCATGTGTGACAATCGCAGCTATTTTTGCGGATTTATGGCTAAGTAACAACATCTCTGAAACATAAACACACCATGTGTGACAATCGCAGCTATTTTTGCGGATTTATGGCTAAGTAACAACATCTCTGAAACATAAACACACCATGTGTGACAATCGCAGCTATTTTTGCGGATTTATGGCTAAGTAACAACATCTCTGAAACATAAACACACCNCAAAAGGTAAGCAATTGTTTGCACCTCTTGCACACTGTGGATTAACTAGCCACTGATTCCAACACTTGCAGACTGTGGTATCAAAGGCATTAAGTCCAATTTAAGCTGCAGCTATCGGTGAACAACTCATTAACATGGTTTATGAAGGTGGGGACTCAGCTTGAATATGACCTTCGATCGTGTTTACTTTAGTAGCAATTAACCAATCGCAGCTCCACCCCTTGCGAAAAGTCAACAAACAAACATAGTTTTACCCGACAACGTGTTGTTTTGTCGGGCAAAATGGCGGCTTGGAAACAAAGGTGTGACAAAAAATGCTACGTTCTAATTGGTCAGTTAACCCGTCACTCAAAATCCTGGTGATAGGTCAAGTGTTTCACTCACGCAAAAATCATAGCATTTGCAATAGCATGCTTACAACTGTCTCAGCTACAGACAGACTTAAAACCTAAATCTAACGCTATTAACTACCATTCCCCCACGCGAGTACATGGTGACATAAACGGCCATACAAAGAGCCTGTATCTTGGTACTGCATTCACTCTCATTGAGCAAAACACAAATGACCGCCAATGACTATGTTAAGTAGGCAGTAAGACATTATGTTTCATCAATTGAAGTGATTGCAGAGGCAAGATGCTGGGTCCTGGTCAGGCCGTTTACATCACTTTCTACTGTTCCAGGTACTGTACATACATGCCAGAGAACAGCAATCAAAATGGATAAATGCATTTCCAAGACAACCAAGGATCTGTAATTACACTTATCATTACACCAAAAGCGATTGATGTCCCCGTGAAGAGCTTTTAAAGAAACGCTTACTTCTTTAATTGTTCTAACTATTTCTAGCTCGGCTGAGGTGTGGAAGTTACACCCCTCCTTCCTCAGTAGCAGCTGCAAGTATCGTGTTACGTCCCGTCCCGCCACGTCCGCCCTCATGATACTGTGTGGCATGGCGAAGCCCTCATAGATAGGCACCGCGTGCGTGACGCCATCACCCGCATCTAGGACCACACCTGTTGTGCGACCAGTGGCATATCTACAAGTAAATCCAGCTCAGCCATCAATGGTGAGAAAAACGTTTAATAGTCTAAGAGAGGATAGACCAAGATTTGAATATATAGTATATTACATAATTTGACTATAAACAGCTACATGTCGAGTTATCGACGATGGAATGGTGAGTGCCATATTCATGCTCTCAATTTCTCATGCTAAGCTCTGAAGGAGATATTTACTTTAATTTCAGAGAGCACTCATATCCAGAATAGCGCAGTACCCAGTCATATAATTAAGGAAATACATGTATTGCAAACATAGATGAAACCCTACAAGTCCTACTTACAAACTTAGAACAGCTTGCATGGATATAAATAGGGCTGGCACATTGAATGTCTCGAAGAAGATCTCAGCCGCTTTCTCTCGGTTTCGTCGCGGATTGATTGGTGCTTCTGTCAATAAAACCGGGTGCTGGAAAGGCAAGAACCATGACAATTTGTAACCCTTACTAGCATTCATAACATGTCTGGTTGCACACATCAAGTGGTAATCCATTGACAATGTTCAAGTAGATTGGACTGCATACAAAATCAAGTGCGACATAACGACTGCTGGATTGAGAATTTCCACTTGGATTTGGTAATTTGACCGGGAAAATCATACCAGTTGACGCAATTCAATTGGAAATAAAACTCGATCAACATGGCTTTCAAGTGGTTAATGATGTAATGAAATGCAAGCAGCTTCCCGTACTGAAATGGCCCAAACCTTTTAGGTATTAAACTGAGTGTCGTGTTTTGGACGTGGCATTGAAAAAAATATATACCGTGATAACTTTCCCCAAATAATATAATTTACTTATCTTTTCTATGATTACATTCAGGATGTACAACTTGTTTGAAAATGACACATGACCAATAAATAGAATCTCAGTGTTTCACCTGGAGTCAAATAATCACTACAGTGACATAAAGAAGAGACCGATTCATTTTGAAGAATTATACTCCACATCTTAAGGAAGAAAATGCTGTCATTTTGAAAAAAAAATGAGTTCAATTTCAAGCTCACCTCTTCTGAAAATGTTTGTAACTGATCTTTGGAGTAGATGTATTGCCATATTCGTTCCATGTCATTCCAGTCTCTCACAATACCATGTTCCATGGGATAACGGATATTCAGTAGACCTCTGTGCTCCTACAAATCAATTATAACAATCATGATTTTTCTCCAAATGACAGCGAAGTACCAGCAATGATAAAAAATCATAAAACAGATCAGAACAAATCCGATACGAGTGTTTACAGCAAAAATTTTAAGGTTGTGAGTAGCCCATAGGCAAGGAAAACAACAAAATTTGGCATTTAACTTTGGAACATAATGCCTCTAAAATAAATGGCAGATCAGATTCCAGTGAAACCTTCAGATGGTATCATTTAATTACTGTTCTCCTTAGTGTTGGTACCAATTGTGCGCGTTTAGCATTAGGTGGCATCAAACACTAGGGAAATAAAACATAAAAAGAAAGGAACATTCACTGCAAAACGACAGGGTCAATAACACAAACAAACTTTGTTGAAGATAAAATCTCAAAAATGCTAAGTTACAGTTTTCTGAATTATTGTTTTGTTTTTGTTTTCCGCAACTTTAATTTTGTATTAAGTCTGATATTTTTGATAACCTCTCATGCAAAAGTGGAACGTTTTAAAAACAATTCCTAGCAGCATTTTGGAGAACAGTGATACAGAGCACAGTATCTGAAAGTTTCATGCGAAGCCGAACATTTCTGAGACACAATGTTCCAAAGTAGGCCAAAATTGAACATTTTTCTAGGATCCTATGTAACCTTAACTGACTGCACCCTAGTCACCACATGGCAAAAAAGGCTGGACCTCACTGATAGTGTTAATATAAATTTGTCATGTTGGAAAATCTTTGACACTGCTGTAATTTTCATACGCAATGACTTTAATTATTGTCATGAAAAAAAACAGTACACTGAGTTGAAGAGGGAAGGGCTGAAGCATATGATTGCACCCCCAAGTCCACCTTTATGAAGCTAGGGAGTCTCCCCAGAACTCAACCCAAACATGAACACACAGTTGACAAACGTTTATTTTGTTAGACAAAATAAGAAATGTTATATGGCTTTATCACGAATCTGAAAAATCGTTACTCCTTGCTGCAAAACAGACCCCAACTGGTCATTCTTGAGTATATTGCAAGATAAACACTTCAAGTTGAAATTGTGAAAAAGCACCAAGTTACCTCTGCCTTCCTACCAATAAACATGTCTCCTTCTAGGGCACCAGCCATAACGCGTACATGCTTCGGTCGCCCAATACTGAAATAAAGAAATAAACAACTTGCAATATGTCCCCCAAGAGAACAAGGAGGAGACAAAAACTTTCTTGTGTTCCCAAAATATTTTTGAGAATTACATCAACTAACAAGCACAAAAACAGCAACATAGTTCCAATAAACACATTATGCAGTATCGTATCCTATTAAAATGCAAGTTTAGAACAACAAAACATCCACCTTGTCAGGAAATGTTAAGGCATAAATTTAAATAGTAATTTTCCTGTTTGCAATACTCACAACGCTCAAGTACGAATAATCCAAATTTTGGTTTAGCGTTTTGCAGTCGTTGCTCATAGTAATATTTTCCTAAGCAGCTTCCATTCAACAAGCTGGGACTACAAACACGGCAATTGACATCATTATTTAACGTTCCCAAAATGTTAGTGATTTTTAATTTTAGTATACAAATTACAACAGTTACTGTTCTAAATGGCCCACTTAACCACAACACTTCAACACTGACAGTAGCCAGATTAGCAAGACATGACATTAAAGTTAGTACGTACAAATTTGGAAAATGGTATTTTGGAACTTGATCACCAGCGAAACCAGCCTTAATGACACCAGATCCCTGAAACAGAGGCACAGATATTGCAATCAACATCAATCTTACAGTTAATAATTACATATTAAGACCTGTATGTTAAACTGGCATTAAACCTGTGCTTTTTTATAAGAAACTCAAGCTTTAAATTAGCTGTTTATCAGTATAAAGTTGGTTTATGTTGTTCCTTATTTAGTTTAGCAGTGATCCCAGGGTTGAGGAATAACTGAAAGCTTCTTACTCCTTCAGTGTGACCAGAAATTTCATGAACTTGGTGTGAAGAAACGAACTGTCAGCTCTTTCGAAGCTGTGAGATCACCTCCAGTTTGACTAAGGAACAGTTTGAGACCAGTTCCATAATGGCAAGTGGCCTAAATCAAAACTTTGTCACAGAAAACACAAGTTTAATGCCACTTTAAATGATTTGCGTAAGCATGTTGCAGCGACAAAACTGTTTCAAGCAGTTGAAGATAACAAATGAGCTAGTGGTATTCAAGCAAATTTTCAACCATACAACTCTATTTTTATGCCCATAACAGTAATCTTTGTCGTCTGCTTCCACTGATATAATGTCCACCATTGTTACAATCAAATCATTTCACACGCCTCCTTTTTTGTTTTTCATTTTCAATCAGTAGCGATTTTTTAATGAACTGTCAAACTGTTTCTTGTTCTAGTTCTACTTGTTTTAACATCATTTTAGTCCCTATAATTTTCCCAACCGCGAATTTAATTAGAAATCCCCGACAATGTGAAATTCTGAGTTCTATGTGAAGTTAACACACAGCGGTTCCGAGCTGTATTCTGACGTTATAGATAATAGAGCTAGCTGGATCAGTCCGATCAGTGGACAGAGGGATCGGATTGATCGGAAGCCGCACTGTCATTAGGTAAGCCTGGGTACTATCTTTTGCAAACTTTGATAAAGACAACAATTTTTCATAGATATTAACTTACATTGTCTATCACTATGGGCTGATTAGCTATGACATCGAACGTGTCCATGCTTCTACAGAGGGATGTATTTTTACCCTCCCAGTACACTTCTCTGCCAAGAAAAAGCAGCAGTCACCAATCATGAACATGCGCAAAGGCGCGCACTTTGTACTTCCGGTAGTATGACTCATTTTTTTATCAAAAACTGAAAATAAATGTGTAAAGAAGAAAAACGCATCTCTTGCTCTCAAAATGGACTCTAACTAGTGACAGTTATATTTCTATGTTTTTTGATATAGAACGAACACAAAATATCTCGAATCTACGATATTAACTTGGGTGGTCTGCAACCGGAAAGTGTCAGTGCGGTTCTAGTTATTGATTTTCTCCCGATGGTTGTCTATAAATTCTGTTGTTGTTGACCACACGGGTAGTCATTTGTAATGATTTAGTGGGAATAAGTGATTTAGTTTGACTGCTAATAGTTTTGCTTGGTGGAAATTAGCCTGACGCGTGACGTGTAAGAGGTAGTACTCAGTCTTGGAAGTTGTACTGAAGGTGTCAATTCAATTTATTGTATCTTTCCAAACTTTGTGTTGTGCTTGGAGAAAGCTAGTAAAAACTGAGGGGTTTGTGACATGAGCGCCAGCGTCTCTGCGCCTGTAACCCCACCTGGGTTGGAGGCGATCTACTCGGCATGTCGGCGGCTTTACCCGGACCAACCGAATCCTTTACAAGTGACAGCTGTGGTGAAATATTGGTAAGAATAACCCGAGTTTAATGTCAACTGTGCTGTCATATTTGTCCTTCACTTAGTCTTCACCTGTCCACTCAGGCGAGGCGTCCCGTCATGGCGTCATGCCATGGTTCTGAATCATCAACGCCATTATTACTTGTCTTAAGTCTTATTCACAATCGCAGTCCGTGGCAATATGGTGGGATGTATCTGTCTCAGAGTTAAGGAGCCAAGCAATCACTGAATAAAACTGCACGGTTTTCTCGCTTTATCTGACCTGTGGCTGTGCGAAGAGGTACTGGTCTCTCAGTAGGCAATTACATCGCCCTGGATGCCGCAGGCATACAGATGCGATAGTACATCAACAAAAAAGTTACTCATTTCAAAATACAAAATAAATATCAAATAAATCAAATGAAACTGGTTTTTTTGCACATGGAGTTATAAACAACTTATACCATAAGTCTGGAGACGATTCAATCAAGATAATTTGGACAAATCTATGAAAGTCTGTCGTGGTTTGCTCGAGTTTCTCTTACCCGGGTGCCATTTTGAGGAAGTTACATGAAATCACACATGTTGATGAATAAAAAGTCCAAGGGACACAAATCTTACAAATTTCACCTAATACTGTCTCATGCTATTTTGCAAGTGTCACGCGCTAGCGTCATGCACTTCGCATTAGCCTTTGCCTAACTCACGTGACTCAGTTGACATACTTTGTGGTTATTGCGTGCGTGGTGAAAAAGTTAACGGCAACCAAAAAGTGGAGTTGGAATTCCTCGCCAAAGTCCCCTAAATTCTCACAACTAAACTTCATCAAAGATATGTATAGAAGTAGAAAGGACCAATGATGAAAGTAAGTGCTTTTGAAATGATAGTTTTAGATGTGGAATGTATTTTTGACGAGGTGAAAACTTAAAATCAGTGGCTGGAATTGGCCTACCGCCCGTTTAAAATATGTGTAACGGAATGCGACAGAAAGTGAATGGAAGTATTGGAGCCCCTAAATGGCCAACCGAGGGCTACGTGTGGTCTCTAATGGCAGAGTGTTATGGGCCAGTTTCCCATTTGACACACATGCCGTGGGGAGTAGCACAACCTGTCTTGGGTAACTTGCCAACGGGTAGTTATTGCCAGGAACTAGCGATAATTTTTGTATGAAAATATACTGTAAACCAGTAAGCCTAACAAATTCAGACTTGCTTGCTAGGCATTGCCCTTTTCTCTTGACACTTTGCACTATTCTTTTTAATAGTGAAATTTACTTGGCCACATGTTAAAAATCGTTTACAGCCACGTATTCTTACTGTCAAGTTCATGCAGCTTTTTGGGTGAGTGACGTGTAATTTGCATGTATTTAGCCCAAAAAAATAAAAGGCAGATAATTGCAGTTTTGGCTGTGTATTTCTGTCCAATCGATTATTCATCTATAGGTAACTGTTTACATCCATATCACTCAATATACTTTGTTTTATCAGTCAAAAAGTGAATCAGTTGAAGAGCTCCATTACAAGGCAGTCACGTGTATGCCTATGGCATCCACAGGTGATGTATTGCCTAAGTACTACTGTAGTACTGGTGTGCCTGTTCGTTAGTGATGTTCACAATAAATTGTCTGACTCCCGTTTATAGTCAGACATTTTTGCAAGTGGCACAGTCTTTAGTTCTGATTATCAATTTTCAGTTGCGTATATACCGTAATCGTTCGGGTTAATGCCCTGGGCGGTTAAATTGGCGAATCCAAAAAATCGGGGGAGGGCGGTTAACCGAGCAGTGGGCGGTTAAATCGAAAATCCACCTAAAGTAGGGGATGGGCGGTTAACCGAACATGGGCGCTTATTACGACAGACAACCGCCCTGGGCGGTTAATCTTACCTGGCGATCTAAATCCCGACACGACAATCATACTCGGAACGCGTAGCCCTTTTCAAAGAGCTTTATCGTCACGTCGCCAAATGACTGTGAAAACGTCATAACAGCGGATGATCCCAACAAAGGTTCTCTTGCCCTCAGATTAGTCATTCACTATTAAATTTACAAAATTGCTGAGTAATAGCCCCGTGCCGTCCTGCGGTGCGCAGACGACCAGTCACCACGCAGCCTCCACTAGAATTAAAACTGTTTCAAGATGTGACCCTGCTTAAGTGCGCGCGTGCAAGCTTCACGTGTTGCAGAGGTCAGACATCAAATTTATGGTTACAGTCTCGTACTATATGTAGCTGTCAAGTTCTGAGTCAGAGAGCAGTTTTAAAATTGGTTGTAATAAAAGTTTGAAAAACTTAACTCTGTTTTTTTTTGTGTTTGGGATGTTATAGTCGACACTCCGTGACTCAATGACATTTTCAGCGTATGGTTCTGCGGCTAGCTGTCTTATCTCGACAGCCCGGCATTGCTCTCTTGCCGTTGCGCCAAACATGCTATGCAAAGAAGTAAGACAAGGATCGGGGGTGGTCGAGCCAGTCGTCGATCAAGAATAAAATTTCAAGCAACTGCATAAATATGTTACAAAATGTCAGAAAACAGCAATGTTTCAATTCATTATTCTAAACGATCACCTTACCAAACTTCGTGGTGGAAAAACATTTATTTTTCATGCAAGATGTCCAGATTATCCTATTTATATCACTTGTAATATCGCACTGCGGCACTGTTCGGTCCCGCTGTTATCGCGCAATGTCTCAGTCGGCTGACAATCGTGACTTGGAAATGCCGTCAAGTAATATAACGGCCTCTTTCAATATGCATCTCGTTTTTTATGGCCAAAGATAGTGGCGGTATTCAGCACGCACGTAGGGCCTACGTGTGAGTCACCTGTCAATCACATGTTGGTGTCAAGGTAACATGCACTCCAAAGTGTGGGAACTTGCGCACGTGCACCACTACAAATCAGTCACACATAGCGACAGTCCGACGAAGTAACAAAAACGGGCGTGACTATGTACTTTTAAGCTGTTGTTACGAAAGACCCAGTTCTTTACGATATTCCTCCGTTGCCAATGTTCCCCAAAACTGCGATGTCAAGTCTATTCCCATATTTCCCGGCTCGATGCTCCCTAAGCCCATCCCTGTAACTAGCTGCGTGAATCTCCTACCCACTATCGTCAAGCAGTCTACGTCGTAGATATTTCAGACTCGAATGGTAAGAATTTTTGTTCAGGCTGAAAATGGCCAATGTATAAACAAAATTATTCTGGATGGCTAAAAAGGGGATGTGGAAACGATAATTCACACAGTCACGCTTACGTGGGGGCTGACGCAAGAAATAGTAAAGAACAGCCAGCGACATTAGTTAAATCTGCTAACCAGTTTGACTGAGATGCAATAAGCGAAAAACAAAATTTGACTAGCCGTTTTTTATTACTTCAAGATCATACACAAACATACATTATTGCCAACGTTTGAATTCAGAAATCGACAGGCAGCAACGAAATCGGTAACCCAGTAAGGCACTTGTACTGTCCCTTCGGTCGCCCCACATCCTCTATAACCCGGCAGTTATATTCATCAAAATATTGAGAATTTGACATCTTTCCGTGAGTTGTGAGATTTGTTCAAAATACGAGAGCTTCCCACCTTAATAGAATTTGGAGGGTTGGCAAAACCATTGTCACATTTCTCTGGCCTGATTTTTTCGAATAGATGTTTTATCTAGTGCACTGCAGACGGAAACTCAGCGCGGCAGACAAAGTCGCTGAAAGCGGAGGTTTTGACGCCGGCGGCGTTCTGAAATTTAGCAAACAAGCGAAGAAAATAAAGTGACAAAAAGGTTCAAGTATTATATTTTGAAGTGAGTTCATGACCCAAGACAATAACTCGTTACCTGTATTGTAATTCAGATTGCTAAACCACCGTCTCGGAGTCCCGGCGTCGTTGCACTCGTTGTGATCATCGATCTTTTTCTAAAAGTCGGGGAATCGCGCGTTTCCTTAGCACTAGGCCATAAATCTTCATTCTTTAAAAGTCGGGGATGGGCGCTTAACCGAGAGGTGGGCGCTTAACTGGAAATCTTCAAAAATCGCAGGGGGGCGCTTAACCGAGCAATGGGCGGTTAAATCGAAAATCCACTTAAAGTCAGGAATGGGCTGTTAACTGAGCATGGGCGTTAACCCGAACGATTACGGTAATCATATCCAGCGTGTGTGATTTTTTATAAAGAATAGTTTGCCCAGCAGTGATAAGGTGAAATGCATTAAAATCAATTTTTTATATAAATTCCTCTATACAAATAAGTGTTTTTGTTTACAAGTCATATTATAATTAGAATCAACATATATTTAAAAAATTATGTACTGGGTACTCTGTTTTTATCTATCAGTTGTTTACCTGCTGAATACTGTCAATGGCCTAGTGTCCTCGGTACTTCATGCATTGTAGCATGTGTAAAACCTGTGTAACTTTAATTTGGTATATTAACATTCAGGGCTCTGAGTGGCACAGTTGATTTGATCTGACTGTAGGTATGTAGTTGTATTAGGAATGGGTATTTTTCAGTTTCACATCTAAATTTTTGTAAAGGTGATTATTGGCTGAATTTGAGTCCAAACTCTTCAATCAAACCTGCCATCACAATGAAAGTATGTTCTGCCTCAGTTGACCTTGACAGCTATTGCCAACTTGGGTGGTCTGTTTATGGACTTCTAGGATGCTCAATTTCTTTTGTTGTCAAAGTGCATTCATGTTTTAAGAGTGATGTGTCAGGTGTTATAAGTGCTTGGCAGGAATGCTAGTGAACATTGAAAGTGTAAGGTTTAGAATAAATTATGAAATTGTTCAAATGAAGAGTATCCTCTTTAAGACTTAATAGGGAGGTCCCCGGATTACACAGTGATAGAACTCTCCTTTGTCCTGGTGGTACGAAAGCACACTGTTTAAATGGCCTCGTTTTTTGGAATGTGAGGTACATTTTCACAGATCATTTCGGAAGCCGTTGAGGTACAGGGTGGCCGTGGAAATATTCCCTATTTCAGTCGTACTGGAATTAAAAGAGGATTCTATTCAGTTCAAAATTAAACCACCAAACTTGCTTTGTGCACTCACACTGTATTTTCTTGTGTCCTTGATTGATATGGGGATGGTGAAGAACTTAACAAAACGCATCTGCGGATAGCTGTCAAGTTTATCCAACTTTCTCCATTCGGATTTGTAGCCCACAGCACAGTAGTAGTACTACATTGGTCTTGGAAGGACAAATAGAGTAGTGCATCGGAGTCCTGACCACAACACAACATGCGGAACTCCAATGACAAGAAGATACAAAAGTGCTTTGCATTGTGGGTTAATACAGCGAGTGTCGCTGTGTAATATGGATGGCTAGTGTTTTGTATAAAGGACTCTAACCCTTAGTGGAATTTCTCAATGATTGGATTTGGAGGTGAAATTTTGAATCTGATACTTTTTCATTGTGGAAATGGGATAGATATTTGGACCCTGTTTCTTTGACTTAGGTGTGCGGGTTATCAATTGGCTCAAGCTGAAATAGTTCCGTTCAAAATAATTAATTTCAAACAATGCCTAAATTTCAAAAGCCTTCTGTCAGTGTTCAGGAATTTTGTTAGTGATCTTTTCTATTTACAGGCTCGGCGGTCCTGATCCCTTAGACTACATCAGCATGTACTCCAACCCTGGCAACCCAGAAAATGGCGTACCACCACACTGGCATTACGTGAGCTTTGGGCTGTCCAACCTGCATGGTGATGGCAGAGTACATGAGTAAGTAGTCCTCTACAGAGCTTGGCGTCCGTTTTTTTATAAATACAGTGTGAAAATACATTTATTTTATACAAGATGAAGTGGTTGTCAAATGCAACAACCTTATGCATGCAACTTCGGCAGAATACATGTTTGAAGGCTTGAAATTTTTCTCTTTTAAGAGGATTTCCTCTTTTTTGGTTTCGATTTCCTCTTATTTGATTTCCGATTTCCTCTTTTTTGTCTCTTTTTGTCATTATTTTGATTTTATTTATGCAAAAATGTTTATTTCAGTTAAATTTTATGACATAAAAAAATTTTTCTTTCACACAAGCCTATTTATTTGTTGACCGATACATTGGTCACTCCAAGCCCTGACACATGTGAAGGCTTTTCGCTTGTAAAAATTGTCCGGAATAATCCTACTATATTTTCATGCCATTTTTTTCTTTGCTGGGATTCTGAGTTTCACACATTGTAGAAAAATTTGTTCATGACCCGATACTGATAGTTGGTTTACTCAGTTACACTTCCAAGCCAGACAACTCTTGACCAGTGACAGCATTGTAGCCTATACTCTTGACATGGATTTATTCAGTAAAAGTAAAAGTTATGTAAGACCCAGAAAAATGTCCAAATTTGGCAAACTTTCTCACATCACATCTCAAGAATAGCTGATCAGATTGAAACTTTCAGATATCATGCTTTATGGTGTTAGAACTTGTTTTTATAACTCTCTGTCACTTGCCTGATGGGCTATTAAATATAGGACTAATAAAAGGATTCCTTTCGAAATTTCTAGGATTCAGAAATACAAGAGAGTGTTATGGTGCGGCTTTTAGTTGCTCTTTAAAAAGTATTCTAAGAGAATGCTACGGTCTTGCTTTTAGTTGCTCTTTAAAAAGTATTCTAAGAGAACTCTACGGTTCTGCTTTTAGTTGCTCTTTAAAAAGTATTCTAAGAGAACTCGACGGTTCTGCTTTTAGTTGCTCTTTAAAAAGTATTCCAAGAGAATGCTACGGTCTTGCTTTTAGTTGCTCTTTAAAAAGTATTCTAAGAGAACTCGACGGTTCTGCTTTTAGTTGCTCTTTAAAAAGTATTCCAAGAGAATGCTACGGTCTTGCTTTTAGTTGCTCTTTAAAAAATATTCCCAATGAAATACCTGTTGTCATACCACATCCAGCATTTTCATATAAATTGACTGTACATAATTATGCAGCATTGCTTTATTGTATGGACAGGAATTAAAATACGACTTGGCATGTGGTGATTTGCAACTTGTTGTTTTTCAGATTTGTGTATTTATAGCTGAGTGTTTTGTCTTTGAAAATCTACCTAACAACATATGGAGCTGTGTTCAGAATTTGAAATCATGTTTCTTAGCCATCAGGATTATAACATTTACTTTCCTGTAGTTTGTTCACTCATTTTGAAAGAACATGCAGTTTTTACTAGTTTTTAACCACCAGGAATATAAGTTGTTCAACTGAGACTTGAAGTGCTTTCCCACTAGAGGTGAAACTTCGCTGAAAACGGGAAAGGTTAACACCCGTAATTAAACTGCAAGTGAAACTTCGGAACTCACCAACACGTTGGTATAGTGTGAAAGCTCAAAGCAAAGCTTCTGCGAAGTAAGTGGCAACAATATATGATTACGTGAGACTCAATGAGATATTCCAAGGAAATACACATCTGATGCAGCCTGATCATTTTAATTTAAAAACTAAATGGTGGGAGAACAATTCAGTTAGCCTCGAATCCACCACTCAACAGTTCTTTGAGAGTAGAATGAACTGCATTATCTGGTGTTTACTCCAATCACTTCAGTGTCTAGTGATAACTTCAAATGATATTGCTGTCTAGTGGAAAAGGTTAGCAAAGTTTTAGCGAAGCTTCAGTAAACTGAAGTTCCCGTAATGAGAACGCAAAATAAGATCAATGGTGCTTCTGGAGAACTTACAGCACCAGTCTGACTGTAAAATTTATGCTGTCTTTTTATGTGTGATAAAGACCCAATGCAAATTGTTTGTTTTCCTCAACCAACACTTGTTTTCAAAAGGAGCAACAGCTCTGCATATGTTTGAAAACCCGATGTCCAATTAACTTCCTGTGGGTCTATTATCAGTAATGACGTTGGCTTGAACAAATTAACACCTTGTTTACCACACACGGATCATCGAGAATGGCTTGTTGAGGTGGTTGGAAGAACTAGGCTAAGGTAATGACCGTAAATCTTGTGTTTGCTTCTGAGTTTCTCCCTGGCCCATGTTCACCTGAGCGGAAAGCTGCCTATGGCTTCTGAGAAGGGAATTTTTGTTTGAGTAGAAATCTCCCTGGATCCCCCATTGAAGGTGAATTTTTGGGGCCTGAGAAGGTGAATTTCCTGTGATTTTTAAATATTTTTAGTTTTGATAGGACAGCGAAGTGGATATTTGGCCCCAAAACTGAAGTGTCGAAGTCCCTGTCATCAACATTATTAACAAAATTAGCTTGGTGGTCTCTGAGTTGTAATATGCTGAACGTATCTTCACAATTGTTCCTTTAATTCTTCTCTTATTTAATGCACAGTATGGCCAGAAAGTGTAAGTTTTTTGTTATTTCCCCACAAAATAAGAATGTTTTTCTGGACCTAGTACTAGCATGATTTGTACATGACTGTTTATATTGTGTAGACGTTATGAATCAAATAACTTTTGGCATGATTTGCGTCTGGGCAATCAGTCTTTGATAAATTGCAATTTTGGCAGTTGTCTTTCTGCAAAATTATTTGAGAATTGTTGTTCTAGAGCACAAAAGTAGTGGGGAATGCCTCTGCTAAAATTTGACTGCTAGTAGTATTGGTGGCCCTTCCAAGGTGGAGCACGCCCAGACGCCTGTTGATTTTGGTAGCCTAAGCTTCATTTTCAAGGTCATTGCTAGAAAATCAAATTTTAATCTTGTGAATTAAACTTCAGATTTTATTCATATTTTGACAACACGGAAGATGTTTGTGTTTTTTGCCAACATATTGGTGCAGTGTCTCCAATCGCCATTCAATTATGGTGACCTTGACATCAGGTGCAAGTTCACAGCAGAAAAATGGAATTTTAACTTGGACAATGTTGGCGCAATCTCTCAAGAAGTGTGTTAGTATTTAGCATCAAGTTGTATGTTGGACGTCTGCAGGCGCCTGTTGATTTTGGTATCATTGACATCATTTTCAAGATCACGGTAAAAAAAGAAATTGACCAAAAGGTGACGCAATATTTCGTGGCATGGAAAGCCAAAGCAAAAATCGGATCACAATTTTAGCAGCAGAATAATGGTAGAATGCCAGTTTTTCCAACATTGGCAAATAATTTAGTTTACTCAAGGAAGAGTGGAGTTTTTAATTTCATGTCAGATTTTATCTGGTCAGTTTTTTACCCACATTGGCGCAAAGCTGTATTTCATATGCTTAATAGCGCAAAGGCGCAGTCCAGGAATATCCCTGCCTTGTGGTGACATAAGTCAGCTTAGTCACCCTGTGACAAATGAATGTTTTGCCTTTAATGTTAATATTGCGTACTTGATTTTCTTGTGTGTGTTTTGCAATCCATGGTGTATGATGGTTGTATTTCATTGTCAGATCAAGTAGCGTGTGTTAGATTACACAATACGGTATACCATGAATAGAAGTACAGTTCATAATGTGTATCTGCTCATTTTTCGTACTAACCGGTTTGAAAGATTTTATTAAATTTTTGATTGGTATATTGGGGCTTAGACTTGAGTAACTTACAGAAAACAGCAATTCTTTTTAAAGAATCAAAAATACTCAGTGACTTCTAATCACTGTAGTGTCACCGCTTTTGCCGAGACCATCCTTATAAATAGCTTTAATGACCGTAATCACTGGGACTCGAAAATAATACTTGGACATGACTTTAAGGTATTTACATAGTTTCAAATGGCAGGTTTCCATGGCAATCATAAATGGTGCCAAATGGGTGGTCTGGAGAAGATCTTGTTTTGTGCTGCATTGTGTTAGATGCAGTGATCTACATTTGTAACAGGGTCCAGATGGCATATTGGATGGGTTGGTTTGATTTCTTCACTTCTCATGCCAATTGTTCTGAACCTACTTACTGCTGATTGTTCACAAGCTCAATTTTTCGCAATAGTGGGTTGATTTTGATTTTTGAAATGTCTGTGTTGTATGAAAATGATTCTTTAATTGGCGAGAACATACTTTGCTTTTTTGTTTTTCAGTGTAAAAGATGAGTAGTCTGGTCTTACCATCAAACATTTTTACCAATAAGTAATTAGAATAGGATGAAGCCCTGGACAGTATGCAAATTACTAGGCTGTCGTTTGCAACCTTGTCAAAGTCCCAGCTGGCACATAATTAATAAATCTCAGGTTGACAACCTTAATGATCAAAATACAAAAAATGTTGTGGCAGTTTTCCATTTTGTGAGGCCCATATTTTCCCAGTTGACAAAAACCCTCTTGGGGCATTTTTGGCGGAGGCAGTTTGGCTTGCAGGAGTTGGAATGCCTGACGTGCAACGAATACGAGTTGACAAAGCTCCACTCACATTTCCAAATTGCAGGCTGCAAATGAAACTTGAAACTCGTCATGTCGAGTCTTGGGATTCCTAAAGTCTTTGCTGTGTCTGACAATGTGTATATGGTTCAGGAAAAATACATACAAGTAGTATTTAGGTTCGTGAATATTACTTTCATCTGTGCTACACTGTATTAAATGCTACAGACTGTAACCTCTCTTCAATTCCTATGTCAAAATTACTATTTTCTTTTCTCAAGGCTGACCACACTGTGGAAACAGTTCAAGATTGGATCAGTGTGTCAATGCTTTTAAACCTCAAAAGGCTTTGGTTAAGAATTAAACATTGATTCACAACTAAACAATAGCGAAATGCCCCTTTTTTCATTTTCTGCATTTTTCTCTTGGCATGGGTGCCAACAATATTTGAGAAGCTCATTGTTTGTTGAAACTCAGTGACTGAGAATATTGTTGAACAGGGTGTGGTGTTGTGAAAAGATGTTCTTTCATGGAAAATATTTTTCAATTTAAACATTAAGGAATCACTTTCCACAACATGAATTGTTCATGTTTCAGAACGAAGGGAATGGACGGTCCGAGTGGGTTCGGCTTCGAGCTGACATTCCGCCTAAAGAGGGAGTCTGGAGAGACAGCACCACCCACGTGGCCTGCCGCCCTCCTGCAGGCCCTGGCGAGATACGTGTTCCAATCAGGTTAGTCTACTGTTTCTCATACTGGCCAATATGGATAGTGATGTCATAGATAGTGTCTCACTCTTGTCAACTTTCGCCTTGTCTACAAGTGTGTGTATGTAACCAATTATGTTAAAAACTAGATTTTAACTCCGTAAAGGTTTTGATATTCTGATGGTTGAAAGTCTTTAGAATTTGATTTTTTGACTTTATACTTATCTGCCTTTAATTGGGTTACATGACCAGGTGTTTTTAGTAAAATTTAGCCAATTTTTCCAAACAACGGTTTCAAGAACATTGGTAAATTTCATTTGCTGTAAATATTCAAGGTAAAGTCTCAAAAAGGTTGTTACAATTATCAAAATTATCATTTTGTTTTGATGGGAACTGCGATATTTTTCTTCATAAACATCTCAAAAATCTTTTTCATACAAAAAGGAACATCGTGAAAACAATTCCTCGCAACGTTTTGGAGAAACATGACGTTTAACGATAAATTTGGTTGTTCCTTAACTTCAGATTGAAGTTAGGCAAACAGAGCATCGTAGTCTGGTACACCATTACCTTTAAGTTATTTCACTCCTGAACCAGAACTGCCAACATGCAGCTGGCCACAACCTGTGTCAAACACAGTCAAATTTACTTAACAATTGCCAGTATACAAACCTCAAGTGACCCATATGTTAACATATATGGTGAGAATTACAAGCACTGTGCAGGAGTCACCCACCGCCACACAAGCATGAAGCATAGTTTGAGAATTCCAAATGAGTCTGATCTGTCATTTCTGAGGTATGACGTACCAAAATTAGTGAAATTTGCACGTTTCTGTAGGGTTCTACGTAACCTTGATAGGAGTCCCACTGTTCTGTGTACCTGTCATTATTTAGAGTCATTTCCCTCACAGATTTTGTGTAAACACAATTTATGGGGTAATGCACTCTGCCAGGATTTTGATTTTATGTAGTAATTAATTTTTGTAATTTTCTAAGAGATAACTTTTGGTTTTCTTCTCAAAGTTTTTTAAAACTAAAATTCCTCTCAGAATGATAACGCTGTGGCCTTTATGCTTTTCAGAAAATACCCTGTGCAGCGGAGACCACATTTCATGGCATAGTCCGCTAGATGGCACTGAATCGCGAATACAACATATGCTGATTACAGATGACGTTCAACTTGCTGTACTTAACACACAGTTAGGATATGTCCAGTTTCTTCAGGTATAGTTTGATAGCAGCCCTTCATTGGCACAAACTTGGTTGAAGGCACGACTGTACTTCTTGTCAAACAGCTCAATATATACTCGCTCATAGTCTCTATACAATCTGCTATCATCAGACCTGCAGTTATGAGGCAAGTTAAAATAGTTGCTATATTTCGAGACGACATGTCTCAACATCAGGCAATAAGTGAAATGAATTAGAAAGAAGTGAAATAAACAGTGACAGCATTTTGAGAGGCATACAAGCAGAGAATGTGACTGTATCACATAGTAGTACAAGCAGAGAATGTGACTGTATCACACAGTAGGAAGCCTGCAAGCCTAATGGAACAGAGGCAGCGTGTGGTACACACCCTTGAGCTACTCATTCATCATAGGTTTATCGTGGCTGATGACAGGAGATTGTAGAATATAAGCTAGTATGTGTTAAGCTGTCTAACAAAAAGTACAATGAGCAGTCTGTAGCACACCCTTGAGAACGAGCGCATCGCTCGATACGTGGGGATATTTTGATATATTTTAGTACCGACGCTCGTCATTTTAGTTTCTAGTTTTACTTTTTTATATTTTTATTCGTCGGTAACTGCACGGCACTGCAGCATCTGTTTGATTTCAAAACGTACAATCATTCCTTCAACCAGGTAAATAATTAAACATCCCTTGAACTCTTGAGAAAAAACATTTAGAAATATGTATTTTCCAGTGCAATCAGTCTAAGTCTCTTTTATTTGACTGAAGGTTGAAGCAGTGCTGTAGTAGTAAAATAAGAGGTAAGTAGGTGCCCATAGCCCACCGTATTACATTGAACACTGAACGTAACTTACGGTGCGTAGGCACTACGTTCAAATGCCAAAAGGTGGTTGGCTGCGCCTACATGCGCCTACGCCCCACTTCAGCACTGGGTTGAAGTATTTTTTGTTGGGAATTATAAGCAACTATTGGGAATTTGTAAGACAGAGTTGATATGATAACAACAGATTTGACGGAAATGGTGAGGAAATGAAAAGTGTTTTCTCAGTAATTTAACTTTCAATACATTATAAAAAAGTTCACATTGGAGTATCCATGGCATTAGCCAACATCCAACATCCGTGTCATGAAAGGTGACCTTGAGCTTAAGTCGGAAAATTTGTCATGCACTCCAAATAACCATTTCCAAAAAATAATTTATACCCATGTTACCTAAGTAGAATGTCTCTCACAATACACTATCCTATGCTTGCTATAGGATTCAAGCAGTTAGAATAAATTATTGCTCAACTGTGAGGTGCTGGCAGTTACATGGGAAACCCTTTTTCAGTAATATGGAAGTAAGAGGGTTCAGATGTGGAATATTTGTAAGAAGGCAGACAGTACAGACACTTCAAATGAGCTTTCACAAAGTCATCCTGTCTGCTGTCTGACGAGTAATTGGTTTTGCATGAATTTGCAAATGCTGATGTTCTGGCCAATCATGTGCAATCACCAGAGTCTAGTAACCATTAGAATGTGGGCTTCTGATAGTAAGAAGGCAGATCTGCCGTCTGATTTGGGTTGGAGAATATGACGTCCGAGGATCGTTTACATGGTGAATTAGCCTTCCTTTCAGAAAGTATATCGCAAGGAATGTGAACGCTGAATGAGGCACAATTTCTGGCTTCAGTCTTAAGTCACTTTCCGTGAAGCGGGTCCATAGTTGGCGTTATGACGATGTCTCACAAGTATCATTGCGTGTCCTGGACACAATTGGCCTTAGTGCACTTGTTTCGTGAAAACCTTTAGCATCACCAAATAGTGGCTATAGAGCTAAATCCAGCTACTGACATTTAACTTATCTCTGTTCAGACATCAGACTACATATCAGTATTTACATTCAAAACAATGCCCTGACCAAATTAGATAAATTTGTGCAGTTCATATGGAATACTCAATGATAATACGAAGCTGAATGTTTTGCTAATTGACTTTTTTTGGGGTATTTTTGTGTCGACTTTGCTGGAAGGATGTTGAGCATTGATTTAAATTACTTTCAGATAGTTGGTGTGTGTTCAGAAGAGTTAAAAGCTGCCCAGCATTGGAATGGACCAGGAATAATAGAGCTTTTAAAAACCCTTCCCATGTAAGTGAGCTGTGGGTTGTTCTGTAACCTTGGATTTCTGCTGTTTCCCTCCTTGAGTTTCACTATACATTACAGGTGGGCACGGCGTGAACTTTGACCCCACATAATGAACATAATGATAAATGTAAAAGAACTGTGCAATCGAGAATTGTAAAAATGCATTTACACACTGACGTCTTTCTGTGATCGTTTGCAGTGCTGGTGGTCAGTGGCTAATAACAGACATGAGGCGAGGCGAGACTGTTTTTGAAGTAGACCCACATTTACAGGTGATTATCTGTATGGTTCAATGTGTAGAGCATTGATATAACACAGTGAGGCATTGCAAGTTTTTTTATGCTATATGGTATTCGCAGACAGAGAATGCTTGGTGAGCATCTGAAAAGTCTAATGTATAGAAGTGTTGTTCTTGCTTACTGTCTAAAATACTAGAAATAAAAAGCAAAGATTAAAAATTGATGTTGAGAAACGCATTCATTTTAACACCTTAGATCTTTCAATCATTTAATGTCTCTGGTAATTGGGGCTCTTACGAGGAATCATATGTTAAAGGGTATGACATGAACAGCATTGTCAGAGAGGTTGAAGTGTTCAAGCTTTCAGCTGCTTTTAGTCTCATTATCCCTTGAATATTAATCAGTTATTTACTATTTTTATTAATCAGTTATTTACTATTTTCCAATAATGGCGTTTGCGGAATACTTGTTTTTAATGCATGGGTACATCTTTCACCATAGGACCGAGTTGATGAAGGTATAGAAAATGAAGGCTCCAACCTAAGTGGTGTGAGTGGGCGGTGTGCGTGGGAGGAGCCAGCCAGGTCCGACTTCCATTCACATAATGACGACGAGAATAAAGAAAACCGATTGGCGGATGGTGACAGGCGGGGCAGTAGTGACATTGACAGGCCTAACCTGTCACAGTACGGTGAGCATATTGCCAGTTACGATGTTGTAAAGTTGTCCTGCCTGCTGTTCAGTAACGCTGGGACCTCACTAAAAAGCAAGACTTCGCGAGATTATGTGAGATATTGTCGTGTATTTTAAATGAGAACACGTGACCTTGACTAGACTTTAGCTATGTCCTAGCATAGGTCCTAAAGTCTACTGAACGCACGCCTGGTTTGTGGGATGTTGTCATTAGTGTTCTTGATCTCTCAACGCTCTTCTCATGTTCCTAGAGAAAGTAGATTTTAAATGACTTTAAGGACTACATGGCTGCATTCTGGTGTCGGCAATACTGGACCAAATCACAATTATATCAGTAAAATATCAGCATCATGTGTTTTCTCGAAGACTAGTCATCCAAGTTCTTGACTGGTGTTCTTGCATAAGGCAATGCACAGAAACTGATGTTTCTGTGGATGAGAATAGAGTCTTGGCATCTGTATGTCTGTAGTTTTCATTGAACGGGATTCATATTGTTTTAATGAGTCGGTGTCAAGTCATGCCACAAAGTGTTCATGTAGTGGGATGCTAGACTTGTTAAAAATAAAGCAATGAAGGTCAAGGTCAAATTCTGATTACAAGTTAAAGAAGAGTAACCACTTGTGTGTGGATGGGGAAAACTCAACGTATGGCTGATGGTGGAGTTTGTTATTAGTATTTGGGATGTGTGTGCACACAGTGTAAAAAGGACAGGATTTATTGATTTGGTGTGATAATTGATTGTCAGGTTAATTAATTCCTCTTTATTAGCGGAGTGCATTCATAATTTGGTATTCCTGGTGTCTGAGGAACTGTTGGCGATTTTACGTGCTGCTTAACATTGACAAAGGTTTAATTGATGTTCTATTGATGAGCATTATTAGTTAATTAGTTGGAGTAAAGAATGGTACCATTGATTGGCTAATTAGTCTATTGATGGGCCAATAATAGGCAAATAAAAATCAAATTTTATCGGTGTGTTCTTTCTGCAAAATCGTATTTCTGTCGCCGCCATCAGACTAATCGTGTCCTGCCACCTACATACCTGGTTTTCCACGACACGATTTTATAATATAGTACACAACTTTGGATGTCTTATATTTAGTTAATAAGCACTGTGCAGATTTTAATTAATGGCAATCTACTCTCACTGGTCGAAGTCACTTTCTTCAGTGTTTGTTTATTTTTTGTTCCCTGATCCACCAGTGAGAAGGGATCTTGTTATTGCTGGGTTTGAGTGGTAGAATGGGTGCAACATATTGTTCTCGGCAACACGATTTCAAAACTGTTAAACAGGTCACTGAAATTTCATAAGCTTTTTACTGATGTGTAGTAGACATTGGTTGCTTTCGATGTTTGGCAGGTTGTTCACAGGTGCATCTCCTATAATTGCTAATTTTAGGTTTGGCATTTTACTTTTGTATTTCATCAACAAAAGTTGAAAACTGTTAAATTGTAGGCGAGTAGGATTTTGCAGGCATCTTGCAGCTGTAAAGACTGCTGATCATATTGATCTTCGACTATTTTCTTCAGTTACTCCACCTGGTGTCTATTTTAGACTGAGATAATATAATGCCATTATTTACTGCTATGAAATACAACTGATGGTTCAGCTTTATGCTCATTTTCAAAATGACTGTATATTCTTTTGATTCGATTGAAGTGATTTTGGTTGTTAAAAGGAAGATTCTGACTGTAGTAGGCATCGTTCTGAAAAATATGCTGCCTTATACCCTGACTAAAAATGAAGAACTTGAGCAACAGTCAACATTGAAGGCTAGCAAGGGCTCAAAATACGAGCATAGCAGATTATTGCGCTAAAACGTATGGAGGCTGATCAGTCACCAATACTCTGAGCAAATGTCTGTCAATGCTTTTGGATCGTTCTCAGACTATTACTAACTTACAGTTTGCTTTCTATAAATTAATAATAGTCTGAGATTGAAGTTTAGAACCTCATTGTTGATTTATCAGCCATCGATGATTCTTTCTGTCTAATTACTAGTCAATGCTTAGATCCTTCACACTTCATTACCTGTTTTTTTATTAAACCATTATGCGGGCATTATGATGCAGCAAGTAATTATCGTACCTTTGTTAATTGCCCGTAATTACCTATTGATTTTTGATAATAGTCCTCAATTTGTTGTTGCATTTGCTCGAGTCTGCTGTGTTACCGCTGGTCACATGGAAGCATTAGGCTGGGCACGGTGTTGGGGTATTTTGGTTTAAACTTGCACATAGCGTAGTAGTGTTAATTTCAATTTTTTGTTTCTCCTTGGATCTTTGTGGAATTTGCCAAGTGTTTTCCTGTGAATGTGACAATGAATGACAAATATTTTTTGGTTGGATTTGACCACCACTTTGGCTCTGCAGGGCAATTATAAGGTTTTATGTTTACCCCAAGCCTGTATTTTCAGTTCCATGACAAATTTTCTTAAAATTTGGCAAATGGACTTAATATTAAGGACACTGTGATATTTTCACATTTTTGGTTGGATTTGATGTATTCCACATCACCTAGTGGCCATTTTTTATGCACCCGTGGTCGCATATTGCCGTCGTCTCTGTCTGGGCATCCGGCATCTGCAGCTGTATATTCTATACCCTCACAGGATCTTGATGAGATTTGGCGGATGTGTTCCTATGAAGCTAACCACAGAAGACGACGAATTTCGGACCTCTCCGACTACCCGTGTGCCCCCTAGTGACAATTTTAGTTTCTTTGGAGGTCCTCAATTGATTTTCATAAAATTTGGCAGTTAGTGTGATGATGCCATCCTCCCGTTTTCGGACGTATTCAAGGTGTTTTGCGCCACCTAGTGGCCATTTTCACTGTTTTCTTGTCTGTTTTTTTTTTGGCGTCCACTCTTCTATCAACCAAACCGCTCTAGGGATGATTTAGAAAATTGACTTCTATGTTCTTACTGCGAAGAGGGCAGCTGACGATAATTTTCCGGCAACTTTGACTACTGACAGTGGTGCTCATGGCTGTATCTCTTTAAGGCTCAACAGGATCTTTATTGAATTTTGCTGGTGTATTTATATGAAGTTGACAAGAGAGGACGACGACTTTCGGATGGATCGGACTACTGGTGTGCCCCCTAGTGGCAACTTAAGTTTTTTACCTTTACCTCTATCTCCAATGGTCGTCGATGGATTTTCATAAAATTTGGCAGATGGGCATATATTAGTGAGGTGGCACTATCATCCAGTTTTCAATTGAATTCGAGGCATTTTGCACCACCTAGTGGCCATTTTTACTGTTTTCGACTGTGTTATTGGGCATCTGCCCCTCTGTCAACCAAACCACTTTAAGGATGATTGTGGAAATTGGCATGTTTGTTCCTAATCTGAAGAGGAGAGCTGACCATGATTTTCCGATGTCCTTGACAACTGTGGGTCCTCCTTGTGGCAGTTTTTTACACCCATGGTTGTACATCCTAAACCCTTTGAAGGAACTTTATTAAATTTAACAAGTGTATTTATATGAACTTGACATCAAACTATAGTGACTTTCAGATTGATCCGACTATCGGTGTGCCTCCTAGTGGCAATTTTGATTTTTTAATTTTACCTCAGTTTCAAAGGTCGTCAACGGATTTTCATAAAGTTTGGCAGATAGGCATCTATTAGTGAGTTGACGTTATCCTCTGGTTTTCGCTTTGACTCGTGGTATTTTGCTTTTACCTAGTGGCCATTTTTACTGTTTTTGAGTCTTGTTATTTGGCGTCTGCCCCTCTGTCAATCAAACCACTCTAAGGATGGTTGTGGAATTTGGCATGTATGTTCGTAATGAAATTTGATAAATAGCTTTGATGACACATACCAGTTTTCGGATGGAATCTATGTATTTTGCGCCATCTAGTGGCCATTCTTATGTTACAAATGAACACCCCTAGAAGTACACCGTTTCCGGTGCATTCGTGGGCTCATTTCAATGCTTTACATTGTTCTTGTATTATTTACGAGCTGTCCTCGTTGTCTGTCAAACTGCTCCAGGGATACACTCACATAATGGCGCGCATTATGCTGCCCTGTCTGTCCATCGGGCGTCCACTAGTACTGTATCGCCAAAACCCCTCCGTGGCCGCTGGTGAAATTTTTTTGCGGTCACTTCCCTGTTTTGAATGGTATGGCGCCAGCAAATTTCTTGACGCATCCAACTAACCCTAGTGGCAATTTTAGTTTTTGTGTTTGCTTAGAACTTTTAAGTTCCTGTGGCGGACTTTCATGAAGTTTTGCAAATAGATATCTTTTCAGGAGATGACACCGTTTCCCATTTTCAGAATGATGCATTTGATGTTTTCTACACCATGTTGCAGCCATTTTTGTTACTAATTAAATAAATATAACTAGAAGTATACCGCTTGTGGTGCAGTCATGGGCACATTTCAATGCTTTGCCTTGCTTTACTTTTTTCATGCTTTTTTATCTTCACATGCACAACTATTGGACGCATTTCATTATGAGAATTAGTGGTTTGAGGTAAAGTTCAACTTGTACGTGTCATATGAAGTGAGATTATCTGCCCTAAAGCAAAACTGGTGTCGATGGGTGGGGGCATGACTGGTACCTCTGGATTTTGTTGCTTTAAAAGGTTGGCAAATAGGTTAAAATGTCAAATTGATGACAGTGTATATAGCCTCAAAAGCAATCAATTAACTTCAACCAGTCTTTAGTGGAAGTTCACAAATTGGAAAATTTAGCTTTAAAATATTATTCCAGATGACTAGGTTTTTACAGTAAAAAGTCACCAATTTGGCACAAAAATAATTGCCATAACTCTTCTTTCTTTTCTTTTCAACAACTTCTGACTTTGATCGTAGGTACGGGTTTGAACTTGAGCTTGGTAAAAGATTACTTTGGATCGGTGCTGTTTCTTTGTGAAATATGAGAAAATAAGATTTCTCTTGTTCAACCTAATGTTTCCTAAGATTTAGCTGTTTATGGTGTTGCTGCTCAGAGCTCTCCTCTTCCCTAAAATCTGTCTGTGTGGTTAAGGTGCGCAGGAATGCCCTGTTAATGGCTTGTAACATTCAGTCGGCGATTGTAAGGATTTGAAGTTTAGATGATGATTGGTTATGAAAATACGGAAAATGAATATATAATTATATTTTCCAGGTAAGTTTATGGAAAACAACTCAAAGGGAACTGTTTTTGATATTCTTTATATAAATTTGTATTTTTCTATAAAGCATGTGATGACGTCGCTATTTGTAGTGTGTGGCTGCTGAAATGCTGTTTGGATAACAATGACATTGAGCTGTATTATTTGTTGATGCTCATTTTCAAAGTATTTCTTTGTAGTCCCTTGCTGAGTGATACTTCTATTTCCTGTTTTCTCTGTTGCCCTAATTGCTTCATTGCTGTTTTCTTTTACTTCAGAATCGGACCAGATAAAAGAGGCATTGAAAAATGGGTTAAAAACAAGTACAGCGCTTACACAAATCAAGCAAGAATCTGACACTTCCTATAAGTAAGTGAGGCCAGAGGGTGTGTCCAGCACAGTTTCGCTGCTTCTGTTATTAGGCTCCGCCTCCAGACTTAAATTTTAATCATAGTGTTTTGTTCACTATTAAGATATGTGCGCATAATTGAAATGAGTTAATTAAGGAGCTGTTCACCCTTCACCGTTGTTTAGTTGTCAGTGTTGAATTCCAAACGAAAATGCTTCGGGGGGTTTATTGTCACTCTCGTCTGATTCTGAGTTATTTCTGAATGAGCTGGTGACTAAAGTCCCGGGCAATGCATGCATACGCCATTTTCAAATTCTGAGGTTGGTCAACCCCCAAAAAGTTATGAAGCATTTTTTATTTGATTTGCTGATGGTTTTATGTCGTATGTGTTAAAGAATACATTAATTTTATGAGATAAAAGTGGCTTATTTCATATTTTGTTTTTGGCGCATAAATACTGAGGAAATGCAGTTTTAACTGTTTCAGATAATGTGCAACTGGATAACGAAAAGAAGCTTTCAGAATAAACTGAACAGACTTTGACAAAACTCTACCAACCGTACTCTGTGAACTTCTTGCCAGAATCATTTTGCAGTTTAGTTGAATTTTTGTCGAAATTTTATCGAAGTTTAGTCAGAGTTTAGTGTGAGGTTCGCTTAATTGTTTATTTCTGAATGTCTTTGCACTTTAATAAGTTGACGCTATTACGACAAAGTGCTTGGAACACCACTTGTCATGGTTTTGTTGTGATTTAGCCAGCGCTGAAACAGATTCTAGGCAAAAACTCGTGGGATATTTTAGTGTAGTTTTGTGCGACACTGTCCAGTTTATTGAATATTCATTAGCTCTGACTCCCAATTTGTAAATGGTGGGTAGGTATTCCAAATTCTGATGTAGCAAAACCAGGAAAAAATTTGCCTGGAAGTTCTTTAAATTTAAGGTTTGGTTTGAGTATGTTACGTCATTTGTGTTAATGATCAGCAACGAGTTGGCTATCAGTCTCTTTGATGACTGATTTTGGATTATACGCACATCCTCAGTTGGTGTTTATGAATTGGTGTTGTCAGATTGGTGCTCTTCACATTGATTGATGTCAACTTTGGGGTCAGCTGTGCCGTCTGTTACTGGTGTGCTAAAAATTAGCCGACCAGTTGGCTATTTTTCCAACCAGTCCAGTCCCTTTTCTGACCAGTTGGATAAAAACCTGTGTCCTGTGCTGTGCTATAGAGTAACTTCACCTTTCCAGTGACCAGAACTGCAGTCGTAAAGAGTCATTTGACAGCAGTGTGAGCAGCGAGGCACCCACTGAGCTGGCCCGCACGCGCACCCTCGACACCGTTCATCTTAAGTTCAACATGGAAGCTGGGAGCTTACTACCTCTTGCCCTCAGGTCGGTGAAATTTTGTTGGAATACCCCAGACACTTATTTTTATGCTGAGGAATCGTCTAACAATGCCATACCAAACAGTTCAATGTTTGTTTTAGGTAGTCAAATGCATTTGGCATGTGTACATGTAGCTTTTATTTTCTAGTTTAAAAATCCCAATTTGCCTTCATTGACTGAAAATACCAGTCTTATTAAGAAAATTTGAAATTGATGAACTTGGATATAAGTGACTTTCATGTGCTGCGCACCGTGTCAAGTGCACTGAGCTAATTTACAAGAAGCAAGAACTTGGTGGCAAGTGGCATTGACGTGGGATACCTGGCGCCTCATTAGATATTCTAGTTTTTAATGATTGCGAGAAGGAATTGCTGTAAGATTCTAAAATAAAGCAGTCCTGCTCTACTCTTTGTGTTCATTTTAACACATCTCAAAAGGTTGGAACATTTGGTTGTTTAGCGACAATTGAACACTCGCAAAATTAGATGGTTTGTAAGAGACGGCCTGCTTTTGTTTCAAGGTGTCTGCGTAAAGTGTATGAAAACAAAACAAATTTGCCCTGACAGCGCAAATATCAATGTAACTTATTTAATTTTCTAGATCTGAGCAGTGAAATGCTTAAAACTATTTTAGACACGAATTTAACACTGGGTATACATTCCGAATTTCATCCTTTTTAGGGGCCGTTTAAAACATGGCAGACATTTCACATTCAAAAGTGTCCTAAATGATGTAGCAGTCACATTGGTCTCCACAAACATTCAAGGATCTATAGCTACAGAGGTCACTCCATATGCAGCCCATGGGCCCTGGTTACAAGTGAGTTATGTCAACAAGATGTTTTTGTTTGAGACTTTTTCCGATGCAACTTTGAGCAACCAGTGCAGAAGATATCAACTATATTTAGCTGTCAAGGAAGTACACTTCTGTAAAGTGGAGAATTATAATCTGTGTACAGTTGCTTAATTCATTATCATAGGGATATAATTGACAAGCTTTTGTTTGTTTGTGACTGGTGAATTTTATAACTTTCCATCATAGATTATAGACAGCAGATTCGCAACTCCGACCTTTTCTTATGTGGTATCCTAGAGGAGGGGCCACTCTCCTAAATTACAAATTTCAGTTTCCGGTTAGTGTATTGTGACGAGAAATTCTTACATCTATTTTGCTGTCCAGTGCAATGAAAAAAATTGGCATTGAAATGCTGTTCAAAGTCTTCCAATAATAGAACTGTTGATATGAGTACGTTTGGCGCCCGACCACACAACAGCCGACCATGATTAACAGACGACGTACTTGCTGGAAGTAAAACTTGCTAATTTCATCAGGTGTCGCTAGCGAATAGTGACATCAGCTTTATGCATAAGATCACAGATTCCGTCCATTGAAAATATGCGGAGTTGGAGGTCCATGTACTAACAGTCAATGCTTTCCATTTGGTGTTACAAGACACTGCCAAAAAGTTTTTCTTTCATGCCAGTATGTTCCCTTTGCCCTTGTAGGTTTTACTCACAGACGACTTCATTGAGACATTACAGGCTGAGCTTGATGTGTTAAATGATCCCGACTCGGTAAGTTGCGGGGTAAACAGTCATACCTGACTTGTGGTCCCGTTCTGTGGCACCATTCTTTATTGGTTGGTACGGATTCACGTGACAATATCAGCATCTTGTTGGACGGAGATGCTATATACTGAGAAAATGATTGGCTAGTGTGCATGCAAGACCTCTTTCTGGAACACCTGACCTTTGTGAGACACTTGCGGCTAGCAGTGTTAACTTAAAATGTAACTGGACTAACTTGGTACATATGAATTTGACATTTAGCATAGCCAGTCAGTCTCTTCAATCTGTCTATGTGTTCTGGTAAACCCTAGGGTCTTGCGATGTCTCGCCATACTCTTGAAATGCCAGCATTATGGAGCACACCCCAAACATGGCACTGTTGGCATCTTTATTAACATATGCATGTAGATGGGAATATGTGAGCTTCTTGTTGACCTGTGAGCATGTTAAGATATGGTCACCTTATTGACCTGTGAGCATGCTAAGATACGGTCACCTTATTGACCTGTAAGCATGCTAAGATATGGTCACCTTATTGACCTGTGAACATGCTAAAATACGGTCACCTTATTGACCTGTGAACATGCTACGATACAGTCACCTTATTGACCTGTGAGCTTGCTAAGATATGGTCACCTTATTGACCTGTGAACATGCTACGATACGGTCACCTTATTGACCTGTGAACATGCTAAGATACGGTCACCTTATTGACTTGTGAGCTTGCTAAGATACGGTCACCTTATTGGCCACTGTATATGCCAATAAGACAGCTGAGGAATCTCATTGACAATGGTCACTCAGCATTGACAAAAATGTTTATTTGAATGTGTAAGTGTTAGAAAACAAGACCAGTTGCATCTGTGTGAAGTATCAAGTCTGACGCTTAAATCAATGAAATCAATTTTCATCATCTGTTTGATGGTGAAGCATGTCATTGTGTTCATTGTATTTTTACGAAATGTGTCTTAGATTTCTGTTAAATGACTGCTTCTTCTCAATTTCAGTTATGTCTCCCACACACTTTTTCATGGCCTGAAAAACATTTTGCCATCACTATAATTGAGGATGACCCCTTGTGAAATTCACAGTTGAAGTTGACCTGAATGGAGATGTGTTAAAGACTGCATTAAATCCATCAACCACGCACGAGAACAAGTAGGGCTGTGCATCTGTGACAGCACATCCATGTAAGGAAACATACAGTGCTGCGCATACATTACAGCATCGTTTTATCACAGACAGAAATGCCATGGCTTCTCTGAGGAAATGTCATCGCGGGCGTCAGTGTATTCGGTCTGCCTAGGTAGTAGCATTAAGTTTGAAGTGGAAGATAACACCTTAAGTTGATTGAACTAGAAATAGTTTTAATAGAGCTGTGTTAACTGATGAAGGCTGTGTTGATATGTGCAGGTTGTAGTTGCATGGGACAGGAAAAGCAACAAAGGTCTGAATACTCACATGCTGTATCAAAGTTGGAAGCTAAAGGGTGTGGCGTTCAAGAACTGTGATGTGTTTTGCAGTTGTATTCTCATGTTTTGAAATACAGTCACTCGTGGCTGTATGGTAAATCTGGAAAGATGTAGCAATTTGTTGTGTTCATGTTGTGTTCTACATGAAATTGTTTTCGTTGTTAACTACCGTTGTTACTGCATGAGAGCAGTGCCTTTCAACTTATTGAATACTAGCAGATGTGTGACCACCCAAATGTGGTAAAACTATATAGGGCAATGTTGTGGTTGGCACTCAAGTGTCATGGCAGGAAATATGGTGGATTGTGCCTTTCATTCCCCACGTTTTAAGTATTTGTTTGTTAGAACCTTCACATTGTATTTTGGTGCTTATTAAATGGATCGTCTTTGAGTGTGTTTTGAAATTTAAAGTCATTAGATTTTACAGGTTGTTAGCAATCAGATTTGACTTTTGAAATGATCAATGCCGTTCATTTTTTATCATATTATATTTTATCAAAGTTACTTAAAGATCATTTTGAATTTAAAGTACAAATGTAAGGCCATGTTATTTTTTGATTTTTAATGCCTGTATCAAAAGAACTGTTTGTATGGCCGTGATCAGGCAATTGTGTTCCCTGACAGAATTGGTCGTGTTTCGCTCACTACTCAATAGTGTAACAAAAGAGGCTATAGATTATATGGGGACAAGTTGAAGCATTGTTGAAAATTATATGTCAATCAAATCTAACCTTAACCTTAAAATACAACAAATTAGGATAAATGATGAAAGTATAATTTTACACCAATCACTTTTATTGCCTCAGTAAGCTAAGATTCGACAAGCTGCCGATGTCATGCCCATATCGTACCACCAACATAATATGGACTAATCCGAGTTATTCTGTTCACGATGTCACTAAGCTGAAGTGAATTCAATGCCAGACATACATAGACTAATCCGAGTTATTCTGTTCATGACGTCAAAAGACTCTAATCTACAAGGTTGACTTCTAGAATGTCTTGATAGTGCGCCGTCACGTTAGTCTTGGGTTTGTCCATCATCTAATTGACTTCTCAAATCACAAGTCATGTTTAACCGTAAACTTTCTCCTTTAGACTGATAGGAACACGATGAAGTTTTTAACCAATTTTTCAGGGCTATGCACTGGGGTATCTTAATTTTGTTTCCCCGGGCTGAGTTGCATAAAGCTTCAAAAGTAATCCTCTAGATAAGTTTGATTGTTGCACGACGTCAGGTGCATTGTTCAACAATGTGACGCTTGATAATACGAGGTCATTGTTGCTATACGGTGTATAACTTTTTATGCAACTGGGCCCAGATTGTTAATCGAATGAGAATGCATTTAGTGCTATAATTAGAATTTTGTGATCATGTTTTCTTTCAGTGATTTTCCTCTTCAATCATTGGCAGTCAGGAGGAAAATGTTCCCGAGTGATTTCCCCGACAGTGTTGGGTGTTTATAATTTTGTCAACTGCTCCAATTATATGCCAGTAAACTTGCCCAAGTTGGATATGATAATTATGCTCTGAATGAAAAACATCGAAGGTGTTTCCTCAAATTCAGCTTAATATTATGTAGAATCGTGTTTCTCTAGAGACGTGCTGTTTTTGTTTTGTCTCATTGCCACATGTGTTGTCTTTGATTGGCTATTTACAGAGAGAGACAAGGGGGATAATACACCCTCAAACATGTACATTCTATCTTGATGCATGTAGTTTTACAGGGCATTGTTCATCACTATAACATTACAGATTAACAAATAACGCAGGACTGAACAAACCACCCAACAGGGTTTGAGAATTTCTGATCCCTAACATTGCAACAACAACAAACAGTAATATTTAACCATCAAAACAGATTTCAAGGGAAAGGCTAGTCATACAAAGGGTTGGTTTATTTGGGTACTGTTATCATTTCACTATAGCATTTCTACAGATTCTATTTATAATAAAGACATGACTGTAGTTATTAAAGATATCTTAAGTTTGAAGCTACATGAGTTGCTGCTGGAAATTTAATGTGAATAAAATGTTGACTCACCAGGAAAGTAATTTTCAGATTGTGCAACTGATGACTATAAAAAATTCCAATTAATGATTGTAACTACCCACAAGGCTCATACACATGGTTTGGAGGATTGCATTGTTGCTGTACAGAACTAATACTAAACGAATAATACCATTTTCCTGATACTTTGATACTGTTACCCAAATACCAAAAAGTTGGATTACGTTTTGCTTGAAAGATTTCACCTCGCATCACTTTAATCAAGCTTCAAAAAAACAGTTGACAAAAATCTCTTCTGACAATTTGTGAAGCAACGTGTAGTTTGTCCTACTCTTCCAATTTCCCAATCTGAATTGTCAACTATTTGCTTTCAAGTTTTCTCATCTGTTTTTGGGATTTTAAGCTGAAAATAAACTTGTATACAGTTCCATCAACTTAAACTGATGTCACCAGAGCTTTTGGACAACTTTCAAATTATTAAAACCCACAGTTTTTGTATTGTCTTCATGATTTAGGCATATCTTAGGATTAATGTTTAAATTCAGTTGTTTGGATTCTACCACAAACTACTCACAATCCAAGGTTTACCATAAAACCATTACATCTGCTCATTTTTTTACCACCAGCGAGGCAACACAGTACACCTGAAGAGGGCGCTGCGGTACTGTCAACAGTTTTTGACTGGTACATCTACAGTAGCAGATCTAGGATATCATAAGGGGGGGGCAACATTTTGTCTGGGCTAATTGAGTAAAGCACGATTGCATGGGTGTACACAGCCTGGAAGGTAGGGGGGCTCGAGTGTCTGGAACTTCTACCGGAAAACAGATGGTGACTAAAAAAAAAAAACAAAAATGGTTACGCATATCGTCGGGGCCAGGCACATAAAGGGGGAGTGCCCCCCCCCTTCAGCCACATATTACTTACAAGGGGTTTAATTGTTGCTCTTTTATTTTTTTGGCGGCAGCCAAGGGGGGGAGGGCCGGGCCCCCTAAATCCGCCTATGACGTATGCCTCAGCTAGTTACTTTCACCATGTTAGACTTAGAGTCAGTGTTCTACCTTCAGCATATAAATGTGCTGGCCCGCTGGGCCAGTTACTTGAATATGAGACCACATCCACATATGGCCTTAATGTGAAAGTTTACTGGCCCGGCCGCAAATCCACCAGCCCTGGCCGGGGCCACTGGCCAGCGTGTCTTTCGAATGCCGCTTAGAGTTAATGGGTTTGTTTTTGCTAGATAGTCGACTCTATAGACCGACAGCCCAGAGCACTTAGCATAGATGAACCAGGTACCAACATCTGACCATAGAACTGATAGGAGCCCTTATAGTCCACCTCAACGGAAATGAATGTCTGTTGTTGTCGACCTTACAAGGGGGCCAAAAAATGAGCTAGAGATATTCGAGGTACCGGCCAAAACTAATTTAAAATGGACAATAGTACCACACTGAACACCGAATGACCCATAACAGACAAATTGCACTCTAAAATGGGTCCGTCAGTAACCAAAAAAGGACCCCCCCAAAATGAGCTAGCTGTATACCTGCCTTTGGTCACAAAAACAACAGTTGTTTAGACCTCATTATGAAACTGATCAAAACGGGTGTAACATATGGAGTTAGAATAAACTAGCAGTTCGTTTTTGCTGGAGACGAGGCTCTACAACAGTGTTTGTCACGGCATGGTTTTTCACTCATGGAGCACGGTCTTGAACAACAACAAACTGTAACTTATTTGCATGATCAAAACTCACTTCTTATATGGGTACAGAACAAATTGACACCAATTTTCTAACGGCAAGTGGTCTGAACCAAAATCAGTTTCCTCAATGGACCACATGAGGTCTATTGTTGCTACTACAGCAGTATATTAACAGATAGATTTTGATATAAAGTCCAGAACAGGATGGACATGGGTCAAGTGATGAATCTGGTGACGTGGCTCCTTCAGTTATCAACATTACAAATACTAAACACATGTACACGTCACAGTTGGAAACAAACCAGTCTTTACAGTTCTGTAAATAATTGCAGAAAACAAGTTTGACATTTAAAAAGATACCAAACCTGGATTTGGCCTATTAACTGATATCAAAAACAACAAAATAATCCTCTAACCCTCGATAACCCTCAACAGTCTGCAGCGAAATTCGAATACTCCCTGCTAAGTCAGGAATATGGGCAAGCGTGAGTAATCTTCAGGCCATGCTGTGCGTGACTCGTGATGAGCTTTACTCCACAGAGAGGCTTACAGAGAAGTTTTTCTCACCACTACTAAGCTAAGGATCTGCCTGAGGCAACATTTATGTTTCTAAGACCACTTTCTTAAAATTATGTGCATACAGCAGTTCACTCCAAATACTGAGATGGGAGTAGACGCTTCCTTAGGAGCTTCCAGTCGTGCGGTTTGGTGTGGCTAAACTTGCCACAAACACTTGCATCCCTCAACTTTGATATTAAACCCTTGGCCGCTTTCCCCCAGCTGATGGTTGGTCATTGCTGCTTCGCTTGCGCAAGGCTCTGCCCATTGGCTGTGGAGGAGAAACTGCCTGACTTCTCCGCGTGTCCCTCATGGGAGGAGGAGAGTACTTGTGGCCACCCAATCTATTGGGTGGCGCCTTCCCACGGAATCTTGTATGGGGTGGTGACGGCTCATGCTGTTCAGCAGTGACACGATCATGACCACGTGTTCTTGGAGGTGTGTAATGCCGTGGGATTTCAACAGATTCTGGTGAAGGGCTCCTTGATTCTGAAGGGGTGGTGACTGCCTCTGAAGGGGGTGTCTGCGGACCTCTCCTCTCCTCCACCTCCGCACATGTTCTAGAATCTTTACCAGTGCTTTCATCGTCATCTGATGTTATCTCCCCTTCTGATCGCTCACCTGTCTCGTCCCTGTGTAAGGGAGGGGTTTTTGGAACGGATGATACAGGTCTAGAGTAGGACTCCGTGTATTGATAATGGTGTTGATTAGAGTGATGCGGCCTGTACTCATCAGAGGACTCCCTGTAGCTAGGCTCTGACTGCATGGCACTTGAACGTTTCCATTGCTTGCCTCTCACATATGGCTTGTTAGTGTTGAATAAGCGATTGCTACAAAACAAGTGCATGGTATTAGCCAGAAGAGAAACAGATATTAAAAGAACTCTACAGTGGCATAAAAATCAGCGTATTTAGCAATTTTTAGTTTTTCAAAATTCATGAATTCAAGGCAATGAAATGTCAGTTTTATGAAAACGTCTAGCTTGTAAGTGTTAGGTTCATCCTTTAAAACAAACTATGTTTTGTTTTATACTTATGAAGGAAGGGAAATAGAGGAAAAGGGAAATGAAGTTTTGATGCGCTCACTCTGAAAGAGGCACAAAAAAACTTTTTGATTAGGCTACTTACTGCAGCCTATAAAGTCAATCTCATCTTGTTCCTTACTCGGTTTACAATAATATTTGAGAATGAACAGGTCATTATTCCAACCAGACCCATTAATTTCAGTCGCCAAAACACTATGACTGCCAGGGGAATTCCAAGCAATTTACTAAAAAAATCACTTCAAGAAAAGAATAAGAATGCGATGATGTCGCTTTTAAATTAGAAGAATGAATAACCCAGTGAAGGAAGTTGATATTTTTAACTCATCGGTAACATAATTTTTAGCGGCTTTAAATTTCCCCCAAGTTTTGACAAGTATCATTTTTCCAAAGTTAAGAAACTGTGGTAACTTCATGATTCAGTATTGCATGGTACACAGTATTCAGTATTGCATGGTACACAGTATTCAGTATTGCATGGTACACAGTATTCACTATTGCATGGTATACAGTATTCACTATTGCATGGTACACAGTATACTACACCTTAGCTTGAAGTACCACACATTGCTAATTATGTCAAACTGAAATGCATAAATTTAGCGGTGATGAATTATCCCATTGAAGAAACCAATGATCAGTAGACACATGTGGATTAATGTGTCGTACACTGGGGGGAGGGGGGGGGGTGTAAGTCCTAAAACAGCATTTTGTTTCTGTTCTCCTTTGGATGTGTCCACAGGGGTGGTCCAGGCATCCAAGCACCCTCCCTAAGTCCACTATACAGAGTTCGGTCCATTGTTTCAAAAATGACTGACTCAAGTAATTATCAAATCTAAGACATGAACGAAAACAATAGTTTTCTAAGTTGGCACAGCAGTCAATTATGCAGTTTGCTGCAGGCCTGCTAAAACTTAGAAGACCAATCTGTTATTTTTCCAACTGATCACCAACTGGTTTCCGACAAGTCAGACCTGTGCTGTAAGACATCAAAATCAAACAAATATCACAGACTAATTGGCTGAACTTCAGGTGACACGTTTTTGATGATTCCAAACACATTGAACACCAACCTGTATCGAGTCCTTCGTTCAGCTTCACCAAAATGTTGATCTTCGCCTGGTGACTTCCATCTGTCATGTCCACTTGTGTACCCTTGGTGCTGACCACCTCTGTTTTGCCCTCTTGTGGGCCGCCTTGGACTGTGCTTCTCAGCTTCACCAAAGCTTAGATCTTCAGCAGGGGTTCTTGAACGACTCTCTGAAGAAGAGCTACGGGAACGGTGGTGGGAGGTGATTGACTGGGATGCAGAGTTCGACCTTGATCTTGAGCGTGACCTTGAGCGTGACCTTGAGCGAGACCTAGATCTAGAATGCGACCTTGACCTAGTTTTTGACCTTGATCTTGATCTTGATTTTGAGCGGGATGCAGATCTCGATTCAGAGACGGATCTTGACTTGGAGGCCGATCTTGACTTTGACCTGGATTAGATACAATGAATTTTGCACAGCTAGCATAATTTCTTGGAATACCACATCAGATCATAATTTGATAGGTCTATAGAAAAAATAAACCCTCAAGAGAAAAAAAGAATCACTTTTGACACATTCAATAAAACATGTTGCCATGGTTACACTTTTCAAGGTATCGAAATGACATATTACCAGGCCATATTCAACACATAAAAGATCAATTGCACAAAAATTCATACACCCTGGCTTTATTGTTCCGCAGAAACAGTGTCGTCAAAATTTGATACACTTTGTTTGGATACCAGATATAACCTCATAGTCTAGACTTAATGTATTCAATGCAACCAAATGTAGTGTGCATTTCATAGAACAGGGCTTGGAATGAACCATGACAAAAAAGTGGAAATTTTTACGGCCCTAAAACATGCGCGCACCCAGCCTTGAAAATGGGGTGGGCTCAAATTTTTGTTGATGTGGACCTTTTGCCGACAAAACATAGGGAGGACTATAAAAAAAGGTGCCACGTCCAGAAGTGTGCGTCTGCGTCTTTTGAGCTCATCCGTCAACTCCCATTTCCACACATTTTTGGCTGCTGAGTCATAGTATATGTCACCGCGATTTACAATCTCACGAGATGCCCTTGAAGAAAACCACGCTATCCCGGGTGCCCCGGCAATGATGACAATTTACATTCCTCTGAAACATAAAGAGCAACTTCCACTTTTCAAGGTGAAAGTCGTCGGCAACGCCACAGTAAGAAAGAAATTTGCCGCGGAAATTTTATATCAAATCCAATTTTTTTTTACGTGGAAATACAATAAAATACGCTGGCAGAACATTTGAAAAAAACGGAAATCCGCGTTTCCGCAGAAAATTCCAAGCCCTGATAGAAGCAAGAACTGTGCAAAAACTTAAGACACCGCCAAGCATTACAAACAAAGCACGTGTTCACGTCTGCTTCAACATAAGGTCTGCCACCACGATCTTCCATCCCCCTACTCACCTGGCCCTCCTTTCAGATAATTCCCCGCTGTCACTAGGGGACACTGTTCTCATTGCCTTCGTCTCATTGTCTTGGTGACTACTACTGCTGGAAGTCGGGGAAGTTCGTCGCCGACTCATGCGAGGCTTGTAAAGATCTGATGTGTCATAGCGTTGCTGATTGCGAGTTTTAGAACCCGACGGAGAAATCTGAATGAATACAAAGAAAATTGATAATTACTTTTAGGAAAACTGACAAAATCATGCTGGAATCATACGGCATTGTCAAAGTTTTTATAAAATTAAATCAAAAGATAAATGAGAGAGCTGTTGTAAGACAAGTTTGGAAGAAAACTCGATGGAAACTTAGTCTGTAGTATATTTCAAAAAAGTTAGGAAAATTCTTGTCAAAATGTCTTTGAAGTTCACTTTTAGTAGAAAGTGCCAACAACGTCAGGAGAACGTTGTGAAATATTTTTGTTCTAAAATTCTGCAGATTCTCTCCCAAGAAGATACCAGGCAATCACTACATACAGTGAAGACCACGATACTATGTCTACCTTAAATGATAACTGCCTATTAAACTCAAAGACAACAATTTAATAGTAAACCCAACCAAAACAACGTAATCCATTTTTCCCAAAGTTTTATAGATTTCTCCGACGAAATTTTGCCTATACTCTTTTCAAACTAGATGACTAGTGCAAAACAACAAGTTGAAGCCAGAAGAATGATAGTTTGGGTAGCAATGCAGAACAGTAATATGCATCACTGTGTGCATCACAAATACTTAAGATCTAACAGGTGCTAATTTTATGCATTCATGATAGTCAGATCCATTTGAAAACCAACATAACTTGAACGTGCACCAGCCATGTTTTTTTCAATAGAACTTCATGCGGCAAACTACATGAAGGTCCATAAAAAACTTGGTAGATATTGAGGCAGTCCCAAAGAAAGCCCATACATCATTTTGCACCCAAAGAATAGTTTACCTCAGTTGGCGTCTTTTTCCCTTTGCTTAAATCTGTTTCAGCTTTGCTAACTTGAGAGACCTCTGGCGTTGATGGGCGAGATCTGATGCCCTCAGATTTTCGTCTGCCAGAGAAACGAGTGTTATACTGTCCAATTCTAAGAGAAGCACCATTATTAGCCAAAGGAACCTCATATATCGGTATGTTGGTCATATCAGTGGCAATGACATCATGGTCGTAGACAACTTCGTCCTGAGTAGGGGTGCCAGGCTCCTTTTCATACAAGTCAGCACCTTGATCAACATAGGCATCACTACCGTCCACCCCTCCGGATTCAACCACTTGTTCTTCAACTATCACCTCAGTATAACCCTCATTTAACATGGGATGTTTATCTGTGTAAATTGACGTGAATTCGTCCGACGTGTAACGTTTGTTTCGTGTTCGCTGACGTCGCAGAGCCATACGTTTTTCCATAACTTTCTGCTCCTTCAGTTGTTGCTTGGTTCTCCTTGGCAAAGTTTTCTTACTATCTGACTCATCAGTGGTAAGTTCTGAGGAAGGAACCTCTGAAGATTTTGCACCATCCTTGTCTGTGTCAGACTCTGTCTCTACTTTATTCATTTCCCTCTTCTTTTTGATGGGAGATTTTATTTCTTTACGTTTTGCCTCGATTTCAGCGCGTCGCTGTTGGCGACGCAAATATCTGTCCTCTTTTTCTCTGGCCTGCAATAAACAGAATCTACTTTCTGAGACAAACACTATCAGTGATATTCAGACCACAATGCTATGATTAGTAACTACAAATACATTGCAGTATGAAGGCTCTGTAAAAAACAAAAGTAATTACAGGGGATCTGATACACGTTGTACCAGACATGCACAGACCAGGAATGTGGGCATATTGCACTGATCACCTGGAACCTGACTCAAGGGTTCAGCAGTGTGACACAGTGGGACTCAAACTCATGACCTCGAATAAAGAAGTGGTCACCTATCACACTAGGCCACACTGCCTCCTCTAAATGCTCTGTATCAGATTCACAGGATTTTAAAGTGCAACATTCCTGGTTAGCCTACATTGTTGGAACTTAGGCGTGCATATGCAAGGATGTAGGTTTGAATTGTGAATTGAGCCAGTTTTCAATATCTGGGCTAACAGTGTAACAACTGCTTGGATCTCAATGATATCACCCTCCCAAAACTGGTCAGGAGGAAGAAAAATTCAGAGCACACATTGGCAACCACGAATCCACAAAACTTAGACCAATGAAATTACAATAATTGTTACTGATTTGTGTAGTTCTTCAGCTCTCAGGCTGTAAAATATAACCACGAGTATCATCTTAACAATCACCGTGCACCAGGTAGAAGCCATAAAAATATTATTTATAAAATCAGGGTTATCATGAAATATGTAATTGTCGCATGTAGCTAGCATGGAATATACTCCCGTCAAATTAGGCACACCTTCTTATCATAACTTGACTGTACAACCCTCAACTCACCATTCTGGCCTTTTTCTCTTCCCTACTCTCATCATTTTCACTATCGCTGATATTGTACGTGAGCGAGATCAACCGACGAGGTTTCACTCCCACCTCAACTGACTCCAGACCAATTTGAGTGTTCTTATCAACTTCACACGGGTCATCCTTGTGGTCGGCTCTCACAGGGCTTGGTTGAGACTCTTCTTCTGAAATTGGAAGAGCAAAATTACTCATCAAATGAAGCACATGAATCGGTAATTAAAATGCTAACTGCCTTGATCACTCTATAAAGGTGCAAAATACCAAGACCTGTTGCACTGCTTGGAATTTCGCAAAAATTGTGACAGGATTTCGCAGTCCTTTTAAATGTTCAAAACTCACAACTGACAAATCTAAAATCAACCCATAATAAGAACACACCAAATGAATTCACTCGCCTTACAGAAATTTAAATGGGGTTAGTCCTGTCTAAAGAGCTTCATTCACATAAAACGTCACGCATAGTTCTTGCAACATGCCTAGCAAGACTGACAACTTGAAGATAGTTTAAACATAAATTAATAAAGCAGCGTAGCAACTAGAAATTTCTACCAAATGCACCAATTCAAATAAAAACACCAAATTGATATCAAAGGAACAGTTGTGATATTTATCCAATGCACAACTGCAGTGCCTTTATAACAAATATTATTAAAAAAGAAACCTTGAGATGATTCCTTGTGACCCTTCTCATCTTCAGACTCGCTCTCCGCAGAAGGAGATAAACTCTTCGAAGACTTAGCGTCCTCTTCTTCTAGTTCCTTCTCTGACTCGCTGTCGTCAAATGATGACAGATCACTGGTGTGAACAGAGCTTACAGACAGTTCAGACAGACGTTCCTCAATATCATCCCAGGCAAAGTGATACAATTTCTTCCCATCACTTTGCTCTACTTCACCAACATCAACAGGTACACTAGATTCCGGCAGCGGGATCTCTTCAAGAGTGATTTCCTCCACTTCCATCTGTTCTTCAATGACCTCCTGATGCGGTTCCTCTTCATCCTTAAGAGTGACCACCTCTTCATGGACAGTCTCTGAAGTCTCCGTTGTCTTGGTGGTTTTCTTACCACCGTCCTTCTTCAGGTGCTTGGCAGGCGAATCTTGCGGAGGGTCCACTTTTGGAAGGGGGATGTTCAACAAACTATCAAGCAACTGCGCAGTGTCCATTTTGGGCTTTTCAGGCTCTTCCTTGGCTTTCTTCTCTCGTTTTGCTTTCTCTTCAGCGTCGAAATCTAGGCTAACATCATCCGTAGGCTGGTCCATTGTTGGCAGGGGGAATGGGAGAAGTGTGGAGGTGCTGGGAGGAGCAGGTGTATTGGGAGGGAAACTGGGGTCAAAAGGTGCTGGGGGTGCTGAAGAGATACCAGGTGGCACGTTGCTAAAGTTCATCATGGGGAAGCCAAAATTGGGAGGATAAAGGGGATTGCCTCCAGGAAGGGGTAGAAGGCTCGGGTTGAACGGAGCCATGTCAGTTAGAGGGAGCCTGGGCATGTGAGGATTCATGAGGGACATATGTTGTTGAGGGCCTCCAAAGATGGGTGGAGGAACACTAGTGTCGGGCAGGTCGAGCAGGCTTGGTGGTCTTCTACCGTACATTCCCGGAGGTGAGAAATCACCACTGCGGTCAGGACTTCGAAATTCTGAAACAACAATCAATTTATTGGCTGCGTAGATAGTTTCCTTTTTGATATCCGCAAATTTTGTGTTCCACTTGCTGAATATCAAGTTACTGAAACCAACTTTAGATATTATGCTTGCTAAATTGTATGTCCTACAGGAAGAAGTTGCATGACTGAATAAGCAAGTGTGCTTATATCGCACAAAATGTACACAAGTCAAGGAAACATAATCATTACACATGACAAAAAGCAATCTTTCAACAAGGAGAAATGTAATCATTTTCTATGCGGACTCATTACTGTGCACAAAAAGAGTGATCCATGTGCCTACGTTTAAAGTTTTGTATTGTGTGGGTTACAAATAATTTGACTTTTTGCACATTTCATTAAAATTCAAAAGTGATATACAAGGTGAGATAATAAGTGGGAAAAGGATCAAATGATGTTGCTTTCGCAATAGCCAACAACTACAAAGAAAAGCCAAGAGAGAACAGTCCAGACTATTGATCAACAGCAGGGACATGGCAGCAGAGAAAGAAAATAAAAATAATGGCATGGGGAGCAAAGCAAAGAAAGAATATTAAAAGTTTGTCCTGAGTTTTCAAGACTTTCAATGAAAAGAAATACACAGTAAATTCAGCTTTATGTTCCAAACAGATGGCATTTTCAATTTAAAAATTTTAAACCGTGTCAAATTTTTCAAAGCTTAAAGCAAAACCAAGAAGGAAACTGCTTTTCTGTTCTTTAACAGACATCATTATAAAGAAATGATAGAAATAAACTGTAGCCTTTTCTGTTTTCTGCTTCCAAGTACACATCAAGCAAAATCAACAAACCCGTATGATTAGGCAATTTGAACCTCAGATTGCGCTAAACTTAAACCCTGGATTAAAGCTCTACCCAATCGTTTCTGTGCCTCCTCGGCCCGTATCTTGAGCCTCTTGAGACGGTCGTCATGGTTAATGCCCAGATGCTGTGATACCACCTTCTCCACCTCAGGTCTAATGGTACTGTTGATCTTGGGCTCCACCACCTGATCCACAATCCGCTCCACTCCTTTGGCCAGCATACCAGACCTAAACACAAGCAAAATGCAATCACCATGATTACAAAGTAAAATGTACACAAAAGGTAAAGAAACCAAAAGCGATTACAGAAGAGAATAGAATATAATGCCACATGAAAAATGTCTATACTAAACAATTTCCAGAAGTAGCAACATCTTGTCATCAGAGTCATCTGGTTTTGCCTCAACATTTATGCATAAAAACATAGAGATTTAGTCAAAAAACTTTTGTAACATTTTAAATGTTTTTCTTAAAACAAATGGAATCCACATAAGGCTTACAGTCAAACATTATGCGGTGAGGGCAAAGAAATAACTAGTGGAAGAGGACAGTGCTCTGAGGAACGACGCTAGTCGGAATCACATGATAAATTGATTAGAGGTGAGGATCATGACGAAACCAAGCACATCAATGATCACGATGTCCATGACAATGAGGTAAAGTGAATAATAAACCAACAAGAGTGCATTGATGAGCCTGTCAATAAAACAGCAGTCAACAAATCAGAAAATCTCAAATAACTTGAGAACAGTTTGAAGAACCAATGACAAACTTTATGATAGCAGTTGAGGAGATATATCTACCAAACTTCAAATGAATAGTATTACGTTAAAAGACCTTGGAGCTACAGCTCCGCAAACAATTAATCTAAAAATGGCCGTCACAGCGCCATTTTGCCCAACACCATAAGGGACTTTTTTGGTTGAGAAGAGATTACTCTGCCCCAGTCACAACCACCATGCCAGTTGCCAACCCTCGATGGCAATGCCTAAGGTAGCCAGAAATAACATGTTGAAGGAAGTAATTCTAACCTTGAGCAGAATTTTTAAATCATGGGAAGGAAGTTTTTGAGCCTGATGATGGGATTTGTGTGTGAATTTTAAATATTTTTCATGAAGGAATAGGGGCGAGTTTTGGCACCAAAATATTGAGGCATCAAGGCCCCTGTCTCCTGTTTATAACACATATAAGTGCATTTTCTTGAGTTTAGCAATTAAAAGCAAAACAGTAATGTTCATACTGGTTTATCTGCTTCCTCAAGTCCTCTCTCAGCTGCTTCTTGTTTAGTGATGGTGTCCATTTCTGTGTGGACAGGAAGCGAGATACGTATTTCTCTACTCTTTCCTTCAGGTTCAAATAAGCTGGCTGGAAAGCAATGGAATTTCATTAATTAGGAGATGAAAACATGAAAAGTCAGAAGAGGTTTTCATTCAATAATCGTGACATCACATGAAATCAATGACAACACAGAAAAGTTTACCGGACGAACAGCGAAATCACCAAAATTAAACAAGTCAGAACTCAGAACAGACCACCTCAAATGTGCCTGAGATGGAAGAGGTATTGTCCTGTATAACGTTTTTCACCATTTAATTTGCGACTTCGTGGGTTTTTTAACAGCGCCACGATTCCTACAATATAGCCAGGGGGAGGCGCAAGAGAGAGAAAAGGGGGGACCGTGGATCTCAGGTTAATAGTAAGTTCCCCAATGTAAATGCTTCCGTAATTATATAATTGAAGTCCACAGTCTAAAAAACAGCCATTTCCAAACAGCTGAAACTGTGCAGCCTACAAATGTTGGCACCCAATGAGAGTTCAAACATTGCTTCTGTATTACTGAGAGCTAGTCCGGGAGCCAAATGCTGTTTTTTTACTTAACGTGGATTTGCCGGATAAAGCTTTTTTCTTTGCTGTTTTATGTACCCTAGGCATTAATAGTTAATCATGTTTTAGGGGGTGACCGTTCGCAACCCTTAAGCATTTTTTAAAATATGCAATTAAGGTCACAATTATGCAAAATTCTATTTTTGCTTATAATTTCCTTACCAAGCACTAAAACCAGATAATTTTGACGTTTTTACCCATGTTTCCATGATCAACAAATTTAATGCAATTTTTTGGTACAGTGGATCCAAAAACAGGAACATGCCATATTTCATAAAAATCTGTCAAGGAACTTCAGAGAAACAAAGGAAAACAGAATAAAATGAAATTCCCTTTAGTGAGCACAGTGTCCGTTGGATCCGCCTGAAAGTCGTCATCATCTGTTGTTATCTTCATATAAATACACTTACTAAATTTAGTAAGGGCTGTTCCAGCAAAATCTGTATGGAAGGGGGGAAGGCACTTTTATTTCGTACCCACCGCCCATATTTTTCATTTATTTCTCCAACCCATGACCCATAATTTTTTAATTATTTTTAATAGGTTAAAATATAAAATCCAACACTTGCAAAAAAATTGCCTCCAGGAGGACCAGTTAAGAACTTAGATGATTGACAGACAAGAACTAGTTGTCTTGTGCAATATTGTCAAAAACTAAAGTAGTCTGTGAGCAATACTTTTGGCAGCCACCAGGTGTCTCTGTTCACCATGTGTATATAATTTCAATGAACATTTTTTCAATTATAAGGATCTATGAATCTCAAACTGTCTCCACAAACTCTTTTATACTTCTATGTCAAGTGAATATTGGAACTTGTTTATCTTACTCCTCATACTTTTTATTTAAAAATCATCAATTTTCTTATATGTGTTAACACCAGTTTAGTGTTGCAGACAAACAGTTGGCTCAAATCAAGTTGCCCATGACTTGATTAATGGCTTAGTGAACATATTGCACTTCGTTCACTGGCAATATGGGCTTTTTTGTATTGGGATAAGTTAGGATAATTTATTTATATGTCAATTGCATTTTTTTGAGTTTTGCTGGCTGAAGTAATGAACCTGTCAACATTAACAGGTCAAAAAATACCACCCATTTGTAATGCATCACTTCTTACAGGAACGACCACCCATAATTTGAGTTTTTTTCTGAAGACCACCACCCATGAATTTTTATTTCTACTGCCGTTCCCCCCCCCCTCCCACACGAATTTTACTGGAACAGCCCTAAAGATCCCCTAGTGGGTTTAGGAGATAAAACTATGGGCACAAAACTACAACTAGGAGGCACCATAGTAGTCAGTCACCATCATCAAAGGTCGTCTTCACACTGAGAACAGATATGCAGCTCAGCACTAGTATTACGTAGTATGCAACTTGAGAAAGTAGAAAATACAAGTCTTCATTACCTATTTTAATACTTATTTTTTAGTATTTGTTCGAGTTGGAAGGATGTACTTTTGCACTCAGAAGGTACTAGGCAGCACATAGCTCCTTGGCTGGCTATATAAGGGCAACAATATTCCCATCACACAGTGGCTACAATATTCCCCGTCACCTTCTGTATTTTAAATGGGCGGTAGGCTAAATCCAGACACCAAATAAGAGGTTTTCACCTCGCCAAAAATACATTTTATTCTTAAAATTACCGCTTAAAAAGCACTTACTATCTCCAGCTATCGTTTCTGATTCTACAATAATCCTTGACGAAGCATGTGTACGGGAATTAAGATAACATTGTCAAAGAATTCCAACTCCACTTTTTAGGTCACCGTCACTTCTTGTCAACCACTTAGTATTTCAACTGACATCACGAAACTTAGACAAGGACAAGCGCAAGATTGATTGAAGTGCGTGACCTGGTGCGTGACACTTGGAAAAGGTAGCACGGGAAGATACCCGGTGGAATTTTCAAGATTTGTGCGTCTTGGATTTTTTGTTTGTCATCAGGAGCGATTTTCGCATAACTATCTCCAAATGGCACCCGGTGAGGAAGCTTTCTTGAACTGCAACAGATTTTCATGGATATGTTTAAATTATGTTTACTAAATAGTCTCCAGAGTCACGATAAGTGTTACTAAATGTGTGTATTGTGCATGTTTCATTGTATGTTATTTGATGTATTTTGAGAAGAGTAACTTTCTTGGCACTGGTTGGATAATATGGAGCCTGATTTAGAGAACCAGTTTCATCCACTAAATAATGGGGTCGTTATGTAGTGATTGCCTGGTTCTCCAAATCAGGGTCACCGACTAGTGCCACTTGGGGGTGTACTAACTACTATTCACTATTGCCCCTGTACGAGTGTATGCTTGTGGCGTACACGGCGATAAAATTGCCTAGGAGGGTAACTGCAGTGCTATGGACGTGGACATTTAGACAGGAGCTTCCTCCTGTTGAGAAGACTGACCTATTAGGTGATGACAATTCTGGAACAACAGTACAGCATTACTAGTATTAGTTACAACACACAATAACACACCTTTGTATCAACATCCGCCAAACAGTCTTTCCTGAACTTATCAAACAGGCCCTCCGCTTTCACTTTGTTGACGATTTCAGTAACTAGGAGAGGGTCACCAGGAGGTAAGTGGGCGTTATTCATTGCAACCAGACATAGAATCAAATGTATCACTACACAGAGACAGTGCCTGTGCTACACACAGAACTAGTTCAAGGAGGTCGCCATTTTAAGTTGCCTCTAAAACGTGGATCTTCAAAGACAAAAATAACTCTATCTCCCAAAGAAACTTCCACCTATGGATTAAAATTACTTTTATTTTACCACGCCATTGTTTGTGAATCCTTTTTGAACCACAATTGAATTGCTTGAATAATTAACTATTTATCACATGGGTTTACGTTTAGGGGTCTCTAGCGGAGTTGAAACAAAAATGTAAGGGGTCAGAAAATCAAAATCTCTGGCTCAGTCCTGAGTGTCATCGATCATTCGTCAAGTGTATCACAGTCGATGACGTAATTAAACAAAATATTTTATAAAAATAGTGCACCTTTTTCTTTTCTTCCTCCATAGTTCTCAACAAAGATTTCTTTTTAATAATTCCAGACCTGCCACCCCCATAGCCAGAGCAAGCCGACACGAGGAATCTCCCGCGGGTTCATGTCCTACGTCATAAAAATGGAGCAGCAGTAGAGCAAAGTGATGGTGAAATCGTGGACTTCGATGGACAAGACTGCTGCCATCGGCGATGGCAGCTGCTAACATCCTCTAATTGGTTTATATTTCTATGATATTTATAAAATAGCCTTTCCGATGGCTGACGACGAGCTTGTGTTTAAGAATATGGACATCGATGACTATGAAAGCCTCCCTCCGTCAACGACATGGACCACTCACATGGTCGCCGGGGCTTTTGCTGGAGTCATGGAACACTGTGTTATGTATCCCGTGGACTGCGTGAAAGTGAGTTTGTGACAGAATTAACGTCAGCTGATTTCCTCCTATTTGGTGATTAAGTACGAGTTGTCTTCCTCTGGACGTGTCTTGCATGCTGACTTGGCATGAGGCTTAGCTACAAATGTACTACTAGTAGTACTAACTACTGCTACTGTACCTAGTATCTGAGTTTAGCTGGTTTGTGCTGTGCTTGAACTTGGAATACTCTAGTCTAGAAATCTTGAGACGTTTTCTCAAATAATCAAGTGTGACATTAAAAAATGTGCACTCAGTACACTGCACTGTAAAACAAATCACATGACATTGATGAAATTATGTAAATTTTAACCATCCTTTATTGGGTATTGCCGTTATTCAGTGAAACTGGTTCCCGATAGCCATTTTGAAGAGGGACCCGTTTACTTGACTTTTATACCTTATTGTTTTTTTCAACTATTGCCGAACAGTAATTGAATTCACATAATTATATACCTCCAATTCTGTGACGCAAGTTCTGGTAAAGGAGAAAATGAGTAATCTGGGGGCTAAAAAATTCTCTTCAGTGAACACAACTTTTCACCTGATTACTTTAAATAGTGAGTATTTATTCTAAGTTCACGCATACGCGATCTTGAGATTATGCGAATTCCAAGTTCACACACAGCATGAAGACTCAGGCGTCAAAATACAATTAGGGTAAATATATAAAGCCATTAAAATTTCACACCACCCATGTTGTTCTGCTAGCATCTCTTGTAGAAGTAGCGGCCAGAGGTGGTGCATGCAAAATCTGAGAGTTAACCAACATTCATCTTACCTGTTACAGTCATTTAAGTGAAAATCAACACAATAAGCGTCATTTTTGCATCCTTTTTCGGATCTTGTAACATAAAAATCTGCCTGTATTTGAAAACAGTATGCACGTGCATGCACCATATAGCTCTCGACCAGTTGGGCGAGAGCAAAGGTACGTGCACGAGTGCGCGTGCGTGCACTCACTCTTTGCAGCCCATGCCAGCAGCCCATGCCAGCGGCCTGTCATGGACATTGAGCATGTACAAGCCAGTGCATTTCTGTACACAACTTTGTATTAGGATTAGTCTGCTTCACACTTGTTACAAAAATAGTGCTTGATAGAGGCGAAAATGTCCACTTGAGTCCACGGTAGTTAGTCTGTTCACTAGTGCCAGTAGTCACCGGGCGTCTTGTTGGCAACCTCTGCAGCTCATTTAAAAATAGCTGAGCTGTTGAAGTTGACACTTACAAGGTCAAAATTCTACCGCTGCCTATTGTACTATGCAACAAATTTATTCTTCAAAAGAATGGTTTTGTTATCGCAGTTTTAGTAGCCAAATCCTGGTCTTGTTCACAAGCGAAGCCGAAATAACGTGTTCTACATGTGATGTGTTGTCGCTGACCTATTGTTTCCATATATGACATGTAGTCAGTGCCAAGCCAGCAAATGTTGGGATTTCGTGACATTTTGTGACTGACCAATTTTATTCCATATGTGTCATTTATTCAGTGCCAAAGGAGCGATCTTGGATCGCCCAATTATGGAATTCTGCAGTCAAAGTATTTGGAGGCTTATTATTTCATGCAAATCTAGATATTAAACTTGTAGCCGACATTAGACACAGGATATATTTTTTCCTGTTTTAAATTGCACATTTACCTACCGGAGAGGAATACACATGTCAGTTAGAGAGCGCCGATTTAACTTTTATGTCGACAACTAGCCTTACTGTGATGGCAAATGCTTTGAGCATCCAGTTTGTATACTTCAAATGTCAAAGGTCATGGGTGACCAGGGCGACTTTCTGGCTCAGTGGTTAAGCCCCCACATCTCCATATTCTGGCTTGCCAGGCCTTCATTGCCATTAATACGAATGTTCAATTGGCAAAAAGTCTAGCCTGTGTAACAATAATCCCAAAAAGGCATTTTTGTCCATAAAACCGATAATCACACTAAAGACCTGATGCTCCCAATGTTACAGGTGCTGGTGCTCTCTTCTATCGCTTTTATCTGTCCTCAATTCGGTGGTGCCACCTGCCTGTAAGTCAATGGAGTCTGTGGTTCCTGCAGTCTCTTTATACATCTCTAGTGTATGAAAAGTGTGTTCTGTAAAGATTTTGATTTAAGCTCATCCTGGCTTTTCTTATGTCAACTGAACGCATATATATCGTTTGTAGATCTACTGTATTGTGACTTGCATATGATCAATACAAGTAATAAGGCGGGTCTCGACTTTTGGCATTGTCAACTCGCCAAATGCGGCCTGTGCTAAACGAGAACTGAGATCGCCGGTGATACATTGGTAGGAAAGTTAAACTTTGAAGTGTCAAAAAAGTAGGTCATACCAGTGCAGTGTGCAGTTTTCAACCATATGTAAATACCTCCAGCAAGCATATGGTAATGATTACAGATGAGACAATGACAATTACTGATATTGAACTCATCTAGACATTTGCATGAGTTTGCATGGATTTGGTATTGTGGAGAACACTGCAAAAGATGGCGAACTCGGCAAATTGTCTGCTGGTGCACCTCTGAAGATATCTCACTTGTGTTTGAAGGGAAAGTTAGAGGTGTCCTGCGTGCTCGTTGACGAAAAAATTCTCCTCTACTGGACCCAATATCCTGCGTATAGGCCCACCCCCTGGGGCAGACGAACACAAGCGAGCCTTTTTGATTTTCGGCAAACGATTCTGACTTCCATTTGTGCATGCTCGGATGTTGCAGCTTCATGGTGACCTGGGAGTTTTATTGGGTCGCCAAACAAAATCTGAGGTCGCCATGTCAAACCCTGCTTACTAAGCCATATGTTCTGGTCTGTATCCTCATTTTAAAACCCCCTGTACTTAATACTGAAGGAAACTATAAACCTGTGTTCCAACTTTAGAAGTGAATGTTTGATTTAGACCCTTTACCACTATTAATTTGATCCGAACGTGTCCTTACTGAGATGAAAAGTGATTTCTGGGTTTGCATAAATTGAAAATTCCTTTTTACATGAGGCCATGCTTGATACATGAAATACATGCCGTCACTGCCTTGCCACCCAAATAAATCAATTTTGATATCACCTAACAAACTTTTCAATCTTTACATTGGGAAAATTTCAGCTTTAGCTTCTTACATTTTGTGTATAAGTTTATGCAGTGTTTATAGATTGCAGTCAAATTCCTTGAGGTCATTGTGCACGCCATCACTACATTGCCATGTTAGTAAAGCAATTTCTGTATCAACTGACAACCTTTTCAGTCTTGTCATTCAGAAAATTTCAGCTTTAGCTTCTTACATTTTTGTATTGATGCAGTGTTGAGATTGCAGTCAGTACATTTCTGTTGCGACCAGACCAGCGTTAGTTCATTTGTCCACTTGACATTGCTCCAGATGTCTAGTTGATTAATTAATAAGATTACTTTGAAGTAATTGTGATATCTTGTGTTGTCAGAAAGAAAAAAAAAATGTATATTAACCAGTTAATTGGCAAAGCTCCAAGATACTGATAATGTTTGTATGTAGTTCAAGTCATCTTATCTTTCATCTTGTGATTACTAATAATCTGTAACCCAGGGTGTTTTGTTCATTGAATTTCTGTGGAAATAATTTGAGTCATTTGTTGCATTGGGTATTGTCAGTCAAAATCTATGGATTGCGGTTCTGAAGTAAAGTATTCTTGTTTTTATAATGTCACATTAATTACATAGTGCTCACTTTTATCACATTGATTTCTTGGAAATTTATAGTGAATGTGACACTTATTATGTGAAGCATTCATGACCTCTGATCTCAGACTGATGCTCAGTTAGTGCAGATGTACCCAGCATGATGTATTGATGGTGAAGTGCTTTCATTGATACTGAACAACTTATTGCTAGGTTGGATTGTCCCTGCCTAATGACCTGGTGAACAACCACTGTGTAGTGGCTGTCAAATGACAAATTCCGACTTCTTGTGTTCTGCTTAGGCGTCTGTTCTTCCCAATCGAAGAAATGTTCCTGGCCTAAGTGAGATCGAATCATACTAAGATTACAATGTCAACTTTACCTGGATTAGTGATGTAACAGTGGTGAAAATATCCTATTTCCAATTACGACTTTTTAAGTGTTGTGAAAGCACAAATTTGACATTCGCTTGGCCTGATTTCAAAATCTGCGGTCCAAGTCAGGCATTTTGTGTTCACTCAGTTGAACACTATCCCATCGCGCACAGTTGAGCATCCCAGCACACAGCAGTAGTACTTTTAAGCCACTGTGGTATCTTTGGGAATTTATAAAAAACACTGTGCCTGTTGTCTACTGAATACTTTATCGCCGTGACAAATCCTATATTGTTATGCTGTTGCTATTGCAAAACCCCTATAAAGTTTTATGTACTATGTAGCTAATTGCAGAAGATGGGCCAGATGGAAGGTTAAATAGTCCTAATTTATGCAAATTATTGTGTTAAAGTGCACTAGCTGTGCGATTACAAATCCTTAAAGCATATTTGAATTTTCTATCAAAAACAGCATTTAATTTAGACCATTAACACATCTTATAAAAATCATTTCATCGTGTTCCCTACTCAATCTAGAAGTGATTTCTGGGCTGGGAAGACTTAACACTCCCTTATTGTTTCAGGCTCAGTAAATTTCAGGTCATGTGACCATTTCGGCTTAAAAATCAAATGTTGGAGAAAATGACATACCGATTTGTCATTAGGCCAATCATTGTAACCAGTTCTACTTTTACATCCATATGTGACAGTCGTTTTGGAATCTGAATATGACTGGGAACACGAGAACATTGTCAAAAGTGTCTATAAATAGACACTTTTGACTTGGCCAGTGTAAAAGTTGCATTGTCTCGAGAAATATTTCTGTGAGTTTCCATAAGTTTTTTATTTATAATTTTTGCAATTGCTTCACCTAAGTGAATGATAATGCCCTTCTAAGCTTGCAATTAAGTGACTATTTTTTAAAATTCTTGTAGTTAAATGATTGTTTTTTTAATTCTTGCAATTCTGCCTTTACTAAATTATGAAATGAGTTCCCCTTTAAACTCATATAAGTGTTGAAAGTTGGTTAGAATTTATCAGAAATGAATTTTTAAAAATGATCAATTTTTAAAAGCAATACAGATTTTCAGTTGTATGCTGACATTACTTTTTATGTTTTTTTGAATTTAAAAGAACTGGTGTAGCGATACATGATGTTGATGACATTTAATTTGAACTGCATGATGAGTGTGACCTCATTTTTTCTGGCTTAACTTTTCTTGTTGAAATGAAATTGAGTTTGTTAAGATATGTAGTGCTGTAGTTCATCAGCATAATAATATTGTTTATAATCAAAAAGTCACTAAGAAATCAGAGAATCTGAGGTGACGTGCTGACCAGACTTAAAAATGTTTACGATAAATCTTACAATAAAACATGTGTTAGACCTGACAAGACAATGTTACACATTTTAAGTGAGGCTGCTGTGAACCTACTTTTTGTCACAACTTTTGTCTTAGAGCACTTGATGATGTGACATTGGTATTATACTATAAATGACACTGTTTCTAATTCAAAGTAGACATGACATCTGGGCTTGGAAGGAGGTCTGCCTTGTCCCCAAGCCTCAAGATGGCGCTGATCGGTTTATCCATTTGAGGCTTGGTTGGGAAATGAAATGTGTCAGAATTCTAACACATTTTTACAGAAATCGCCGGAATGCCACGATTAATAAAAAGTTATTTCAACTTTGAAGTTTTCTGCAGTACAACATAAAAATGAAAGCTTACATTGTATTTCAGCAATTTTGGTCTAAATTATTGCAAAAATGATGTATTTTGATTCAAAAACAGAATTTATTAACAAAAAGTATTGAAAATAAGTACGCCTACCTAATTTCAAACAATAACCAAAACAACGCCTTCTGCTTCATGAATAGCAGCAACAACGCCCGTGAAAATAATTAAAATTTGTCTTTGTTTTAATGACGTCAAGGCATTAAAAGGTATTTCCCATAACCAAGCCTAAATGGCTAAACCGATCAGTGCCATCTTGAGGCTTGGAGGCAAGGCTGGGAAGAATGTATGACAGTAAGTTTGTTATTGCTTGAGACAGAGCTCTCCAAATTGACTTGTCTTAGTGTGGCATTTTTATTTGCTGAGCATGGTTCTAGCACTAGTGAACTGACCAAAGATCCTCGCATTAATTATTTGTTTTGAGATCAAAATGTTCTATAAAAGGGGGATATGGGTGGTGAGAAAGCAAACTAATTATTAACGAAAATGACCTTTTACGAACAGCTCTTCTGTCTGCCAAAAACGCTTATTTTCGGTTGCGTTTTCATGTCTTGTGCCAATCTAGTATATGCTGAACTGCCACTAAGCCTGAAGACACAAATTCTGTTCCTTTTTAAGAGTTCTGAAGCTCATGGTAAGGGTTTGTCGCCACGTGATTGTTTGATGCATCAAGTTTTTGATTGATCAAAGATTCCATTTTCGTAATCATTTCTGAACTTGGTCGACATTGTTAAGACTTTTTAGCAACTTGTACCACAGCACATAAATGGACTCTTTCGGATGCTTTCACTGAAATTTCTTCTGTTTTATAATACGTTAGCAGCTGTTGTGACTGGAGTTTTATTAATAGTTGTAGAGGAAAGAGTATGTTGGCAGTTGTGCACTGTTATTTTTACAGACTTGTGACGTCTTGACTAAAATTAGGTACGATAAAGAATGAAACTATCCTACTGTTGAAAAGTTTGCTTGCACAGTGGCAACAAAAGACACTTAACAGCAGTTGCCTATGTTTTTAATTATGTAGCATGTTAATTTGTAATAGCGAAGAAAATCTGTTGAAAAGTGGTTTGTTGCTTTCATGTGAGCCAACTGGAAATTTAAAGATATCTGTTAGACCACGTGCAAGCTATTTTAAATGAGAGAGAATGCAGATTATTTTTTGGAAATAATTCTCTCAAGCATCTCGACATTTCATGCTCCTATTTTAAGGTATCTTTTTATGTAACATTTCTTATGCTAGAATGAACTAGCTTTTAGACAAAGTTGTTATTCAGTTCTTGGAGTACAGTAATTTAGTTGTAAAGTTAAATAGCATACATTCGATGAGCTGAAGACGTACTAGAGTTACTGTGGCTTTATTGGTATAATATATTCAGTCAGATGCTGGTTATAGCTTATATAAGTTTAAATAGTCTATTCGATATAACCGGATTCGCGTTTTGTTTTTTTTGGACACAAAAATGTTGTTGGGAGATGAAAGTCGGTAATAAAAGTTGTTTTTCCATTCGTAATGAAGGCTTTACCATAGATGCTTGTAAATTCATTTTTGTATAGTGATTTTTTAAAATGTAAAAAATGCCCAAGGGTTGCGCTAAAAATCCGCCATGGGAGTTCTATTTTTTCTAAAATTAATTAAAATACGTTGAGAACCGTACGCATTACTGAATATAAAAACTGAAGTGTAGCTATGTAAAATATTAAATAAATGTTGATATTCATGAATTTTTATCAAAAAAGCATAAAATTTAAAGCATTTATCTTTCTCAAAGCTACAATGATGTTTTATTTAAAATTTAGAAAGTCTCCAGATTAGAAAGCAACCAAGATCTTTTAGTTGATTTTATCCATCCACTGGTACCAGTACTTGTCCTACATCAACATATTTTGCTGCTGTTCAAATTGATGTAGAACAACTGTTACTCCATATGCAGTCTGATAGAGCACAACCTGGTGGAGGCAATGTGTTACCCATTTCAGGAGGTTGTGTGGAAGTCGCCATACCTGATCATATTCTTTTCAGCTGCCTATACAAACTGTTTCAAGACAGTAACTCTCATCTCGAATTTTGTTGCATGTTCGCACCAAATAATACTGTAAACTCACCAGTTTCGAAAAAAAAGATATTTTTTTTGTCTCACAATCTAATGTTGTTGTGAAACTGCATGCAATTTTTCAAAGCATTGTCTGCTGGTAACTGCAGCCACACAGAACATGGAAACGATAACTCGTCATTTTTGTGCTACTTTACATTCATCCTAAATTACTGGTAGTGAATTTTATCGTACCAAGCTTGTCCAAACCCGATCCTTATCTAGCACTTCCGCCATGGCACCATATCTGAAATGGGTTGCCATGTCTGTATGTATTTTTTTCCAAATGATGGCATGATATTAGACACCATGACATTGTGTTATCTTTAAACAAATATTTAGTCAGTATATATTGCTCATGTTCCTGTAAAGTGAAATACCACAGGTGATGACTTGCATTTTGACCTAGGTCCAGTCTCTGTAGTCGAAGTTCAGACGATGTCTTAAGAACGGTGTGCACTCACAACGATGTTACAAGCATTTGAAAAAAATTTAAAAATTCAATTTGTCAGTTTGTGAAATTTTACCATGTGCATTTACTCCGTAGTTTTAATGAAAACTAATTCTAAATTTGCAAACTTCAAACAGAGTGCACAAGCAAGAATTAGTAGTCTTTTTTAAAGCAACACAATCCAAGTGTGTTTATTTTCGTTTCAGACCAGGATGCAGTGTCTGGTGCCAAATCCTGCTCAGAATTATCGCAACGTTGGAGATGCCCTATTTAAGATTGTGCGGCACGAAGGAATCGGCAACACCGTCCGTGGCATCAATGCGATGGTAGGGGGTGCTGCTCCTGCTCACGCTCTCTATTTCGCATGTTACGAACATTTAAAACGGTCACTTAGTGGCACTGAGCATGGGACACCTTTAGCAAATGGTAAGATTAGACACTGGTATAGTTCATCCGTTATTTGTTAATAAAGCTGTAAGATCCTTCGATATTGGACTAAAATTATTCCTCTCAAGTATGAACCCACCAATTATAACCTCACCCCCATAGTCCTCGTTAAGTCTACGTCTTCTCTTGCCATTGCCCTGTTGCTAGGTTAGACTAATAGTGAATGCAAACTGCTCAGAAAAACAGATGCCGGATGCATTTTCATCAAATGCATGTTCATACATTGTCAAGACTTTTGCATCAATTTATGATACGTCAAGTCCAGTGGCTCAAACACATCAAGTATCTGAAATGATATAAGTCCAGTCCAGCCTGTTTTTGGAGTTAAAGCCTGGTCATAGCCTTATACCCAAGCAATTGCAGTAATTATTAACATTTGTGCACCTAAGATTTCTGACATTGTCTTGAAAGACCAAAATTTTGCTAAATGTTGTGTAACAGTTGAACCATATGAATCGTGCTTTAGCAACATAGACATAAATGTTTCAAAGTGCAGCTTCAGCTTGACGAATTTAACCGTAATTCTGATGTAATTGGGTCATCCTGGGTTACACAGCAGGACTCAAATCTCGCTGTATTTACCCAAAGTGATGCTATATCCATCAGGCACTTTTGTATAGCGTCACTGGAGTTCCACATTGAAACTTAGTTATGTCCAGTTTCTAAAAAATTGTCAGTTTTAAGTATACTTTGAAATTTAGTTGCCTTAATATGACATGCATTCAACAAACTGACAAACAAGTGTGTAGATGTAGTTTCCATTTAAAATTAAGTTGCCACCTTGGGCGGGTTCGCTCCCTCCATGGTCAGGTTAAATTTTTTGTTTTAGAAATTTAAAACATAAGCTCTAAAGATGGAAAGAATGCTTCTAGGAATACAGCACTCTGCATAGTTACGTCTTTCTATTTGGTATAATGCATCCATCTTAGTTTTATTAAAAAATGATAATTGTTTGGGAAAAAGAATGCTGTTAATGACAACCAAAATGTGATCAATGGGTAAAGAACTGAATTAATAGAATATGAATTGTGGTTCCTAATAGCAGAACTTTAACTCCTAAGAATTGAGAAATGAGCCGGTATAGAGAACGTTTGGTTTGTGTGGTTTGTGAGGGAGAAATAGTGGCAGCCTTGAGTCATTGTCATTTGCATCAGAATATGAATTCTGATGAAATCCATTTTCGCTTTCATTTTCTACCACCCCTTAATAAATTGTGACATGGTGCTGAATTGATTTCCAAGAAAGACGCCTTACTGAGTGTCACAGCTGCATAGTTTGTTCAGGAAATTCAGAGGTGATGACGATTGGCAGCCTGTGGGCATGGTGTCCTTTTCCGGTTGCCATGTGTTTTTGTAATATAAACGGACACATGATACAGGGATTTCTATTGTTTCTAGGTATTGCTGGATGTGCAGCTACTCTGCTCCATGACGCTGTTATGAACCCGGCTGATGGTGGGTTTCTTTATTTCTTTTCAAACTGATTACCTCTTGATTCAGACTTGGATTACATATGCATACTTAACTTGGTGCTGATGGGACATTTTAGAAGCAACGCAGGTACCTCCGTCTTTCACCCATCAGTCATAAAAGACCATGGTGAAGTTCCTATGAATTCCTGAATTGTTTCATTTTGCTATGTTTTTGCGTTCATGTTTTTTGGAAAGAAGTGCGGGCATACTATTGGTGTATTACAAAGTCCAAGCTTGAGGCTTACAATACGAAATTTCAGTTTTACTGCCTTTGAAGAAAGCAAACACAGCTTTCTGAAGCATCCCATCAGTCCAAGCCAAAGGTATTTTATTGGTGTCTNATTGTGTTATCTTTAAACAAATATTTAGTCAGTATATATTGCTCATGTTCCTGTAAAGTGAAATACCACAGGTGATGACTTGCATTTTGACCTAGGTCCAGTCTCTGTAGTCGAAGTTCAGACGATGTCTTGAGAACGGTGTGCACTCACAACAGTGACGTCTTTTAAGAACAGTGTGCACTCACGATGTTACAAGCATTTGAAAAAAATTTAAAAATTCAATTTGTCAGTTAGTGAAATTTTACCCTGTGCATTTACTCCGTAGTTTTAATGAAAACTAATTCTAAATTTGCAAACTTCAAACAGAGTGCACAAGCAAGAATTATTAGTCTTTTTTAAAGCAACACAATCCAAGTGTGTTTATTTTCGTTTCAGACCAGGATGCAGTGTCTGGTGCCAAATCCTGCTCAGAATTATCGCAACGTTGGAGATGCCCTATTTAAGATTGTGCGGCACGAAGGAATCGGCAACACCGTCCGTGGCATCAATGCGATGGTAGGGGGCGCTGCTCCTGCTCACGCTCTCTATTTCGCATGTTACGAACATTTAAAACGGTCACTTAGTGGCACTGAGCATGGGACACCTTTAGCAAATGGTAAGATTAGACACTAGTATAGTTCAACCGTTATTTGTTAATAAAGCTGTAAGATCCTTCAGTATGGGTCTAAAATTATTCCTCTCAGGTATGAACCCACCAAGTTTAACCTCACCCCCATAGTCCTCGTTAAGTCTACGTCTTCTCTTGCCATTGCCCTGTTGCTAGGTTAGTGAATGCAAACTGCTCAGAAAAACAGATGCCGGATGCATTTTCATCAAATGCATGATCATACATTGTCAAGACTTTTGCATCAATTTATGATACGTCAAGTCCAGTGGCTCGAACACATCAAATATCTGATATAAGCTCAGTCCAGCCTGTTTTTGGAGTTAAAGCCTGGTCATAGCCTTATACCGGAGCAATTGCAGTAATTGTTAACATTTCTGCACCTAAGATTTCTGACATTGTCTTGAAAGACCAAAATTTTGCTTAGTGTTATGTAACAGCTGAATCATATGAATCGTGCTTTAGCAACGTAGACATAAATGTTTCAAAGTGCGGCTTCAGCTTGACAAATTTAACTTTAATATATAGTGTTGCTATATTTGTCAAGCACTTTTGTATAGCATCACTGGAGTTCCACATTGGAAACTAGTTATGTCCATTTTCTAAAAAATTGTCAGTTTTAAGTATACTTTGAAATTTAGTTGCCTAAATATGACATGCATTCAACAAATTTGGGCGAGTTTGATCCCTCCATGGTCAGGTTCAATTCTTTCTGTTTTAGAAATTTAAAACATAAGCTCTAAAGATGGAAAGAATGCTTCTAGGAATACAGCACTCTGCATAGTTACGTATTTCTATTTGGTACAATGCATCCATCTTAGTTTTATTAACAAATAAAGCACATTCTGACTGGAGTAAGTCGACCCGAAATCATAGATTTCTTACAAAATGATAATTGTTTGGGAAAAAGAATGCTGTTAATGACAACCAAAATGTGATCAATGGGAAAAGAACTGAATTAGTAGAATATGAATTGTGGTTCCTAATAGCAGAACTTTAACTCCTAAGAAAAGAATTGAGAAATGAGCTGGTATTGAGAACGTTTGTGTGGTTTGTGAGGGAGAAATAGTGGCAGCCTTGAGTCATTGTCATTTGCATCAGAATACGAATTCTGATGAAATCCATTTTCGCTTTCATTTTCTACCACCCCTTAATAAATTGTGACATGGTGCTGAATTGATTTCCAAGAAAGACGCCTTACTTAGTGTCACAGCTGCATAGTTTGTTCAGGAAATACAGAGGTGATGACGATTGGCAGCCTGTGGGCATGGTGTCCTTTTCCAGTTGCCATGTGTTTTTATAATATAAACGGACACATGATACAGGGATTTCTATTGTTTCTAGGTATTGCTGGATGTGCAGCTACTCTGCTCCATGACGCTGTTATGAACCCGGCTGATGGTGGGTATCTTTATTTCTTTTCAAACTGATAACCTCTCGATTCAGACTTGGATTACATATGCATACTTAACTTGGTGCTGAGGGGACATTTTAGAAGCAATGCAGGTACCTCCGTCTTTCATCCATCAGTCATAAAAGACCATGGTGAAGTTCCTGTGAATTCCTGAAATGTTACATTTTGCTATGTTTTTGCATTCATGTTTTTGGAAAGAAGTGCGGGCATATTTTTGATGTATTACAAAGTCCAAGCTTGAGGCTTACGATACGAAATTTCAGTTTTACTGCCTTTGAAGAAAGCTAACACAGCTTTCTGAAGCATCCCATCAGTCCAAGCCAAAGGTATTTTATTGGTGTCTGAGCTATGAAGTATTTTATTATCTATTTGACGAGAAACGTTATCATTTTCCAGATATGTGTGTTCTTTGTGATTGCAAATCATGAAATGACTGTTCGCTGAAATGCCACACTGGCAAATCTAGGATGTCGTGAAAAGGGCCTAAACCGCAATTTTTGTGTTGGAGATACTTCTCATACACCCTGAAAACGGCACGCCAACGTTGCTTTTTTGCTGTGTCTGTAGGTGGGAGGGCATGAATTTATATGTGATGTGTTAATTAACACCACGACACCTAGTCTATGGGAACTCGGGTTTTAAACAGATTATTGTAGAATGCGGATTATTTCTCTGTAGTTGTTGATTTGATATTGTTTTGTTGTATGACATGTCAAAGCACGAAAGGTAGATTTTGAAATCATTCACGTAAAAATGTTGCCTGATAGTGATGTCTCACTAGTGTGTACATCCAATTCACTTGTCAACTATGTACATGTGATTCACTTGTCAACTACGTACATGTGATTCACTTGTCAACTATGTTCATCTAGGGCTTCATGTTACACTTTGTGTTCTAAAATGTGTGCAACATACTTTTATGACTTGATTTTTTATTCTGTTTTGCTTTCCCTACTTTCCATATGCTGTTGCTGCACTACACTCACTACCAACTGGAATGTTGCTACTTCATGCACTACAGTCATCAAACAGAGAATGCAAATGTTCTGCAGTCCGTACAAAAACTGTACCGAGTGCGCCAGGACAATATTACGAGAAGAGGGCGTGCGAGCTTTCTACCGCAGCTACACTACTCAGTTGTCAATGAACATCCCGTTCCAGTCGGTGCATTTCGTCACCTACGAACTCATGCAAGACACGCTGAATGAGAAGCGAGCGTATGAGCCCAAGACGCATGTCGTCTCGGGTGCTGTGGCGGGCGCCGTAGCAGCCGCCATAACCACGCCCCTCGACGTGTGTAAGACTCTGTTGAACACTCAGGAGCAATGTTGCCGTAGTAAGCAAAAAGCCATCACGGGCCTGTCCGAGGCCTTCAGAACTGTCTACCACTTTCAGGGCTTCCGAGGATACTTTCGTGGAATGCAGGCTCGCGTCATTTATCAGATGCCTTCCACAGCTATTTCATGGTCAGTCTACGAATTCTTCAAGTACTACATAACGAAGCATAGTGGCGAAGATGAATCCTACTATGCCGTACAAGCAGTGTCTTTTGATGGCAAATCCCAGTAGCAATAATGAAATACAGTCTTGAAGGGTTGTTCAGATACGCACAGGAAAATATAGAACCTCAAATGTCCCTGCATAAGAAATTGTGCTAAAAATGTAAGAGTTTTTCCTCCTGTTATGTAACAAGAATACTGAAAATTTATTTTAAGATTGTTGATAAATAAAAAAAATGAAGTTGCCGAAGACGGTGTAAAGTTGTTTTGGCCCATTTAAAGAAAAGGACATTGAAGTTTTATTTGAATTGTGTTGGGCATGAGAAACGTAAAAAAGGTCTTCACATAACAGATACCATTTTTGTTTGCACTGAAGAATTCTTTTACTAAGTTAGCATTATTTAAAACTGCATTTCGCTCTGTTTAGTTGTCGATGTGGAATTCTTATTCAAAGCGCTTTGGTGCTCAAGAACATTACCATGCTCATCTGATCTTGAATTATTGCCGAATAAGCTGGCGACTCAAGTCACAGGCAATGTGTATAAGTGCCATTTGTGCCAGCTAATCAGGTCGAAATGCACCTTTAATAGTATGTGGAAAAGTAATTCGTAGTTCTGAAAGGTATCTGGTGTTTTGACTGCGTCGTTATGCCCAACAGAAATTGTTATTTTATTACAAGAGTTTATGGTTATTTTATGTGTAATTCGTTTGTGTGTACTCCAATTCAATTTCTATCTCATGTTATCTGCTTTGCTGGTCATGAAGTGAACATATGTTATACAATAGTGTAAGTTGTGACATTTAGTTGCTGCATTTAAGTTATTAAGCGGACTTGTCCATTCTCAAACACTGGCACATTTCCTGTTATTAGTGGGCTAGTGTGAAAGTCATGGGTTCTAATTTAGAACGTGCTAAGGTCGCAGCAAATTGTCTGTGGTTTTGCTGATTTTTTCTGTACATTGTGAAACGGTAAGCTCGAAAATGCTTGCATTAATTTGCTTCTTTTAAACCTATAAAAACTTTTTTAGAAGTTGAAATTAAAATTCTTGGTTTCACTTCAAGTTTCAAAAGTTAAAAGCAAAACATACTTGTGAGATTAAATTCTTTTAATTAAAAGTTCTAATCCTTTAGAGATACGATTTCATTTTATTATAATTAGTGCTCTCTACAATCTGTTTTAACTCGTTGCCATAGCAAGTTTGAATTTTGCCATAATGAGCATATTGCAGTGCAGCGAGATGGAACTGTACAGTTAGTAGATTAGTCATTTGTGCAGGTAAACTGGACGTCTTGGAAGTTAAGACACCAGTTCAGTGCTATTCTCCCAAGTACTTGCAAACAAAATCTCCATGGTATGAACAATCAACATGGACATTTGAACACGTTCATAAATTTTTGTAAGTCTTGGTGAGTTTGAATTTTCTGTAGTGGAGATTAGTTTTATTGTTGGTGATGAACATGCTAATGTTTTTGAAGTGTCTACAGAATTGGGGAATGGTCTGATATAACATGCCCAAATTTTGAGAACCACCCCCCACTGAATAACAGGCATCAAACTGGTTCTCATAATTTAGGCACATTATATCAGACCGACTTCCCATATTTGGGGACAATGATGTACCTTAATGTGCTCAATTCCTAGTAAGTTCAGTTAGATGGTTAGATGCGTCTTGCTCAGGGCATCTTTTGTGTACCAGAAGTGGTGGCCACTCAGTGACCCTCTGGTCAGCTTGATTTTTTATGACCAGTGCAGTTGAGTTGGAGTACATACATTACCGTTAGTTGTGACTTAAATGAGTAGTGTTCGGGGTCAGTGTAATCTCAACACCATCATTGTTCACGTATTTTGCTTTTAATTGAGTGTGTTAAGCTTGGAGTAGTTAGGTAGGGATTGATAAAGTGTGTAGTCAATCATTTTCATGTACCCACGTATAAATATATCTATATGTGGGTGCTTTATGCTGTCATCTCTACATCCAGCGTCCGCTGCTGTATTCCCAAAACACCTTATGAAATTTTGCAGGTGTGTTCCCATTGTGGATGGGATGGCAGGAGTGATTTTTCGCACAGATCCGACTACCGGTGTGTCCCCTAGTGGCAATTTTATTTTTTTACGTTTGCCTTTGTATCTTTGGTGTTCTGTAAGTAAACGGATATTCATGAAATTTGGCAAATAGGGATCTATTGGGAGGATGACGCCACCTTTACTTTTTTTAATGGATTTGACATATTTTGCGCCACCCAGTGGCCATTTTTACTGTTTTTCAAATCTGTTATTGCTGTCTGCCCCTTTACAGGCCAAACCACTGTAAGGGTGATTATGAAAATCGATGTACATGTTCCTATTAGAAAGAGGACTGCTGACAATGATTTCTGGATGGCTCCCACTACAGTGGCTCCTCCTAGTGGCAGTATCTCCTAAACCCTTTGCAAGATCTTTGTTAAATTTGGCAAGTGCATTTTGATGAAGGTGACAGCTGGTGACAGCTTCGGGACAACCAATGAACTCTACTTTGCTTAAATTGGTTGCCGTGGGCAACTCATATTCACATGGCGATGCTAAGGAAGAGACAGTCCTCTGAATAAATGGAGAGTTGTTAGTGTGATCAAAGACCAGAAACCCATCTGTGTAACTCATGACTTGAGCACAGTGTCGCGAACACTTTTCCCAAGTTTGTACTCTAAGTAAAACATTAATAATTTCGGAAATTAGTCCCCGGACCCAGGTCTTCTTTTCATGTGAGCCATTTTTATGGGCAGCGAAAAGGTTCAAAATAGACAACACTGCCAAATAAACAAGTGGTTTGACAAACAGACAAGTGGTTTGCTAAACAGACAAGTGATTCGTCAAATAAACAGGTCAAGAATGCTATGGTTTTCCAAACAGACAAGACAACTTTGCAGATTCTGTCGGATAAACAAGTGCCTACTGTTGAACGAACAAGTAAGTTGGCAAATGATTAAGTAGGTTACCAAACAGACAAGTAACCTGGTAGGCTCAACTTGTCGAACAGACAAGTCATTTGTTAAACGAACAAGACAAGCACGGCAAATGAACAGAGGGCGCTACTTGAAAACGAATGACGTCACGGAGTCTCAATCTGACTGATCCCCGAACCTGCATTATGGTATTTTTATTTTGGGATGAGACAAAAACTGCATGCTGCGGCTTTGCGCCATTGGACGTTTTGAAGCTGTAGCTGAAAGGTGATCACAAAATAACAAACCTGATCACACATGATTGCAGGTCATAATATTAACGGTTTGACTTCAAATTATGGAATAACGATTAATTGGCGGGGTGGCCTAAAAAAGCTTTGAATACCTGTTTGTGTACGTGGTCGTGAAACAGTTCAATCTACCATTTACTTTTAATCAGCAGCTTGGTTTAAACAAGCAAACGCATCACGATTCCATAAATTTATTTAAGAATGGTCGATGACATAACAAATTGAGAACAGTCCTATGAACGAATTTCAGTCTTCACTGCAACAGATCACCAATAACAACTTTTTGGAATTTTTGTGCTCATTGCGGGGCTCATGACTTCGTGACGTCAACCGTATTTCTTGAGTTGGAACAGCGCCATCTGTCCTGTCTGTTCGACTACTACGTCTGTTTGGCAAGACCAACATGTTCATTCGATGACTAACCTGTCTGTTTGGTAGAAGTGACCTGTTCGTTCGACAAGTAACCTGTTCGTTCGGCCCGAGTAACCTGTCTGTTCGGCGCAACTAACTTGTTCGTTCGCTAAATAACCTGTCTGTTTGTCGAAATTTAACCAAATAACCTGTCTGTTTGTAGAAATTTAACCAAATAACCTGTCTGTTTGTAGAAATTTAACCAAATAACCTGTCTGTTTGCCAAAACTGAACCAAATAACCTGTCTGTTTGAAAACTAACTTGTTTATTTGGCAGTGTTGTCTATTTTGAACCTTTTCGCTGCCCATACATTTTGTTTCAAGAGCATGGATACATTCATCTGCTGCTTCGCTTCGACCATTTTGCCATGTCGTTTTGCCATGTCATTTTGCCATGTCATTTTCAGTCTGTGTTATAGTTTTAGCCAGGATGCATACAAGTGCCACTGGTTAACGAAAATTATATTCTGTCACATGACTTGTTGCCTTTCGTTTTTAGCAATGTTGACATGCCGTAACCATGCCATTATTTTTGCAATCCAACCTTCACAATAGTTGTTAACCTTATAGCTTTGTGCATGCTTATTTGTGGGCACAAATCCAGACTTCGCTATGTAATACTTTCTTGTGATCCTGCAGGTTGCTGTCCTGGTTATATCTGTATTTATTCTTGAATGGTTGTGAATTAAAACTGGTGGTGGATATAGGGTAGGAAATCAAACTGGTCAATGCACCACATTGTGTTAATCAACCAGGGCTGTATATTCCTAAGATTTGAGTTTTCAAATTCTGTGTAAAATCTGTGCAAGTTGGCTATACGCTCACTGGTAATTGAAGTGGATGATTAGAATATTGAGACCATCACATTACTGCATAAGTAATTCGGAGTCTTATCGAATTTTAATATGTTCTAGAACTTCGGTATTGTCTTTGAACATGGTGTAGTTGATGGTGACTTTGACTTAGTGGCGTTGACCTTGTCATGGCTCGAGTACTATTCATTTCATTTACTCTTGCAATAAACATAACCTAGACAGTTATGTTGTTGATTGATGCCCCACCATTTGTGAGAACTGAAAAGAAACCACTTTGAAATTCATGAAACATTCTGACCTTTGTTAATATTTGCAGTATTTAGCTATCTCAGCGATGCCATCACATCAAAATCAGACTTATGGATCAAATTCAAAAAGTACCGGTTAAAGAAACAATTGCACCAATAATGATGTAAATCTTCAACATACCATCACAAAAAAACATGAGACGGTATACATCTCGCTACCATTCTCGCCTCGAAAGTTTGTGCATCAATACTGCAGTTCGACTATTGGTGTTGTTGTATCAAGCGACTACAGAAAGAAAACATATCAGACTTAAATGGGGAAGGCCAATTCTAAAACTTCGAAAATGGCGCAAGTACGCATTGCCTGTGACTTGAGTTGCTAACTCATTCAGCAACAATTGTCTGAAGAGTGTGATGTTTTTAAACACAGATCAATTTTGGTTAAGAATTCAAAATTAACAGCTAAATAGGGCTAAATGCAGCTTTATCCCTTTCCACATTCTGTCTCTTGATATTGCAATCTGTTGGAACAGTCACTTCAAGACTGCATAGAAATCGTTAGTTAGGTCAACTGGTCTCCAGGAGGCGCTGCATCCCACTCTCCTTGTGATCTAAAGCAATGCCACCTATTGCAAAATCTTAGGTTAAATAGGTGCAGAACTCACATTTGGAACATGGTCTTTTTACCAGATAAGTTATTGGAGTTGGAGCAGTCATAAGCCAAGATGCCTTGGCTCCCGGCGACCATGCATGTTGCAGCTAGACTTTTGATCAAGTACACGGTGACAAGTTGGTAGAGAATGGAAGAGGGAAAAATCAGTGCCACTATTCTACACCAATGAAGTGAGAAAACCATATACTATTCGGAAATTGTTTCTCAACGAGAATATGACCAGTTGTGAAACGATGATACAACAGTTAAACATTGGCTCTTTTGGATAACAAATCCTTTCAAGGAACGAAAATCAGCTCACGGTGTGATGCAATAGAAATACCCTAGGACAAAACTACTGCATCAGCACATGGCATAGCTATTGCATGAACATACAGGTGCTAACACAATTATAGTGTTGCCATGGATGATATCGCCAATATTGTTATGTAGACAGTAACGCGGCGATTTGATATAACACATATATTGGTTGATGATAATATTGGAATACTAACAAATAGGTCTGTGTAATATAGTTAGAGAGTCTTTTACTACACTGAGTGGAGAGTTCAGATGAATCGTATAAACAATCAACACATGGTTTTAATCGGTGGTCAGTACAGCAGACAACAGATAAATGCTAAGCTCTGCCCACGTGACAACCATATTTGTTTTGGTCGTCTGTCGTGCTTCACAAGTTTGAAAAAATGATTTAAAATTACGCTGTAGACAAACAGGTATGTCACATTTTCTAAACATGAAGTAAATATCTGCTTTATTTCTAGTACTTCAACAAAAATTGGAACATAATGACCACGCATTCTGAACGAAATTTGATCTCAAGTGGCAATCGATGACCGCTTAACTTCAAAGCCGTTTTTCTTGGCTCGTGATTTCAGGATGGTGACAAGATTCTCGGGCCTATTTTTCTGCAACACGTAGGTCAATTTTTACGAAATTTGCAAATTTGAAATCCTCTAGGACTGAAGTAAAATCTTGTGCCAGGGTTTTTTGATATATGGACCAGATTTTTAGATATTAGATGGAAAGTGACCAAATGACAAAAAGTGGCGTGCTTGCCCCAACTCACACTCAAAAAATGCCGCAAAATCAAGATCATAATGATTTTGTACATATATTTGATATGTATATGTAGAATATTGCGTAAGGAAACAGTTGATGATAATCCCTGTGGATTTTGAAAAAAAATCGAGGTAAGATTGGATTTTTTGAAAATTAAAAAATATGATTTTTTAAAAAAACAAACTACAAAAAAATTTTTTTTCGATTTTTGTCACTTTCAGTCATGTCTAACTAGTTAAAACTCCCTTTTTACTCAGTTTAGTTAGGAACCTGGAGATTTGACCAGTGTATACACCTACCTTAATAAATAATGTGGCTCACTTCATCTCCAATTGACATGACGTAAATTCTCTTGTCAGTTTATGTACTATGAAAATTCCAGTGTTAAAAACACCCGTAAAAATTTCTGTATAATACATGTGAATCTCATCCAGACTCCTCAAAATCAAACAAAGCAGTCAAAATATAACGAAAACCATTTAAACCTACCCTATTTAATAAATCAAACATGTTAATAGCAATTATTAAATCTTTTTGACACATGTATACAACATGTTCTGTTGCCACGGGTAACACAACCAATTGTCAGCAAGTTCCACTACGTAGATATACCTACATGGGAAAATTGAACCCAAGCACACATTGCTTAAACCGACTTCCCTGTAATGGAGTAACGTCCAGCGATAACAGCAGAGTTCACTCTTGATCAAAAGCAAGCACAAATCAACAATAAAGCCAACAATTACTCATATGAAGATCTCGTGAACTTTGGCCATGGTTATGTTTTTCCTGCAGTTAGGACATTTTTTCTGTATCGATATGGCTCCTTCTATACACGTAGAGCAGAAAATATGGCCGCACACCGTCGACATTATCTTCCTTCCTGAACGTTTTATCTGCAGGAAACCAAACATAATCACGGCATGGCAAAATATTCATTGAAGAAATACAAGATACACAACAAACGCCACAAATGACAACTTCGGCGAGCAAAAAATGGTAAAAGTCACTTTACAGGGGTCCCAGAATTTCAGAACCAGTTTGATAGCTATTATTGAGCGCAGAAAATTGGTTCTCAAAGGGTGTTAACACACAGCGCTCAATAATAGGTATCAAACTGGTTCTGAAAATCTGGGACCCCTGCAAGTGATTCTTGCAAGGGACCCCTGCAAGGGACTCTTGCCCAACAAATTTTTATACTACACGAAGAGCATGTTTACAACTGGTAACTGTTCCAGAAAAAAATGGATTTAAAAGCTCAAGAAAGAAAGTATCTTTAAATAAAACAGAGCATTGATATATAATGCATCAACCGTGCGCATCACAAATGATAAGGAAATTTGCCATAATGGGACGCAGCAGTTGTCAGATTCATCGTTAACAGAAATGTACGCACCAATCACGAGACAATCCTTTTAAGAAATTGGTAAATATTAAGGCAGGTGCTAAACACTTAAACTGCCTGCAGGAGCACAGCAGGTCAGATTCATCCAAAAATCAACGTCAGTATCGCTCTGATCACAAGAACATCTTTCAAACAGTTTGGCAGAGGCAGATGTAAAAAAAACAGACACCGAAATACTAAAATTTCTACTGGGATTGCACAGCATGACGGAATCATCCAAAACGTGTTTGGTGACAACCCCTCATACGTATCTGCCAAGTTTCGTAAAGAGACATTGGGACTTGGCGGGTACAAAAGCAAGTGCGAAAAATTGCCACTAGCTGGCACAGATGTAACTGAACTTTTCCGAAAGTCAAGCTTATCTATCATCAACTTCACAAAAACACGCTTGCGAAATCTGGAGATATTGCAAGGGATTTATTAGATACAGCTGCAGATGTCATACAGATGAACTTTGGACGGAGATGGCGGCAACATGCGCTCACATAATGTAAATATGGGCGTATGAAAATATTAGATTAGCTTTTCCCTTAGTTACTCAAAACCCATTTACAGAAATCTATTGAGCAGACCAAAGTATGCACCATCTTTTACAAACACTTGATTTTGTTTACCATCAGGAATCTGAGCAAATGTATGGAACTAGTCTTCAAACTCTCGCAGTTAACATCATACACTCTCCAACACATTAATAATGGTGTCGTCATGCAAAATTAAACTTACAATATGAGCTTCATCCAGGCAGACAGGGCACAATATATTGGGTCGTTTTGGTGATGTGACATTGGCAGATAATGGTGATGATGATGACGGAGGGCTGAAATAAACAACATATAGCAAGACTGACACAAATGCATAACTACAGTAATATCATACCAGATGACTTGATGGAAACACTGCCAGTATGGACTTGGAAGCCTAAATACACTGCAGATAGGCCGTCTTAAATATTGTCCACATTAAACACTCTTAGTAAACTGGCAGCCATGTCAGTAAAAGAAAAACACAAGAAGCACTGGTCGTAGGTCTGGGTAGGGCCAGACTGATGTACTTGATCGTCTTGATTTAGTGTGACGGGCTGAGAGTGTGGAGCCAACAAACTAGTAATCTCTGACTGTGACAGAGTGTAAGTCGATGAAATGAATGTCACTTTTGACTGTGATATTCTAGTGGTACGGCCCGACAGATGTCATCTCTGATATTGATTGACAAAGGGATGTACAACACAGCCTAACATGTAATCTGATTTTGTAATAAGCTGACAGTGCCATCTCTGATTGTGATATGCTAGAGGAGAGGCCTGCCTAACTTACTGGATTTTGCTGTAAGCCAAGACTGACTTGTCATCTCCAACTGTTCTGGGTTAGAGACGGCGTATGGCTAACTTAGAGCCACATGTAACACCACATGTCAACTCTGACTTTCACAGGTTCAGAGAATGGAAAAACATATTTAATCTTAGATTTTGATAAGTTAGGGGCGGAGTAAGAATGTGATAAGCTAGAGGTGGAGCATGGCTGTGATAAACTAGGGGNATACTACACGAAGAGCATGTTTACAACTGGTAACTGTTCCAGAAAAAAATGGATTTCAAAGCTCAAGAAAGAAAGTATCTTTAAATAAAACAGAGCATTGATATATAATGCATCAACCGTGCGCATCACAAATGATAAGGAAATTTGCCATAATGGGACGCAGCAGTTGTCAGATTCATCGTTAACAGAAATGTACGCACCAATCACGAGACAATCCTTTTGAGAAATTGGTAAATATTAAGGCAGGCGCTAAACACTTAAACTGCCTCCAGGAGCACAGCAGGTCAGATTCATCCAAAAATCAAAGTCAGTATCGCTCTGATCACAAGAACATCTTTCAAACTGTTTGGCAGAGGCAGACACCGAAATACTAAAATTTCTACTGGGATTGCACAGCATGACGGAATCATTCAAAACGTGTTTGGTGACAACCACTCATACGTATCTGCCAAGTTTCGTAAAGAGACATTGGGACTTGGCGGGCACAAAAGCAAGTGCGAAAAATTGCCACTAGCTGGCACAGATGTAACTGAACTTTTCCGAAAGTCAAGCTTATCTATCATCAACTTCACAAAAACACGCGTGCGAAATCTGGATATTGCAAGGGATTTATTAGATACAGCTGCAGATGTCATACAGATGAACTGTGGACGGAGATGGCGGCAACATGCGCTCACATAATGTAAATATGGGCGTATGAAAATATTAGATTAGCTTTTCCCTTAGTTGCTCAAAACCCATTAACAGAAATCTATTGAGCAGACCAAAGTATGCACCATCTTTTACAAACACTTGATTTTGTTTACCATCAGGAATCTGAGCAAATGTATGGAACTAGTCTTCAAACTCTCGCAGTTAATATTATACACTCTCCAACAAATTAATAATGGTGTCGTCATGCAAAATTAAACTTACAATATGAGCTTCATCCAGGCAGACAGGGCACAATATATTGGGTCGTTTTGGTGATGTGACATTGGCAGACAATGGTGATGATGATGACGGAGGGCTGAAATAAACAACATATAGTAAGACTGACACAAATGCATAACCACAGTAATATCATACCAGAAGACTTGATGGAAACACTGCCAATATGGACTTGAAAGCCTAAATACACTGCAGATAGGCCGTCTTAAATATTGTCCACATTAAACACTCTTAGTAAACTGGCAGCCATGTCAGTAAAGGAAAACACAAGAAGCACTGGTCCTAGGTCTGGGTAGGGCCAGACTGATGTACTCGATCGTCTTGATTTAGTGTGACGGGCTGAGAGTGTGGAGCCAACAAACTAGTAATCTCTGACTGTGACAGAGTGTAAGTCGACGAACCGAATGTCTCTTTTGACTGTGATATCCTGGTGGTACGGACTGACAGATGTCATCTCTGATATTGATTGACAAAGGGATGTACAACACAGCCTAACATGTAATCTGATTTTGTAATAAGCTGACAGTGCCATCTCTGATTGTGATATGCTAGAGGAGAGGCCTACCTAACTTAGTTACTGGATTTTGCTATAAGTACAGACTGACTTGTCATCTCCAACTGTTCTGGGTTAGAGACGGCGTATGGCTAACTTAGAGCCACATGTAACACTACATGTCAACTCTGACTTTCACAGGTTCAGAGAATGGAAAAACATATTTAATCTTAGATTGTGACAAGCTAGGGGCGGTGTCAGATTGTGACAAGCTAGGGGCAGAGTCTGACTGTGATACGCTAGAGGCAAAGTACTATTGTGAAAAGCTAGGAGCAAAGTACGATTGTGATAAGTAGGGGCAGGAGTATGGTTATAAGCTAGGGGATGAGTCTGAATGTGATAAACTAGGGGCGGAGTCTGATTGTGATAGCTGAATTGAATTGACAGACTTACTTGTCATCCCTGATGGTGAATGGTACAGGTGGCAGTTCAATAACATCATCAGACAAACGTCGAGTACGTCTACGATTATGATTTTCATTATCATTGAGGGAGTCAATAATCTGAATTAAAAGGAAAGTCAAAATTTTTACAAAGTTCATACTGTCCTTTTACTAACTCAGAAATTGACCGTTGTCATCCAAAAAGCGGCAATTGTCGCTTACAGGGTCCAATATTTTGAGAACCAGTTTTCTCCATTGAATAACGGGCATCAAACTTCTTGTAGGTGACTATATGCCCAAAAAGAAATAGGAGTGTTAGTAGTCGAAGTCAGTCATTAGCCATGATTGTTTAACTTAAGTCACAATTTCTGATGATTTGCAGTAGAGGCACTGCGCTTGTGGCGATTGTAACAACATCAGTTTCAAACACAATTTAACACTTTTTGGTTTTTCAACACTGTTCCTTAGTCAAAATAGGTGCAAATTATGTGCTTGAAAAGAACTGGCAGACCTTTCTTTATGATTGAGACGGTGCTCTACAAGTTGACTTTTTTTTTGCTGAGCATAGTCTGGAGGCATAACCAACTGCTAGTTCCTGGACGACTAAAAATTACTTCCCATCTGATCTTAGTAAGACCAATCTCATAGCGTTGAGTGGTCTAAATCAAAATGTAATTTCTTCGATACAATATAAGTTTACCGTCCATTTAATTTGTTGTTTTATGGAAAGGACTGATTTAGCAGACACGCTGGACCTTATTTACAGTTTCAAAATGGCTTAGCCCACTGTTACTTTAAGGAAAGCATAATGATGGTTTGGTGCATACATATCTTTACTTACACCAAAATCCTTACTTTTTCATACCTTTAAAGAATCTCATTCAGAATGTTAAACACATTCTGAGCAGACTTTGAGATCTAATTACTGCATCGGTGTCCAGAAAGACAAGAAAAGTCTATTATGCAACACCCTCTCAAAGCTGGATTATGAATATGGGTTCAATGCATATTTCTGGGAAGAAGGACAGCCAAGCCAAATAAACCTTCATTTGTGTGTTTCAACAGAGATTTAATTGCTCTTTATTAAACAAGTTAATCAGTTAGAATAACTGCAAATTGTGGACATGTTGAAACTGTGTACAGACCACCACTAGCACTGTTGACCGTTGTATCGGTAGTACACTGCCACTGAAGCGGGGGACCACACAATAATGGTGGTACGTAACAGGTCAAACTAAATTTTACAATTCTTGGACAGCTGTGGAGCACAGATTAGTTAGCTGATATTGTACTCCACCAACTAACCACTGAGACTCTGACAAGTGTTGGAAAGACTTACAACGATTGGCAATTCATTGACTCTCATGGGGGAGGTCAAATCTATGACTACCGGGGCGTCCTGACTGGAGTCGTCATTAGTTAGGTCGATACAAGCACCATCCACTGTGAACACAAAAACATGAGATCATTATGAAAGTCTAAATGACACTTACATTTCATTTGATACATCACAAAAGTTGCATTCAAGATGCAATTCAGACACCTGTGAGTTGGAAGACTTCAGACATAAACTTGCCATTGCAACTGTTTTGTCAAAAATTCTTGCACCATTCTTACAAGGCATGTGATAATTAACTTTACAATGTAACTTGTGCTATTAAAAATGTCATAATTTGCTTTTTTCGAAATTATTAATTTCCCAATAATTTATGGAAACACAGTCATGCACAATGAATCATGTGGTTAGCTAAGAGTAAACTGTTCTACTACACTTTGAAACAAAATAAACGGCTCTGTGTCAAAACAAGATTTGGAGTTAAGGTAGGTGACGTCAAGTAGGTACATTCAGAGTAAGGTTGAATGCCAGTAAGATATTTGCTGAGAAACATTTGTCGGTCATATAAGAAAACATCCCAGATTTGCACTGCTTTTTCTCACAGGTCTGAAGTCTTAAACACAATACAGATTTTTCAAACATCATGCATGTAAACATCATTTGAAACATGAAACACACACAAGGTTTCCTACACCTACGCGTGGAATAAATTCAGACAAAAATGTCATAACAAGTGGAAACGCAAGTTCAAATACAGTCTGAACATTACATGTAGAAGGGTCTACACCTATAGGTTGGTCATTCTCAGACTGCTCTTGGGTCCTAAGGTGACGACGTCTCTGACGTGATGCTCTGTCGCGACTCCTGGTGACGATCTGTAATGAATAATAAGACTTGAGAGTAACAACACGAGGAAATTGGAGATTAGAAAACACCCTTTTTAACAAAAAAAGGTGAGTTTTGCAAAGTTGCCAAACAAAATTTGAGGTCACCAAATCAAGCCCTGCAGTGACGATAAAACGTGTTGTTTGTGCAAGGTGGTTATTGTGGGCTTGAAAGAGCAACACAGTACAAAATTTGTCGCTTGGGCGCAGTGTGCCCAATATAGACACTGTTGCCACCTGAAAGTGTGCCACACAATTCAGACTCTGCCTGCAGCAGACACCCAGCTCCTGTGTCCCCATAGCGAGTCTGCGTCATAATCCAAAAACATCTGTCCACTTGCAACTATGCCGTCAGCCCAACTCACAAGCATTACAGTTAGACTACATTATGGCAAAATGAGCATTGCCAGCTTATGTAACTAATGTCTATTTTACAGCACACTTTTTGGCGGTTCTTTTTAGCAAAATTTAAACCCTAAATTGCATCTTAAAGATTTTTTTGTAAATTTAAACTCTGCGATCCTTGCAAACTGGACTTGCACGAAAATCATTGGCATGCCTTTGGTAATTATTTAATACTGGTTACCATAGATAGCACAGATTATTTTAAGTAAGAATGGTAACTGTTTGGTTCGCAGACAGGCACTGACTCAGGTACGAGAAAAAGTTCATTATAATGATATTATTTTGAGTTCAGATCAAATAAACGTGGCATATTTTTTCCATAGAGGTAAAAGCAACAACACTTTTATGTTTTTAAAATCAGTTCATTCAAAAGTGTCTGGATATGAGTGTTCTCCCTCAGTCAGAAACTTTAACTACCTGCTGCAGTGTAGGCAATTATATAGCCTTGTAATGCCGCAGGCATACAGGGGCGATAGTACATCCCCATAAAAAGTTACCGATCTCAAAATACGTACAGAGAATAACATCAAATGAAACATGCATATTATGCGCAAAGAGTTATAATTAGCACTTACCATAACTCTGGAGACAATGTAGTCAACATAATTCTAACACATCCATGAAAATTTGTCGCGGTTCAATCGAGCTTCCCTCACCTGATGCCATTTTGAGAAGTTAACCGAAATCACGCCTGTTTACGAACAATAAGTCCAAGGTACACAAACCTTACGAATTCAAACAAGTATCTTACCATGCTACATTTTGCAAGTGTCACGCACTTCAATCAGTCTCGCNAGGGCTGTTCCAGTAAAATCTGTATGGGAGGGGGGGAAGGCACCTTTTTTTCGCACCCACCACCCATATTTTTCATTAATTTCTTCAGCCTACCACCCGTAATTTTTTATAAGTTTGAAATGCAACCACCCGTAATTTTTTTTTGTTCTTGTGGTTGACTGCACAGGTGCTTGAGTTTATCTGTTCCTCCATCACCACTAACGTCATTCATTACTAAGAAAACATATGTTTCTTATATATTGTTATTAGCCATCGAAAAATTCCAGCACCTGTGGTTAAATGGTGTTATGGACATGCCGATGAGGAGATCGGAGGGAGTGAAAAAGTCGGAGCTTTTTGCAAGTTGCATTTTTGTTTCAGTTTTTGATTCTGTGCGGATTGTTTATAAAATTTACTAAAATTACCCACCATCAAACATTTATGGCCCAACGAAACAACAACCTGTAAATTTTTATTTTTTTGAAGTACGACCACCAGCCATTTTGAATTTAAATCAAACGCAACCACCCATAAATTTTTATTTCAGTTGCCTTCCCCCCCCTCCCACACAGATTTTGCTGGAACAGCCCTCACAGGTCTGAAGTCTTAAACACAATACAGATTTTTTCAAAAATCATGCATGTAAACATCATTTGAAACATGAAACACACACAAGGTTTAATACACCTACGAGTGGATTAAATTCAGACAAAAATCTCATAACAAGTGGAAACGCAAGTTCAAATACAGTCTGAACATTACATGTAGAAGGGTCTACACCTATAGGTTGGTCATTCTCAGATTGCTCTTGGGTCCTAAGGTGACGACGTCTCTGACGTGATGCTCTGTCGCGACTCCTGGTGACGATCTGTAATGAATAATAAGACTTGAGAGTAACAACACGAGGAAATTGGAGATTAGAAAACATCCTTTTTAACAAAAAAACGTGAATTTTGCAAAATTGCCAAACAAAATTTGAGGTCACCAAATCAAGCCCTGCAGTGATGATAAAACGTGTTGTTTGTGCAAAGTGATTATTGTGGGCTTAAAAGAGCAACACAGTACAAAATTTGTCGCTTGGGCGCAGTGTGCCCAATATAGACACTGGTGCCACCTGAAAGTGTGCCACACAATTCAGACTCTGCCTGCAGTAGACACCCAGCTCCTGTGTCCCCATAGTGAGTCTGTGTCATAATCCAAAAACATCTGTCCACTTGCACCTATGCAGTCAGCCCAACTCACAAGCATATTTTGTTATTTACAGTTAGACTACATTATGGCAACATCAGCTTTGCCAGCTATTGTCTATTTTACAGCACACTTTTTGGTGTTTCTTTTTAACAAAATTTAAACCCTAAATTGCATCTTAAAGATTTTATGTAAATTTAAACTCTGCGATCCTTGCAAACTGGACTTGCAAGAAAATCATTGGCATGCCTTTGGTAATTATAACTAGTTACCATAGATAGCACATATTATTTTGAGTAAGAATGGTAACTGTTTGGTCCGCAGACAGGCACTGACTCAGGTATGAGAAAAAGTTCATTATAATGATATTATTTTGAGTTCAGATCAAATAAACGTGGCATATTTTTTCCATAGAGGTAAAAGCAACAACACTTTTATGTTTTTAAAATCAGTTCATTCACAAAAAGTGACAAAAGTGTCTGGATATGAGTGTTCTCCCTCAGTCAGAAACTACCTGCTGCAGTGTAGGCAAATATATCGCCTTGTAATGGCGCAGGCATACAGGGGCGATAGTACATCCCCATAAAAAGTTGCCTATCTCAAAATACATACAGAGAGTAACATCAAATGAAACATGCATATTATAGGCAAAGAGTTATAATTAGCACTTACCATAACTCTGGAGACAATGCAGTCAACATAATTCTAACACATCCATGAAAATTTGTCGCGGTTCAATCGAGCTTCCCTCACCTGATGCCATTTTGAGAAGTTAACCGAAATCACGCCTGTTTACGAACAATAAGTCCAAGGTACACAAACCTTACGAATTCAAACAGGTATCTTACCATGCTACATTTTGCAAGTGTCACGCACTTCAATCAGTCTCCCTCTTGTCCTTACCTGACTCGCGTGACATCAATTGAAACAATTCATGGTTATCTTCCCGTGGTGATTGGTGAAAAAGCTAACAGCAACCAAAAAGTGGAGTTGGAATTCTTCGCCAAATCGTCTTAACTCACATAGACATGCTTCATCGAAGATATGTTTAGAACCAGAAAGAATTGCTGAAGTAAGCACATTTTTAAGTGACAATCTAAGTGTAAAATGTATTTTTGATGAGGAGAAAACCTCTTACGTGGTGACCCAATTTGGACTACAAAATAAACGGGATGAAATTAGTACAGAAAGTAATGGGGAGTATTGTATGGGTTTGTAGACCAACTGTATAGCCAGCCACGGGACTAGCAGCAGTGTAGCCCTGGTACAAAATATACAGCTTTGTGCCGATGTGGGGAAAAAATAGCCAAATAAAATCTGACACAAAATTAGTGTCATTAAAAACTACAATCATCCTTGAATAAACTAAATTATTTACAGGTGAAAGAAAAATTGGCATTCTACCGTTATTCTGCTGCTAAATTTGTGGAGCGATCTTATATGTCGGCTTTCGGCGCCATGAAATATAGCATCACCTATTGGCCACTTTCTTTTTTCAGAGATTTTTCAATCAACTGTTCTTCTTCCACGAGGTTGTGTACATGTCAAAACAAATTATTGGAACTGGTTTTATTTAGTTACAAGTTTTTAGTATTTTAATACTAGCAAACCGAATTTTGTAATAAATTTTGTTGCTGCGAAGCTGACATCATCTCCTGAGAGATGCCACAAAAAGTTTAGGAAACAACGCGAGCGTACTGTTTTGAAAATGACGATAGACTTTCCTTTGTTACAAAAGGCGGAGAAGGTAAGTGTCGGTTGACTCACAAATTTTGCATGCACCCCTGCCGGTCATTAGCTCTACAAGTTAATATAAGTTTCATGATGAGCAGAACTACTCTGGTGGTGTGAAATTTCGAGGTCTATTGGAGCTTAAAACACAGCGATTCCTTTCCTAGCTGTATTTTGACATCTTCATACAGCTAGCTGTCTAGGCAACACGTAGCCCCTCGATCAGCCAGTTAGGGACTACAATACTTCCCATTGCTTTCTGTACGAATTTTGTCCCGTGTATTTTAAACGGGCGGTAAGCCAAATCCGGCCACCAATTAGGAGTTTTCACCTCGTCAAAAATACATTGATTCCACACTAAAAACTATCACTTAAAAAAGCGCTTACTTTCTTCAGTGGTCCTTTCTACTTCTACACATATCTTCGATGAAACTTAGTTACAAAAATTAAGGTGACTTTGGTGAAGAATTCCAACTCCACTTTTTTGGTCACTGTTAACTTTTTCACCACGCTCACGATAACCACAAAATATTTCAACTGAGTCACATGAGTTAGGCAAAGGCTAGCGCAAGACTGAACGAAGCGTGACACTGGCACGTGATCTCATGTAACTTCCTCAAAATGGCGCCCGGTAAGAGAAACTCTAGCGAACCGCGACAGATTTTCATGGATTTGTTCAAATTATCTTGACTGAATCGTCTCCAGACTTATGGTATGTGTTAATTATAACTCCATGTGCATACATGCATGTTTCATTTGATTTTATTTCCTGTATTTTGAAATTCGTAACTTTTTGTGGGGATGTTCTATCGCCCCTGTATGCCAGGCATTGCCAGGGCGATGCAATTTGCCTACGAGCTGGCTGGCTAGCTGCAGTGCTTATACCTTTCAAAAGAGGCGCAAGGATGAAGCAAAAACAACACTTGATAACTGAAAGATAGCTTATTCGTTCAAATTTCCTCCAGAATTTAGTAAAATATTTATGAAGTGATCAGGCGCCCCTGGAACTATGACTAGGTCAATCAATGACTGAATGAGTCAATAACAATGTCTACATATGTTGGTAAAGAAAGAGAAACAGATTAACAGAACCAGCAATACGCAACAAATTAAGTGTTAATTATGTTAAATTCGTTAAATAAACTGTCATAAAACATTGCGACATTCAAGACTCAGAAACTTATTACTTACAGCACTCATTTTTTATCAAAAAATGAGAACCCAACTTTGCTCCCGAACGGTTTTTCAAAATACTTTACCTCCGTTTAATAAAGAGTAACTTGGCTACTCTAGCGCCAGGGAGCGGTAGAAATACCAGACATGATGTCGGCCGGGTAGGCCGTATCCGATCTATTTAGTCATATCATTGATACCGGAGCTTTCTTCTGCACAACAGCCCAGGCGCATGAACTCCGAGAACCATATTGGAGATTTCCCAAATTACATCTGCCTAATTTAAATTTCAATCGTGGCACACTGCAACCGCCGGCCGACGCGGATCACTTCAGTTGTCAGTACGGTCTCCATGGGCACTGTCGGAAATTACAAACTTCTCATTGCATTAAAATTCTCTGAAACAACAATGCAGTGAAATGTCCCAGTTGTGACAAGACTCTGTGGAACTAAAGCTCTGATTGACCACCGACCAGTGAATTTTATGTCGTGTCGGGAGCATTAGTTACATGTAGGCCTGCAACCTACAGAGTCGAGTGAAAGTGAGACTGTCTCCGTGAGAAAGCAGCACATGCGTGACTATCCATGAGAGCTGAAATCGAAATTAGCGTTAGCAACCGACATGGCGGATCCAGATAACTCTGCTGCAACACGACATCGATTTTAGCGCCACATTTTTGAAGGATCCATCGACGGCAGCTCACTTCATAAATCATTGAATGACAAATGCTTCTACTAAATTTCAGTAGAAAATTTACTCTCAAAAAAGAATCCGCGAACACAAATGCTTTGATCGGCTTGACGGGCACCATGGAAAATATTTATTTCCGGGCCAGAAAAAGGAGCATTGTAGATTATTTCCCCCATGCTTGTGTATGTGTAACAACTATGAAACTTTGTGGTACAGTAAACAAGAGGTTCACAGTTACCTTAACCTCGTAAGCCAACACTACTAACGTGTATCGTGTTAGTTAAATCCAGTCAGGTGTCCACTCCCATGCGGTATGTTCAGAAGAATTTTCTAGTAGTTCGGATAATATAAATGGGCTTCATTTCTTCTGCCTTGTTTTCACGGTGAGTTGTCTCTTTGCCGAACTATTTTGAATGGTTTATGAAATGTCGTTGATGGCAGTCCGGCTGTTTAAGATCGAGTTTTAAGTGAGCCGTTACCACATGGTGACAGCAGGAAGACCTAATGATATTCAACGATATAATGGAGAGGGACGAAAATCTAGGATGGTGTTTTGTGCAAGTGATAAGTGACTTGAACTGACAAATGCAACTGTGAACATTTGGCGGACATATGTGACAGAATGAATCAACAAGGTAGTTAGGAAGAGAGCCTTTATTTCCAATGTTTTGTAAATTGAGCATCACTAATGAGACAACTGAACAACTTACTTTAATGTTTGTATAAAATGTCGTGACGGACGTGAAAAAACCGTATACGCATGTTATCTCACAATATGACGTATCACTTTTCAACACAAAATTGTTAATTCAGCCGGTGACTCAGTGTGCTGTCACCCGCTGGTGCGCGGTGCACTCGCGGCCGCAAGAAGCATACAATGATGGATCGTTTGAATTTTTGGAAAAATTCACCATGTCAATCGTAGCTACCAATAACCACGTGGTTAAGCTGTAAGAGTATAGTTAACTTTGTACGCAAAACTTCCAAAACTTCCACAGACATAGTACCAATGACTGATATCATCTCTGGACTTTGTAGCTTCGATAAACATCCCAAACGTATACATTTTCAGCAAACTTAACACAGAACTTGATGAGTTTGATTCTGCAATTTACTTAGGCCAATTCCCAGACCTCTGATCACTAGGAGTCTATTTCTTGGACGGAAATGGCCGATCTGCGTTCATATGCATCTCTTGCGTCACCATAGTGGCCAGTTGTAGGGAAAGATGTTTTTAAAGTCGGGATTGGACGAGGGAACGTTTAAAACGCAGCACTTGACATCGCAAAAGTTGCCTTCACCCAATGGGAATGCTTTAAACCACTTTCTTTTCTTTGTGTGGTAGTATTCAATCATATCCACATGGACATCCGGGTCTTCATATGTATGTCCTCCTATCAGATAAATTCTGTGTTCTGAAAGGAAGGAATCATATTTAAAAAATATAATACAGACAGCATAGCCTTCATTAAAATTCTCATTGGAAAAATGCACCATTCACGCCTTTGACCAGAATGGTTAAGTACGGGTAATTCCCGAATATAGGCGCTCCACTTGAAAGAGGGTCCACAGCACATATTTTGGAAGGTGCCGGAGACATTAATGACGTTCATTTAAAAATATGACCTAAAGCGTTTCCTTAAAAATAACATGTCTCAGCGAAATAACATGAAAAGGCAGTCTGGATGGTTTTCGGAACTTTTTGGTATGGAAACATCAAGCTTGCAGGGAATCCGGGCTCAGTCGCGCAACGTCTCATTCTCTTATACAAAAACACGCAATCACTGACACACATTTTCCCAAAAAGCTTAAAAAATGTGAACGTTTGCAATTCTCTGTTTATGTTAAATCAAGTACACTTATTGACTTGGTTACCTAGTGCTACTGTCGCAGCGCCAGTCCGCGGGTAACGAATATTAGCACACTGTACAAAATTTGGTTCCTCTTTCTCGTATAGTGGTTGCGTAGGACCATTCTTCTTTTCCTTCTTTGACGTTTTTATTTCCGGCGGTGGTATAGCAGGTAACGTAAGGTTTAAGTTACACATATCCATAACTGGAAAAGTAGGAAAATGTTGCAGTTACTGATAGGCAATTGAACTCACTGAACACTTAGCATGCAATTCCTAGTAGTCTTATTGTAGTCCACATCATCGTCTTTCTTCAAATGAATCTCATCCAAAACTGTCATTTTCACAAAGCTGGGTGCACGTTAAAGATGATGGCATTCTGTAGTACACCAAATTCTCGTCACGAGAATTTGATGTACTACAGAATGCCATCAAGAAAAATTGCTTGGTCGAGGGGGGTATTCGCCAATGATTGAAGATGCACAACTGAATATCGAAAATAGGGCCTACACTTTTACCAAAAGCCCCTTACCAATAAAAAAACACATAAATACTACATGTTTTGATTAACGCCGGAGGGTTCGTCTGTTGTTGTAGGCCTAAACATTTCAAAACGAGTCAGTTAGCCGATCCCGGGTGTCGTGTTTCCAGAGAGTACCTATAAGGCATCAAACTAGCATAATTCGTCTTGCTCTGTGCCCGACTAAGGTTGAAACCTTGGGCTAGCGGAACGTGATGAGGAACACAAAAAGACCTCTTCTGTCCAGCTCGGTTACCACCATTCCCCCTGTCGACAAAGTCGAAAACTACCCCATCCCGGTTATAGCCCTAAATACACATGCCTACTGTGTTCTTTCTGTTACTTACATTGTGACGTTGCTTGAATAGTTTTTGACAGTTCGGACAGTTGAGATTTGCTTTGCAAAATTTTTTGAAAAGTTTCCGTAGTCTTGACTTTGTCAGCTTTAGCACTGTCATTCATGGTGTCTGTGTTAGCATCTAAGTCCTCATCGATGCCAACTTGCTTAAAGGGGGTCGCAACTTGATCTTCTTTAGGATCGTAAAGATATTGCCCGTCATAAGAAAGTCCTTCAGCGACACCTAAAGGCGAAATATGAAAATTTTTTAGGGCGCATGTGCAAATGTTGCATAAGAGAAAGTATGACATTCGATTATTCAAACTTTGGCAACATATATGGAGGTTACACGGTGAACTGATATCTTGATTCCTATTGTTACGATCAAATTACAGTGAACTTCAGAATCCCGGCATTTTAACGAGTTGTCGTTTAGATACGTTTCCATTTTTGATAATGTTCTGTTTGTACCGGCAGAACAAAAACATCTACAGTGAAGGACTTAGAGGGGTCCAAGGGGGCCATTGCCCCCCTAAAATTTTCCCAGATTCCATTTGGCAGTTCGGTAATGCGAATGTCTGACGGGAAGGCCCTAAAATCCTGGCTAATACTCTGTCCTGCCGCCCCCTTCCTCCAACTCAAAATCATTGATCCGTCCCTGATTTATGAAAATGATTTTACGAATTCTTGCATTTCTGTATAGTTCATAGAAAGTTGTTGTAACCTGGGATGGTTGCGAACATTTGTTGGAATGAAATGTATGTATTCATTCAGTTAAATGCGTGTGCAGTCATGCCAAGATGTATGTTCTGGCAAGAAGACATTACCAATGTCTTCCCATGTCTGGAGAATTCTGGACAACACGTGTTTTAAAGAACAATTGCAATTTAAGATTAGTGCAAATAAAAAGTATATCACGAGTTTATGTCACATAATTGAATTTGTGTTTAATTTCTTATTTTGTATTGAGTGCACACTGATGGGTCAAAAATACCTCAAAATGCTGAGAAGGACGCGATTTAAACCAAATTACCTGCGAGTTCCATTCCGAGTAACCATAGAAAACAAAATGTGTTAGCTTGTCTTATTTCGCGTCTCGATTTTTGTGATAATCGCAAAATTCGATATATTGTGAAACTGGATGTGCCAAGGTAATAGTGACATTACTTAAACAACGCTCTCCCAAACACAGGCGCACACCCGCACAGTCGCACGCACGCACGCACGCACGCACGCACACACACACACAAACACACACAAACACACACTCACACACACATGCCCACATGTAACGTAACTAATGGCAATGTACTCGCTGCCATCAGTTCCTTAATTTTAGGGATAATTTTATTTTGAAATTCATTGGCTTCAGCAGCCCACTACCAACCTCCCATAAGGTAAAGTGTGTCGTTGCAAACAACCATCGAATGTTCCCGGACCTTGCGAGGTAGCAAAAGACAATTCTTGGAGTTAGGTCCCATGTGAAACCATTTATACTTGTATTCCGGTACCATGGGGTTCGGAAAATGTTTTTTCATTTGCCTGCAAAGACCAAACGGCGTTACGATCAGTACTTTACTGAGAGATAATACCGCATTTCGCCCTGTTTAGCTGGCTAAAAATGAAAATCGTCATAGGCCTTTCACTCTCATCATATCAGAGTCGTTCCTTACTGTGATAGAATTCCATTTCCGTTATCAACTCAAGTCACAGGCAATGCGTACATGCGCCATTTTCAAATTCGCTATTTTTATTGTTAGCCAACCCGAACGAAGTTTGAAGCGTTTTTTCGAAACGTTGATGGTTTCGATGTACTTGTTGGTAAAGAAAATAGAATCATATCACGGCAAGAAATGTTATGAGACCGGCATTTTATGAGAGTAAAATGCCTAGTTTAATTTTAGTGTTTTAGCCAGCAGAACATGTTGAAATGCAGATTTGTAGATGCTATGAAAACATTCCACAATGTTCTTGATACTACATCCATAAAAAGTTCCAAATTTTACATTACGTTTATTCAAACCAAATCCAATAAGGTCGTGGTGTTTAAAAAGTACTTGCGAAAAGGTTATTATGAAAAAGTTTATTGCGATTGTAAAACGGTATTTATAGAAGCGAAAAAGCAAGTTTTCAAAATTAGTGCTAGAAATGGTCACGTGTAAATTGAGACGGTGCAAAGAAAAGGCTCACCAAAAATTGTTACAGTAATAATCCTTCATATTTCTGCTCCCTCCTGACAAGTAAAGTCTTTCGGCCCATGCAATGCACGCGTGGTCTTTTCTAGGAGTGATCATTTTCCCCTCAGGGGACCACATGTCGATGAGAGGCTCGTATGCTTCACACGAATCCGTGGTCGCTCCGTCTTCGGAAACTTCCCCTCCTGAAACGATGATCAGTTTTAACTTTGTAATTAATGTAACTAGTCTCAATTAAAAGCATCCGAATTAACAGATAACTCAACATCCACTCATAAATGAAATACGTTAAATTTGAATTTAGGCGTAACTTCGCGCACGGGCTAAATGTAAAAGCAACCTACTTACTAATGTGGAGAACTCGAGAATATGCCTGCAAATTACAGTTTATCGAAAACATGGACGTTAAAACAAACAAAACCAAAATGCAGTGTTATTGATCTGATCATTAATATGTAACATTAGTTGATATCACCAAAGCGACACGCTCTAATTGCCTACATGTACTTGTCCAATTTTTGAATTAGAAATTGATTTTGTTTCAAGAATCAGACTTGAGGTTGCTGGACCTCGACTTTGGCGGCTAGGACGGCTAAACTCAAGTAAACCGAACGAGTGTTGAGTACTTTAGACATGGAAAAGATTAAAAATGTTTAATCCGGGTACGAAATTCCACTCAGCCGCGTGTCCTTGCATTCTCTTACAACAGTCGGGTTCTCCAGAAAAATATAATACACTATTATATTAATTGAAAGGCATCCATCACACGTGACTTTTGATATCTGGTTTATGACCTTTGATCGACGATCCTAACAAAGGGGGGGCCTAAACAACTTCTATACTACTGATGTATAACATACGAAAAAAATGTTACAGTTTGAACTTTAGTCGCCATATTCTCCAAACCCCGGGTTCAGTAACTAAAAGAATTGTTCTGTATAAGGGAACTGTTTTTCAATCTTAAGTAGCAAGTGAAGTACAGTTGTTAGCGCTTAACCGTAACAAACCCTTGACCTGGAAATCGATATGTCAGTTTACCTGCGACAAATATCCGCTTGTCCATAACACAGGCTGTGAATTTACTCCTAGCTTTCTTCATTGCGCTACAACTCGTCCATTTATTGGTTGTCGGGTCAAACTTCATCACGCTGGCCAACTGTTTCCCAGACTCCAAATCTTGGCCGCCGAGCACGTAAAGAATATTGTCAAACACCACCACCGCATAGTCGACGATGTGTTTTAGTTTTGGCCAGGTCACGTGATTTACCTTTGGCAAGATTTTGCGCTTGTACCTGGGGTCGACCGTGAGATAGTTAATTTGGACACTGCCGGTTTTTGTGTTAAATAGAAGTATGACGTCATTGCTGTCTTCACGTTCGTCCTCTAGTTCGAGTTTGTTCATGTCTGAAATAGTAGAATGCAGCAACTTCAACAAAGTTATTGAGATGACACAAATGGCACTGTACTTCTTCTGAGATTCACTTCAAATGTGCGAGCAAAAATATCGTGAGAATAAAGAAGGCATACCTCGGTAATGGAGGTGGTTTTGCCAAAAGAACGCAATAATCACTGTCTGCGAACAACATGGCGTCGGATAATTCTGCACTTATCAAGTGAAAATGGAAATTTCCAAACACTGGTCATTCCGAAATTAAACAAAATGTATCGTTCATAGATAGATGGTACACACACTGAGTAAGTGAAAATAGTGTTCGTCCGGAGAAATATTTTCGCAACTCAGCGTTCCTGTTACTGGTTAGCGCCGCACCTTCACGGTTTGTTCTTGAGAACAACAAACAGATGTAACTGCAGTGTTATGGGCTTCACAGCTATTTAGGAAACAGACATTTTATTTTTTCATTGAAATTTGCTTGAACTGTTGGTGTCATGACTATAGGTATTACATTATTTCATTCCGCTGTTTGTGTCCTCAATAGAGGCGAACCGTTCCTGTTGTAGAAGAGTGGTGCCCCACAATAATTGACGCTTTGCATGGCAAGTGGAAGGGTAATTTTTAGCATTGTGATTCATAAAAATGTATACTTCATAGGGGCTGTGACATCAGGCTTCAGAGGTGATTTTTGGCAAAGCATAGATGGCGACAGGTATGATGAGAACTAGCAGGTAAGAACTGGGTTGGTGCATTTGGTGGCGACTGGAGGAACGGACGACGCATAGTTTTTAGGGTGAGTGAATTGACTCCCTTCCCGCATTGTCACTGGTTTCGTTCTTGACCTAAAGAACCGCGATCTATGAGAAAAAGCATATTGGTAAGAAAAGATCTGCGGTGCATATAGGAATTGAAATACAGCTCGTGAGAAAGGAAATGTAGTCATTACATGATATGAAACCCGCTGCTACTGAGGGCCCGGGACCCTTGTTTAATGAGGAGGGACACTGCGTACCCTTGAAATGAAACAGCCAGAATGTTAATCCAGAATCCATAATACAACAACAACAGTATTTACAACGAGAGCTTAAATCACATCTAATATTGCCACTGGACAACACACAAGTAGAGACAAGTTAGCTGTATGGCAAGATCTGATTTAAAGCTTGAGTATACGCAAGTAACTCGACAACGAATTGAAACTCAACTCGAATAAAAATTGGAATTTAAAGAGTATTGAATGTTTAAAATTAGAAATAAGTGAGTGAACTGGAGAGAAACATGTGACTAACCGGACCGAGCGACTTTGAATTTAACGTACGACGTTACGGACATCTGCTCAACTCAGTGCCGCGGCGCGCCTCATCGTAGTGGTACCACTTCTGACTAGTATTATTTCGAAACAACGTTGACAGTTATACCACATATGAATATTGACTGAGATATGAGTACACTTGTCATTTCCTATCTCTAATACTTTGTTTGCCAAGGACGCTACGACAGTTTGTATTTTCCGTGTTACTAATACTGTCGCAAACTCGTACGTCATGTTTGCGATTGGGTGATAATTGATTCTGAAAAATGTCGTCCTCATTTTGAATCTTCTGAAAATTACTTTGACACTCTATTCGTTATGCTTTGAATTTGGCATAAAAGGAAACTTCGGTTCATTCCCTGTCCGTATGACAAAATGTATGCACCTAATTGACGTTTAAATAAAATTCTGATAACAGAACATTTTTCTGGTAAATTTGATTAGAAATTCCGTTCATGTGACCAAATGGCTCCTGGTTGGAATTTTGAAACATTACTTGTATTTCAATGTTGCACATTTCTTTCTGATTGCTTAGTCAAATAATCGAGACAACGTCCATGCTTCCAAAAACAAGTGTATTTTCAAACCTCAGGGTGACAGAACTCTCTCAAATTTTGTTGTGACTTAAAATCAACGAATTATGGGGCGTGTACATGTTGTAATTAAAGTTATGTTGGACGTGATCGACAAGTTTGTGCATTCAGCCGAATATCCACAAAACTATTGATTTTAACTCAGTTAAAGTAGAATTTTATGAAAGTAGAAGGCCTTTCAAATTTGATTGGTGATCTTTTAGCAAGTTGTCATTAATTGCGTCATTAGACTATTTTGTATTAAACTTTAACAGAAGAAAGGTACATTGACAGCAAAGCAACGTATCAATGCTCAAGGTGAAATCTCAAAACCGTTGTTACAGTTTTCTATACCATCATTTTGTTTTCGTTTGATGCAACTTTTTAATCGTAAAAGTTCTGTTTTGGATACCCTCTCATACAGCTATGTTTAGTCGTAACCACGCTACCATGAGTCACATGTGTAATTATTTTTTTTCATTTGAGTTGGTATCTCTGTTTTAAGAACAATGGTTAAAGCATAGTATCTCATGTGAATCTGCTTAGCCATTTCTGATTTGGCTTTTTATGAGGTGCTACATAACCTTGAGAACATGTGGCTGGGGCTGGGGCATAAGATGGTAATGACTGACGAATACTGGTGGAAAGTCACTCATGACGAAATCATGAGCAAGTGCTCTTGCACGCATATCGGGCCCCAACGTCATAACAAACGCATTTATAGTTACATTTGATCCCTTTTTCTCACAGGTGATTTTTGACCCTGGTTAACTACAGACCCGGCCAGCAAACGTGAAATTTGTGTGGATTTTGAGGGAAGTTCTTGGTAAGTACGTGCAATGAATTAGTAGGTTGATGAACACCGAAATCATTCCTCCACTACGGAGGGCACAACGAACAAATTATCGATAGACAAGAACAGGTCTTGTAAGTCATTCAAGAACATATATGAACATAACTGCGTAGATACTTATGTGTAGATCTTAGTACAAATGCTTATAATGGGGATGTTACTGAGTATACGGAGGACAGGGTAGTGTCTCACATGTAACCTGTTAGTCGTGTCTAAACAAAACTTACCTTTGGTTTAATAAATAGACGTCGACAAACACTCCCAGTCACACATAAGTTGATTGCTATAGTGAATCCACAGTTACTCAATTCACCACATCCCGCCGCCTTATGTCTAGGCTATAAAAATTGAACATAATCTTCAAATTAATTTTGGCAGTATCAATGAATATAGCACGGTCTAATGCCGTTTCTACGGTCGATAGTTGTTTTTATTGAGAACTGCTCCAAGGGGACTGCAATGATCACTCACGAATTTTTCTGACACAATGTTTAACTTCACCTGTTAACAGTAAAATATCAATAAAGATAAACAAAGATATTCACGTTTAAGCTATGTTTAGTCGTAACCACGCTACCATGAGTCACATGTGTAATTATTTTTTTTCATTTGAGTTGGTATCTCTGATGATGTAGACCTCACTTTTAGAGCCTCGCAACTGACTTTCCACTCCGAGTGTATTACATGTTAAGTACCGTATGAATAAATAAATACAAAGCAATACAGCGGATTTATGGAAATGAATTCGATATTATTTATTCAAATATTGAGATAGAGCTTGGCAAATAAAAACGGTCTTGCTAGACATTGTTAATCGCATTTCGCTCAATAGAACTTCAACACTGTAACCACTGAATGTGGACCACAATGCATGTTTGATAGCACTTAGTTACTTATCAGCCTAATAGGTAGCGTAGCGCCTGTTGGACTCCGACGTTAATTTCCCAAAGATGGCGCTGCAGAAGACTCTCTGGAACCTGCGTCAGATGTACGGTAAAAAATATATATAGTTAGGTATCAGAGTTGGCTCTTCCGAATAATTGAATAGTTTACGTACGACATCATAACAAAATGACAAAAGAAGAAACAAACGGTATTTTATTTTTATCTGCATTTTTAATGCGAAAGTGAACTGAAAGAGTTTCCAAATAAGGCGCAGTAAGTGAATACCGAAGGTTGCGCACTCGGAACGATGGCAACGAACCAAATCGTCAATGAACTCACGTTCCTAACTAGGAAAGAAAAGATTAGTAACATTTTAGCATATTGTGTTTTGTGCTGTGTATTTGTCTTAAAACATTATTAGGTAAAAGTTTCCATTGTTTGCAACAAAGGATAAAGTAAAGAGCTGGTTATTCTTGATAGTTGCTCATCCTCGCATTGTCTGAGACGAAAAATCGTTACTAAAAGTGCGGTAATAATTCTTTACTCATTCAGCAGATAATAGGGGCTGACTAGTGAAATACCATGTCAACTTCTCCACAAAAATAAAGATTAAACTACTCTAAGTCTGTTGCTAGCGTAGTTTGCACAGTAGTTTACTAGCGTGCTTTGCACAGTAGTCTACTAGCGTGCTTTGCACAGTAGTCTACTAGCGTGCTTTGCACAGTAGTCTACTAGCGTGCTTTGCACAGTAAGACTAGTCTGGTTTGCATAGCAGTCTACTAGCGTGCTTTGCGCAGTACTGAGTCTACTAGCGTGCTTTGCACAGTAATACTAGCCTGGTTTGCACAGTAGTGTACTAGCGTGCTTTGCACAGTGCAGATATCGTAAAACAACTTTTTTGGAAAATTTTCCATCATTTGAAGGAAAGTAATCAGTCTTTGAAAAACGAAAAAATTAAAATTTTGGCAAATATTTTGTGCAAAATAAAGAGAGAATTGCTGTGGATGGTTGGGATAACTGGTCGTCCATAATTCGAGTAATTATAGGTATTTGTCAAACAAGTGTACTGTTACAAAGACAAATCTATATCTAAACTAAATAATTCACGTAAAACACCAAATTCATAGTTACAGCGTATGAGCACATAAATGCCTTCTTCAAATTTACCTTTTGACGGTGGACGCTCTTTTGTGAGGAGCGTAGACCGTACTCGTTTCAACCTGCTTGTGTGCTATACCAAAACCTTTTAGTAATTTCGTTAAGTGCTAACGAGCTCGTGATAGAGTTGACAGTGTAAAACCATTGTACAGGCGCGTAAAACCATTGTACAGGCGCGTAAAACCATTGTACAGGCGCGTAAAACCATTGTACAGGCGCGTAAAACCATTGTACGGGCGCGTAAAACCATTCTGTACAATGCCTGTGATTTACACCAGAATCACGAAAACTGGCGTCATTCGTTTATTGTCCGCCACTGCATGCCCGAGCTGAACCCAAGACTGTTTTGTAATCGCAGCGTAAGTTTAAACGGACTACGCGCAGCGGTATTATTGAAAACATAAATGATGTTTCTGTCATTATCAATTACTATTGAATACCTTAGCTTCGGTACACTATTAAAACATACAGTGAAGATGTTTAAATTTATTTGTAAAGCTTTCATTAGTCTGTGATATTAGTTTGATACGCCCGAAGCGTATCAATTAAATTATTGATTCTCGGGGTTTTCTGAAAATGCGCATTTTAATGACATTCGTTTCTTTCTATTCAGCACCCTCATCTACTTAATCAGCGATAATAAACACCAAATCGCATCACTGGGAGTTAGATCCTTAGGGCTTCATCGCGCCATCGGACATGAATTGATAAAGTCGCTATTACAGAAGGACAGTTTATAGATCATCCACGATATTCTGTCAGTTGCCTGATCGGTTCAGATTTCAAATACTCACCGACTTATTATGATAATTGGACGCAACAGTCAGTCGCAGTGAATCACCGAGGCATGATATTAAAGTAGTCGCCGAATTTTACGCTCCATAAACCACCCATTGTCGGGCATGATTAGTAATTACAAGGATGTTTTCTGAACGTATTTTGGGTCTAAAATTTCACACGTTCTCGAATAAACCAAGGTGTCGGGGAAACTGTCACACAGAGATATATAATAACTGAGCGACGCAATACGCAAACTACGTTGATGCTGAGAAAATGTCAACATCTGAGGCCAAAACAGCGCATTGGTTTGGGGGTCGATTATAATTAATTTGAGTATTGTATAAATTTACAAATACCACTTAAGGGTAACAATTTGCACAAAAATGTCACGATCGGTACACCACTTGTGATATTTCATTCAAAATATCATTTGCATAAATTGAGGGTAATATATTTCTTCTGATATCAATCTCACACAAACGTCTCTATAGTAAAGTCATTATCAAATACCGGCCATAATTTTGCCAGTTTTCTTGTTTTGTATGCATTTTAATACGCTTTCTATTTTGTTTGATCTGTGTTTTTGTATATTATTTTTTGTCTGTTAGTAAATACACGATATATACAAAGCATAACAAGTGTTCGTAAAATAAAGTTAGAATCAAAATTTAATAATGCACGTATCGGAAAACGAACTTATTTTATTGACGGAACGTCAATTGAGATCTATAATTCATGAAATCAATATATAGTCTACATAGTTTGACATTTTTAAAAGCGTCGGATAAGAAGAGAAAGCTTGACAAAACATATCCATTTTACAAACTACTCATAGAAAACACGCTTCGTAAGACTGGTTCAGGCGAGCATTTTGCAGATGTCATTCCGGAATCTCGAAGCTTATCGCACAAATTGCGGAATTGATATCTTGGTTCACCTAAATAAAAAAATCGCGAAAATTAAAGGAAATATTCATGGAAATCCGCAAAAAGGTTAGCACGAACGGGCCTACAAAAGGGCCTATATTGAACCGCGCCAATACACTTACGCTGCACTTGATACACGGCACTTCGCCGGTTGCGCCGGGTCGACTGAGACACCTGATTGGTCTGTAAGCCGGAAGTCGTCATCGAGAACCAATCAAAAGCAGTCATTGCTGATAAAAAAGCTAGCCTAACAAATATCCGTCACTTGTCTGACATTCTGTCATGACATTGAATTTTGTGCCTATATTACTGCCAAGACAACTGTAGTAGTCATCACAGATTCGACTGTTTTAGTGCTCGCCGTCGATAACATCGAAAAGAGCGATGCATATTTTCTGCGGCGTTGGCTATTTCAATTCTTTGCCGTAAATTATTCAGCTTTATTTATTCAATGACTATTTTGCCGAAAAGAATATTACATTTATTTCGGATGGTTTAAATTATGATTTAGTTGAATACAGATGACCGAGTCCAAAATTAAAACATTGATTTATTCTGAGAAATAAACAAGACAAACATCTCGAACGCAATGAGAATTAAAACAGCCCATGATGTCGAAAATATTTACACAACATTACATTGGCGGTGCACCATAGGGAGTGGGGGGCTATAGCCCCCCACTTTTTTCAGTGCTGCGCCGCTCATGCATTATCAAGCTAAATTGTAAGCTATGCATGTAAAACCGAACCTTCATTGAATTTTGTTGCCATATTTTACTAGGTGAGAGCCCGCACGCGAAAATAGCCTGTCACTCACTATAAAGATGATGCCATCTTATAGCAGACATTTTTATAACTGCAGGACAAACAATTTTGGACTTACAGGGTGTTAAACTCGGACAGATTTTGTAATCAAATACACTTCAAACTAAATGCAATCTAAAATCATCCAGTCAAAAGATAGGGCATGGAACATTTGACTCTAACGCATACGTCATCTTTTTATTGTTTTTGAATCATTTAGATTGTAGAGCTTGTACGGTTTACATAAACTGAACGATGCAATGGATACACAAGATTTATCTGACAGGAGGGGAACCAACTTCAAACCGCATATGGCTAACAAACTGTCTTAACATGAAATGATTGTTAAATTAAAAACCGGAGTCTGATTGACTGCACCGAAAATCTGCCCTTAAATGCTTCCAATTCCAATCCAATCTAGTGCAAATCCGCTTCCATCTTCTTTCCCTGTGATATTTACCCTAACTTGTTTAGTTATGATTTTATCAGCAAGGTCTTGTATGTCACGATGACTCCGTATTATTTGAAGCTAACCACTGGATAAGCAAGGACATTAACGTTTCTACAAACTTTAAAGATCACATGCCCGCCTTTTACTATTGAATAGACGATACAACCACTGTAATGGTAACAGCAGACGACACACTAAAATTAGCCATTCTCTGTCAAGCTATTGTTGGTGATCTTGTGAAAACAACTGGTTGAACAGTGTTGGCTACACTCAAACGTCTTTGGAGTTGATAGGGTACAACAAATGGCGACGCATGCTTTCTGTCTACCGGAACCGTGTTTTATCTCCGTCTACTTCTTTTCTATTGAGAAAGTGGGCCGTGTCGGGGCGGTCACGTTAGATCTATTACCTTCTTAATTGAAATTCGTAACCAAAATAAAACATTTATTCTTCTCTAATATATCTGTACACATCATAGCCACTTGAGAAAGCCAATTATACTTTTATCCAATCATAGTTCATTTAACAACAGGTCGTGGTTTCTGTGGTCAATTTAAGCCAATCACCGCCAGTGTTATTCTCGGCGCCTCCGAGTTATAATCTGACCAAGCATTCTATCAGTGAAATCACATTCGCCGATGAACAATACTTCAAACGTTGTCCGACGGAACGGCGCGCTCCAGCTTGCAGTGAAATCTGTGACAGGCGTACAAGCGTAAACATTCCACATTGACACTGCCGAAGAGTGAACACGTAAGCTGAAGTGGGAACTAGAACTTGGTTAATATCGCAAAAGGTGCGCTGCGTAACGAAATCAGGCAAAATGAAGTATAAATCGTTTTCCATGGACGATATTTTGAGAACAAGAACAGAGGTGGAAGAGGAAAGTAGCACTCAGACAGTAAAGAAATATCATAAAATTAGAGGTAAGTTATATTTGTGGAACATACGCAACTAATGTCTTACTTATTTATGATTAGTCGAAGTAGTTTATGGTAAGATGTGTATTGAACGGTTTGTAGTAGGCCTACCACGCTCATTTCTCTCATTGCATATTTTTGACGCAGAATTGTTCCATTATTTCAGACTTCTACAATCGGTCGCCGTCATCAGTTTCGGAGGGTGACAGTGGGCACGAATCGTCCAGTGATGGTGAAGATACCCGTCCTCAAAGTTCCCACAGTGTCACTCCAACCGACATGGAACAATGTTTTCAACGGCTAGCGCCGGAAAATGAAATTGGTGAATCGAACAAGAATATAGAACTGAGTCAAAGACTGAAAGGTGACGATGGAGACAATAAATCAGACGACACTATAAGCTGCGGGAAGCCAAGACGAGCAAGGACTGCTTTTACGTACGAACAATTGGTGGCACTAGAAAGTAAATTCAAGACTACGCGTTACTTATCAGTGTGCGAGCGGCTAAATTTGGCACTGACATTGAACTTAACGGAGCAGCAAGTGAAAATCTGGTTCCAAAACAGGCGGACCAAGTTCAAGAAACAACACCCTGGGATTGACGTCAACGGACCGTCACTGAGTCCACCGCCCTCGTCTAGTTTCCACCCGGTGTCAGGTCTGCCTATGGTCCCTACGAATATATACGGACTGTCGTTGCCTCTTGTCGCTCCCAGTTCGCCGTCGTTTTGGCCAACCCACGGACTAAGTACAGTAAGGTCGTCGCCCTACCCAAATCCTTATTTGCTACAGTCCAAGTCATTGTCTGCATTTTATTAATTGCATCTTAGTGTCAAAATTGGTGTAAACGAGAAAAACACTTTTTTTTCTTCCTTTTAATTAAACCCCAACTGTGTTGGCCTGTGATAAATTAAAACACGTGTGAGTGCCTAATGTTTTGTAAGACAACACGAAACATTTGCGTTGCGTGCAGCACGTGCACAGGTTAGATCTATGGAAACTCACGTAAGGCCACAGCTTCTGAATCGTATTCCGTGTATATTATTCAGCTCCGTCATTCTATGACCATTCTGTTTCCTAATGTAATGTAAATAGTGCTGACAGTGACGGAGATTCGCATCTCTGTGTCCGATACAATAACACAAGCCTCTCCATCTTATCTATGTTTACATTAACCAGCTTATAATAGGATCTGTTGAAAAATTGATTACGCACAGGAAAAAACAGTCACCATTGTCGGCACTTTGCAAATTGTTTGTATGAATAAGAACTGTTTGTATTGCTTGTTGTTTATATTTTTGTAATAAATTGATGATCCTTGATCATGCGTATTTTCTTTTGATGACCAGAGCTGATTATTCTCACGGGTGACGGCGGTACCGTATTTTCGTCAACATTTTACTACGTTTTCGGCTTCGGCTATACTTTGCTTTACTTCAAGACAGAAATGTGGAGAATATTTCATTCATCAGTTGTAAAATCCATCGGTTTGACACGAATTACTGTCAGTGTTGTCTTCTTTTAGCAGCCCGTGCCGCACCTAGTATAGAAGTTAATTATATCAAGCTGTTAAGCTCACAATAAGATTAGATTTGTGGTATTTAGCGTGGGAGTGCAAAGCAGTTATATCTCTGTGAAAAGACTTTAATTATATTTATCGGTTGATATCAATATCCAAAAACTGCCCAGTACTATGAGTAACGCAAATGTTTTTCAACTAAAGAACTTAACACTTTGATTAGTTGATGATCAATTATCGCTAATTCTCTTAAACAAAGAGAAAGTATATTTTGATTTAATAAACCTAGGGTTCAATTTATGTTGGATCTTAGGAGGAACTAGTTATGTTCTAAACTGCAACATCGACATTTCGGTTTGGGGAACGGGTTCGAAAATTTATTTGCGGAATATATTCGAGTTTTTACTTCCCTGGTTATGAATTTAATTATTGAATTTAGTCACGTGATTTAGTCGTTATCATCTGATATGTGTTGGCACTTGATTTAAGCGTGATTATAAACATTTGATATGTTGCTATTGTAAATTGCAATTTACAATTTTGTTGTCACCTGGTAAGTAAATGTGTGCTGCCAAGACCGTTCTGTTACATTAAAATGGTGCTGTCTCACTTATAGATATGATGAGAAAGAAAATGGTATGTTCAGACAAAGAGTTAAAGTACTTAAAAAAAAAAAACAAAACGCTGTGAATTTTGATAAGAACGAAACGCGCGGATGATCAAATTAGTGACATCTGAAGTCCAGCAATTTTAGAAGTATAACTAATACAATAGAAATTTCTAAATGTACCAGCAAAAGAGTTCATATTTAACTTCAGCGCTAATCTTCTTATTGGATTTATTACCATACACGGCTCAAATCGCACGTTTACAGGTACATTTTAATTATACTACACAGTCGGGCGTGAATAAATCCTCGGCTGAGTCTTATATTTCAATTAGCGGGACATCTCTGTACTATTTACGTTATGATGGTGAATATTTGACATGGAAAACCATAGCTTGTGTTATTAGTATCGGTGAAATATGGCTTTTTATCGAGCTCGGGATACCGAGCAATTAACCGCCACTTATTGCGTAGGCGAATTTGGAGGGTGGAGGCAAGAGGGCCCTCTACGGATACGACAAAAAACTCATTAGAATGTCTTTAACGCGAACATTTCCTGCAAATCTTGTGGTTGGGCCCCCTTACGACGTCTTAGATCGGCCAGTTTATTGATGTCATGCCATATAGTTTTGACAGAATGAAAACAATAGAAAACAACCGGTAATACCGTTTTTCAGTTGATAAATGTAATTTAGATAATTTATTTTAGTGGCTAATTAAAAACGACATTACACACTTCGTAACTATTTAACTGTAGTTGTACTTTTGACCCTTTTATTTATCTCCACTTTCGGTCATTTAGACATTCGAGAGGGGAAAATTTTGACTAATATACATCATGAGCCGCTTGCCACAATCAGTATATGGGCAGAAACGCTTCAGGACAAGTTGTTAAGAACGGCGGTGCAAAAGGGGCAGAGAACTAGTCTAACGGGGCAGTGGGTACATATCCTTTTATTGGCACTAATTACTCTCTCGAATTACTTCATATTTAAACCGCCATCTTTAATTAAAGCTCCCTCTAATTCGACCCAATCAAACGCCTCACACTCCCACGTGGAAGCTTGCCTTGATTGGTAAATGGGCTGCGGTCAGGGTCTACTTGTTAACGAACTATCAATCTACAGGAGCATAATTCAAGTAATTTGTCGGCTAATTAATTCGATACAAATATGTCAACAATTAGTCTCGCACCCGTTCGCTGTTGCACCTATTAACCCCACGTCTATCAACAAAATGTTTGCCTATCGTTTCCACTCGTTAGCCGATCGCCTTTGAAATTGCCGGTGATACGACTGTCGAGCAGGAGGGAACAATTAGTATCTTATTATGGTCATGATCTCCTTAAATAAAGTAAACAATCGACATGGCCGACATACCCATGCTATTACGTTATCAATGGCTGGGCAAATGAGGAGCAGGGACACCACACTGCGCGCCAAATTGCACGCGCTTTGACGTAGGCTCGACGATCGTTTGCACCGAGAATGCGCACTGACCATCCCTGTACAAAAAAACCACAGATCGGATGGCGAAGAAAAACAATGCTCGGACAGTAGTATTGAAATACTACGAGTTGTTTACTCATGATTGTATTTTAATTTGCTGCGGTGTAACTATAGGCTACGTTCGACAGAAAATTGATCCAGGAATACTCTCTTTCAACTCATGGTGTGAGCGCAAAGCTGCAATGAATTGATTGCATTGTTAAAGAATTTCATACAAGCGTTCAGTGTAAATTTATCATCAAAGTTGTGCATGTAACTACATGTAAACATGACGAGCAACATTGGACAGCTTTAATAATACACGTGAATGAAAACAAGTCCCAACCGTAGTCGTGGAAAAGTAAGGTCATCATTTTTTAAAAGAACCGTTGATTGAAAGTTCTCTTCCTGAACAAACTAGTCCTGGGATTAGAAGAATCATCAAACGCTTGAGAAGTCTGTGCATTTCAGATTGAAGATCGTTCTTACGTCACAAGTTAGTGCAGTTGGTGGCGTCAAATAAACATACTTTTTGCATTCACCTGTATCCCGCGGCGATGACATAGTCGGCGGTCTGGGCTCTTGTTGGAGGGGTGTTTGTTGTTTAAATCTATCAACACTACGGGCAATCACTTCTAATTAGCAGACAATGGCTAACCCAATGAGCCAACAAGGATTAGCTATTGACAATCTATTGGGAACATTCCGTCAAATTTATTTCTCGACAGCTCTGTGTTTTCTTAACATTCAGGTACACAGAACATTGTACAGGTCTGGTAATCGTTTCAACTTTACGCCTTTTCTTTGTAAGTTAACTACCTATTAAATTAAGTTGATGAAGTTAAAACGAAGTTAATAAAGGGTAGCCATATTTGTTTTCAGTGCAGTATTTATTCAAGACACGTCGAAAACTACCACATTCGACTGGTCAGACAAAACGCTGGCGCCTAACCTTCGCACTTTCCTCGTTGTCTTTACAGCCTCTTTCAAAAAGCTATTTCTCACGCCTGCTGCAGTTACCTTTATATAAATACAATTACCTAATTTATTTGAAACTCTATTGATAGGTATTTATTTTATCAATAATTCGGAATCAACAAACAGTAGCACTCTAAGTCAACATGCGTTGATCCGCGCCTGGGATGCGTCCTTATAACGCTATCTGGGAAATTGAACAACTGACCACGGCTGTTCCTATTCATCATTTTTGTATCATCTCGTTGGGAAATAATCAAGATGTTTTTTTTCTGACGAGTGTCGAGTATAGGACAGCGAGGACGCCAAGGCTTGTATAAAATCTACACTGCACTGAAAGTTGGTAGCGTACATGTTCTGTTTTAAAACACTCTGCGCTTCCTCTTTGAATTGTAAAACCAACCAAAAAATCCATCTTTCTAACTGGTTTGTGGGCTCACCAACAAGATAATACAAGCAGGCATAAAAGTAACACGAACTCATGAACATACTGCCAAAATTATTCACTTTTGGTGGTTGAAGGAACTCGTTTCAAAAAGGACCGAATATCAAATGCAGGGTGACACCAAAAAGAAATCATTAAAATTTAAGTTCATCTTACATTAATCCATTTATTTTTTAAATTTTGCAAATTTTAACTTCAGTCTATGAACGATTCCTACACAAAGTTTCAACAATACGAGTCGGCAAGTTTCATTAATTGTTTGTTCTTTAGAAGAATTAGAATCAGTAATTCTATTCAAAACTTTGTAGGTTCGTTTCTGGGTTCACTCCGTACTTTAACAGGGCTAGGGGCGTTTTACCTGTTCTTCTATTTACGATCTTCATTAACGTGGGGCCTAGTGTACCGGCCAAGTGTGTTTATCCGCAGGAAGCCTACGGGCGCGGCGGAAGACTACAACTTGGCTAGTACTATTTTGTAGCTATCGACAGTGTCTTGACATTTCTTTAGAAAACACCGAATGCAAAGGATGGATGAATAAACAATAGATAGGTTCACGAATTAAAGTTAATTGGCAAACAGATAAATGGATAGACATGTGGACTGGTCAGTGAATAGTAATGTAAATAACAAAAAAAAATGAAACAAATAAATAGATTGGAAAGATGCAGTACATCTAACAGGTATATCAGATTATTGGGAAAAAAACTTTGTACAATTTTATACAGACATGGAGAAGAAATATGAACTGCGCATAGCCAGGAAAGAACACAATTGGTCAGGTCCGAAAAACACCATTTTGATAATGTTGGGTAGAATAGCCTGAAGTTATTTATAACTTTGATCAGAGCAAAAACTGCTGTATTTGTGCCTTTTGGTAGAATCAATTGAAATCGACCCCAACGTGATTTCATCCGTGAAACACGCTAAAAATACTAAGCTACTCGCGGCATTGTTTTTAGCTCTTGTTATACAGAGCCGGACTGCGAACGTCGAGCTCGCATAGTCTCGCGTCCATCGCGATGCTGTTCTAATACACAACATACTCACCGATAAAGACAGTTCAAGCGTGTGGATTTGATAGAGCTCACGTGACTGATCCGCCGTCTGAACAGAATTCACACGTGAACGGTCACCAGGCGTCTGTTGTGACTTTTTTATCACCCCTCCTCTGTGAAGCCTTCATTCAATAGTTTGATTTTTGTTGAGGATCTGTTCCCCAGAACGGATCGCACCTAATTGGCTAGAATATTACCATTTTCATGCGCGCACCCAGCCTAAAATGTGGGGGGCTCGGAATTCTGGTAATGTGGATCTTTTGCTAAAGAAAAAAACGAGTTACGTTCATATGTTCAGAGCTGTGAATTGGGCGTTCATCGAATTTTGGTAGTTCCTGACTTTTTAGTGGACTGTTGTCTCGTTTTCTCGGACTTTTTGTTTCCCTGGGTGCGCGCATTATTTTTATCACATTATGCTAGGACGGCAGGTAGAACGTCTTTGTGAACGCTCGCGCCTGGTCTGGTTTCGAACTAGACGTCCCGACTGCCTTCTTGTGAAAATTATAAAGCCGTCATGAAACGCCTTTATTTCTTGCCAAATGAAACAGCAGACGCGTACAAAGAGCAGACTTTTTAACCCTCCGCCAGTGAACATTTCTACCATTTAACTTGGTAATGAAAGGCGCGTTTTTGTGATTGCGCTGTTCAATTGAAGGGACATGTATTCTATTAGACAACGCTTTTTCTGTATAAATGTGTTTTTAAGTTATTGCGTGCACCTGTTTGTGAAGGATATCCGTGGTAATGAGATAGCCACTTGTATAAATATTAGTTTGGCTATACTCGACACAGGGCTCGACATACCATAGCGCAACAACCATGTAAGCCGTCCCGCATTCTCGCTGATCGTCATTAAAAACAGAACGGAGCATTTTGAAAAAACACTTCTTTTTGACACAATGATTTGCGATGTTCGTCATCACAGGCAGAACGCAACATTTAGAAAAAACAACACTTTTTGACACAATACTGTAATTTTCCTAAAAAATGGTTGAATACAACCATAGAACATATGAAATAATTTTAGTAAAAAGAACACCACTGGAGCAACGCTGTCAATTACTCGAAGTATGTACGCCAAAATTTAATGTGTAATTCAGCTACATGTTTCTGCATGAACAAAGAGTTATTTTGAGTGTTGGGTATGCTCTGATGAAGCGTCAGATTCTTTTACAGCGTACTATTCCTTTTGCACGTAAATGTCAATGAATTATTGGCATCAAATCAAATTATGTGAATTAAACAATTCCAATAGAATATGTTTGCCCTATTACGCCGTAGTGAAATTGGCGCAAATTTTCACTTGAACAAAATCTTGGTTAAGTTAAAACATATGTTAATCGCTGTTGAAGCTGTTATCAAACTGTTATCTCGGTCATCCAAATATCTAATCAACCCAAATCAAATATTTTAAACGGGTAATTAGTTGGATTCCCAATCAGACTTTCATTAAATTATTGTCTATTAAACTGTTTCGCATTATCTCAAACTCTACACGTTTTAATGAGCTATTAATTAAGATTTTTACCGAAGACGTTGGCACACCGGATCTCGGATTGATAGCAACGACAGTCCAGCTTCCTTGTCCCTTCTTGGGCTAATCAGTTTCACCTGTTAGGAGTAATAGATCTTTTCAACTCATTCCCATTCGTTCAGACAGATTATAAAGATATCGTAACATTCTTGTTAAATATCATCCTGTCTCCGTCTCATTACGGCAGGATTAATTAGCGCAGTTGTAGCTCCATTTTTTCCAGAAAGAGATTGTATTTTTACTGCCTGCGCGTTTTCCGTAAACAGTGTCTGGTGATTAGACTAATTACCTTTGGCTGGGTAGTAAATCGACCGTTTGGACGATTCGTACACGCGTTGACGTATACTTGTTAAGCGAACCGGCTACTTAAGTATTAGTTCCAATTGTTCAGGCTACTACACCACACACAAGAATTCAGCCCGGCACGAGGGCGCGTGTGAATGCATTCCTGTCGATGACTTATTTTGCCTAGCGAGAGGCTAGAAGTCAACCAATAAAACGGTCTTTTGATAAAGTTGTCCGCCCCAAAGCAGATCACCATCATTCATCGTTCATTTTGATTAAAACTGACATTTGAAACTGAACTTCACATGAATCTCACGCTCATGCAATTTATAAGTCGACCTTGCACTCCTAAGCCAGTGTATTTCTATTTTACTCGCGGCGTTCTCTTCCAGTTTTTGGTATGGGGTGCCTTTGACATTCAAAATCCAGCAAAACGACGGAATACCCCCGTGAGAGTCTTCATTATGTTTTCTTTAGCCTTCATCTTGGGGGTTCTTGACCGGGTGCAACTGTAAAAATAGGATCGTTACCCTCTTGTGGAGGTTACTACCTTTCTTTGGCCGGGGAGTTAATCCATTAAGTACAGGGAGTAGTCAACAATGAATACATTTTTGCAATAAAAGTTTTCAAATCGAACAATTTTGTCGAGAATTAGTTTGGAAAGGGCACCCTTTACCAAGGAAACCAGTCGTGAAAAAGTTACCCATTAGATTGGCAAGCCCCGTGTACCTCGTTGGTAGTAATACCCCCGGGAACTTCATACGGAAAATTTTTTCCAGGTTTGAATGAACGTAGCATCCAAAATGTCGATTGCTGGTCAGCGATCCGTGGTAGTATAGTGGTGAGTATCCCCGCCTGTCACGCGGGAGACCGGGGTTCGATTCCCCGCCACGGAGTTGCTTGTTGCTTTTTTATTCGAGCTTGAAAGTGAGCACTGTTGAGCCTGCCTCTCCGAAGGGACGTTAGCACAGCCAGGAAACACTCGCAAGGGTGTAAAGTATACAAACAAGACAAAGTAACCCTGTAACTTCAAGGCTTAGCAGGGTTCTCGGAGACTGCTTGGCTAGATAAGCATTGGACAAGTTGCACTGTATTGTGACATGGTTTGGTAAAATTTACATCCGGCATAGAGTGAAGGCACTTTTACTGTTCGCCTACACCCCACATTTTTATTTTATTTCCCAGACTCACAACCCATACATGTACTGAGTTCCTAATTCCTTCTGAATGTAACCACTCAATTTTTTAAGTTGTGTTTGGTAACTCGAATTGTGTGCATAGCTCAACTAGTCTTGGTAACAAAACAGAGCTTTCAGCTGCACAAAACATCCAAACACTGGTAATATTTTTAGGTCAATCGTGTGCATGTAAAAATAGTTATACGATGCAGTATAATTAATATGTGTGGTGTTATGCTGCTTAGACTAATTATACAGGGCGATTTATTATTATATTCAATAATCCTCATGTTCCCAATCAGTTCATTCAGTTGCCATGGTAAAACAGCATGAAAATTCACATTGGTGCACTTTGATGTTATCTAAATTACATCTTTTTGGTTATTGTGGAAATGAATTCAAAACTGAATGCTGACGTCATCATTTTACAATCCGATCCTTGTTGTTTTTCGGGTTGGCCAGCTATAGCTTTGCCCAAAAACAACTACCTTATATTTAAAAAGTAATAGTATCCAGTACATGGGCGCACCCAGGGGAGGGGGGGGGGCTCTGGGGGCTCGAATGAGTCCTCCAACTTGGAGAATTGGGTAAAAAGGTCCGCCTCAGTGAAACAAAAAGTCCGAGTAAACGAGACATGTGCATAGTCCACAAAATCCAGTGAAGTCGTAGATGCACAATTCGTGGGCCTGAATCAAGTGGCCCCGTGTTTTTAGTCCCCGTTGATTTCTTTCAGTAAAAGGTCCGCATATCGAAAAATTCGAGCCCTCCTGAATTTTAGGCTGGGTGCACGCATGCAGTATACTTTTCTTAAAGCGACAAAAAGCGCCAAAATGTGTATTATAAAATTTGTTGGAAAATTCATCATTATAGGTCAAAGGTCAAAATAATACAGAAGGAACACAATAATCCATCACAATTTGAATAACAAAGGCTTCGTCAAAGTTCAGTATTGCCATAATAGAAATGTGTCCTTTGACAACTACAACACTGGATCCATATTGATTACTATACCTGGACAAGATAGCTCCTGTTGAATGACTTGGTGTTAACAACTCCGAGTGGTGCGGGATGTCCTATTCTTGTCAATCCAAGTTACCTGGTGAGAGCAACAATACCAACTACCGTACTTGTCCGGGTTAGCGTCCATGTTCGGCTTACTGCCCACCTCGGAAATTTCTAAATTTCCACTTTTAAACGGCCTTGCTTGGCTTAACGCCCACCCCCAATTTATAAGAGTAACACCAATTATTGTGATGTTGAACTTTTCAGTTTTCCTGTGAGCTTTTTAGTTGCGTTGTGAGTTTAAGAATTGTGTTGTTAGTTTCAGAATTGTCCTGTGTTGTGAGTTAACGATTGTGTTGTAAGTTTTTATTACTGTGTTGTGATTTCCCACGGGCGTTGTGTCAGCTTACTCTGGCGTGTTGTGTTTCCTTGGCCTCCTCTAAACGGCACTGTAAAAAACAATATTTGGTAACGTTTAGAATATTTGCACCTCGGTAATCAGCCTTTGTAAAATAGAAAAAATGACAATTTTGGCAATTATTTTTCTTAAATCATTGAATAATTGTCGTATTTTGGCGTGCTTTTGAATCGATGTTTCGATGGTGGTTCCACTTTATTCCCGTACCGTTAGGTGTTGCTGTATAGTTGGACTGTAGCCCCGCCCAATTTGCACTACCAATAAATTAATCTGTTGGATAATAGGCCAGGTTTCCATGGCAGCTGTTTTGAGGTATGCATTATTGTCGTAGTTTCAGTATCTGGTTTTCAAGTTCTGAATGAGAAAAGTCCACTAGTTCGACTGTAAATGGACTTTTCTTCAAAATGTCGGCCCCTTGTAGCACTGTTGCCGATTGTTGCTCAGCGACTGAGGGATCCATTGCAATTTCAGGCAGCCCTCAAAACAACCTATGGAATTGTAAATAAATCTCACTGGAAGGCAAGTTTGCATTTTATCACCTTTTTGGAGCTCCACCTCGTTTTCCTGTGGCACAGGAAGGGCCAAAACAATGAGATGGAAGAAAGTTACAGTGGTAGCGCGTTCTTGAGGTGAAGTGGCCAGCGTGTCATTTTGTGAGTTGACAGAGCGGAACAAATGCGGCAAGTCCAGTGACTTGTTCACTGCCAGGCAAAACCCAGCGAGGAACTGTGCAGTGCCTCAACCGGATACCACACAATCGCTTTGATTAGGGTGCAATGAAAAACCTGTTATCCGTCTTCACTCGATTATATACATACTGAATCCGTGCGAAGATGTTGTACAATTGATTGCCAGCAGCAAAAAAGATATCATTTTTGTTGACTGTTAAATAAGGCACCAAGTTGAGTCTAGATTCAATAGAGTTTGTTTGCCTGTGTTTGCATGACGTTTATTCATTGGCGTTGTACCATTTTCAGAGATTTCATTAGCGCGCAAGATTGGACAATTTTGCCTGTTCTTCAGTCTCGGCCAAAGTAGCCAAGCCAGTGAAACCAGTGGTAATTTCATTGTTACAGAAGAGACTATCAACGAAACCTCCTTAATTGACCATTCCTGCACCTTACCCAGGTATTTGGTATTGATCTCTGCCACGTTAGGGAGTACTAAAGATGTTTTCTTGTCGGTTTCGGGCTCTGTCGGATCGTAGTATCACACTAACGCCCTTTGGCAGTGGGGTCACGTGAACAGTCGTCCAGCCCAACTGACGGGTTCAATTTCCGCTAAAGGCTGTTCTTACCGTAAATTGAATCGCCCCATTAACAGAATCCACCACTGGCAGCAGCGCTTACTTTGTAAATTTAAATCTTCCCTGTGCGACGCTACAACATTTTCTTAACAAAATAAATATCGTGTTAAATGCTGCAAAATCCAGGTTCTCTGTTCAGCGGCATTTTCACCGCTAATTTCTCCCATGAATTCGTTGCAGAATTCGACATAAGGCAACGTACCGTGCACGCTCAATCAGCGACAATTTCCGAAACCAGTTTATCAAAAGCTGTCATCTCTGAATAGCAAACACTGTAAGCAAATTTAACAGTTTCATCATTTCAAAAACGTTTGATTTGAGGAGATCGTCCCAACAAAGGAGTTGTTAAAGAGACGGGATTTCAAATAAATTATCACTAAATTGATCTTATTGAAGGTATTGTCGCCAAACATAGCATAGAACATCAAACAGGGATACGGCCGAGCGAGCAGTTGACGATTTTCTGATCTATCTAAATAGCCCCAACTGTTCTCATACAAGTTGTTTTATACGTCAACGAACTTCAATGTGCCGATGACAATATGATGCATTTAAAGTAGACATACGGAAAGTTGCCAGAAGAACGGACTGGATTAGAGATGCCGATCCACTTGGAAGTCTCACAGATATATTTTTCTAAATCGAGCCAGGGGTTCTATATCTTGATAAAATTATGCTGCCGGTAAGACGAATTATTGGGGAAGCTGTGAGTAAATGAATTATCAAGTAAAATATGCATTGCTACTCAGAGTATGGAATCCGGACAATTTTCTAAAAACAAATCTTGCGAGTGGTTTACCTCAGCGCCTAAATGCATAAACTGTTTCCCCCTAGGCGCTTTGGAAAATTGTTTTCCACACGTGCTACAAGAAAATGTATATAGTTTAGTGGTTTTAAAATTACGTTACAACGTGTTTCCTAATTAACCCGGCCTTGTTTCCGTTGAATGTTATTACACCTCGCAAATTATTCTTAGGATTTTGTAAACAACACGAAATCCCCCTCGGCACGCGTACTCTAATCGGTTAACATTCAACTTGTTGTTTCGGTACGTACACACCCAGCTCATGAAAGCCTCACTGAAATATGTGTTTTTGATAAAACGTTTTAAAATTTGCTCTGGAATACTTGGGCCAAATATGTATTGCAAATTCAAAGTTTTCTTGATAACAGCTTGTTAAGAACGGATGACAAATCGCGCCCTGAAACGAGATATCGAGTCCAGATAAAGACAGCTTGGAAAATAACACTATTTATAAAGTTGATGAACAATTTCAAGGCTAAGGAAAAGCCTGGTCCCTTTATTGAATTTCTTCGGTGTATTTCGTTAGCGACAAAACGGTGCAACAATGGAAGGCGAGTCATGATGACTTCAAAGCTACCGAGGAAAGATAAGTCGTCAACTATCTGCAAGCCACGTGCCGGGTCATCGAACATATAAGAAGACAGCAACAGGTAAATGGTTGGTGCACATAATTTTGCACATTTTAAACACCGAAAAGGCTTAGTATAGGATATCAAAACAAGCCGAAAGAAAGCATATTATCTGCCTTTTACGATAAACGCGGTTTGCTTGTTATGAATAGTCCGAGGAGTTGCAGTGGAAACCAAGCCACCACTTTGAATCTTTCTTTCCTGAGGCGAACACGACTGCACATCACGAAACCGCGTTGCACTCATGTGGAACTATTAGGACATGCACAAATAAAGTTCATGCGAGCACCGCCAATTCCTTGGTAGCACATGTTCTTCAGGCATCCGTATTACTGCACCTTTTCCCGGAGATATTTTAAATGTCTTAATATCTTTGCGTAACGTGGTGTCATCTTCTTTGTCTTCTATACAAGACAGTCGATGCACTTTGATTCCAAGGCAGTGACAATAAATGGTTTAAATACCCAGACCCGCGCGCCAAACTCCTCACACAGTCAGTGACCAGACCCCAGTCCTGGTGAACAGATTCCTCACCTGACTAACTGGTCCCCAGAGCTGGAGTTTGGTCTGCGGGAATGGAGTTTGGCTACCATGTACGGAACATTTCCGACGTGTGTGTGGAGTTCACAGGCTTGGGCTTGGAATTGGTACCGCGGGTTTGATGCCTGTTGGTCCGGGGCTGGGAATCGGTCGTAGCTGGAATCGCTTAGGGGCTTCCACTCCCTGTATTAGCGACTGCAGTAAGTAAGTTACAACAAGTTTATTAATTTGTAAATTTATTAATATAAATAATTATCACAACGACCTATCGTTTAACAAGAGGTACGTCTTTAAAATGTTAGGGATCACTCTAAGATTTTGATCACTTCAAGTCACAACCATGGTGGTATTTGAGTGATGTTAACCGAAATCTCATTTCACGAATCTTTTGTACTTCTTCATACTCCAGGTAGCGTGATGGTTCAAAGAAAGAAACGCGCATTTGAGAACGTAAAATACCTCATCGTCGGCCCTAAGGAGGAGCTTTCCGCAATAAGGACAGTAGATCATTCGCTTGTCATCGCCAACGGAATGATTATGTTTTTGCGTTCGGAACTCTAAACTGCAGGGAAGATATGAACTGCAAAGGAATTCTTCTCAGTTAGCTTTGACCAACAACGAAAACGGCATCCAGTAGTTACCGGTACGTAAATATGGTGACGGAAGACTTTGAGTAACATTTCTTGCGACTGATATGCGCAACTGCGGAGTCCTTGGAACTCAACTCCGCTGGAGCGTCAAGTTCACAGGTGCGAGTTACAAAGTTGGAGATATGTTTTGAGCGGCTAAGTAAGGATACAAAAACTGCGGATGCGTTGCTGCAGCTGCGGCGTATTGCGGATGCTGACGTAACAAATTGTAAGCTGCTAAGGAGTTTAAACCAGTTGTTCCTTGCAGATACGGCAACAGAGGCGAACCGTAGAATGCAGCAAAGTTAGGCGGGAAGCCACCGAGGGCGCTGTGTGGCTGTACTGGACTATTAACGTCACATCCCGGGTTTTGCTTCTTCCACTTCGTTCGCCTATTCTGAAACCATATTTTAATTTGCGTTTCAGTCAAATTGAGAGATAGCGCCAGATTTAGTCTTTCACACACCGACAGATATCGCGTGGTCTTGAACTTGTTTTCAAGGGCAACCAATTGTTCATACGTGAACGCTGTCCTTGCACGTCGCGGTTTACATGCCTTTCCTCGATCTTCTTTAGATGTATTTTCATCGTCACCACCTTGAACAAGGTGTTCGCTCTTCTTTCCGTCTTTGCTTCCGTTTGCGTGTTCAGAAATGTCATCTACATCCCCATCTAAAAGAAACAAAAAACGATTGGTGAACATTGAAGAGTACGCTTTTCTCACAAGCTCGCCACTCAAAAACAAACATTACATAATTGACCTTAAAACGTGATAAAATTACATGCAATATAATGATAAATCCCTGGGTTTCAATGAGCTACTGTTATGACTGCACGACATCATTGGTATTGTTCACGATTGGGCAGCGTGGCTTATGTCACTTTGGGACTATTGTTGTTAGCTGATTCATTGTTCGCCCGGGACAGGAAGCGCTTGGCCGATCAAAAACAAAATGTTTTACAAAGAACTTTTCTAAAGTGTACCCTGTCGTTAATTAACAAAGACGTTGAATTTGTCTGACAGGAATTTCAAAGCAAAGTACAGGTTCATCATCCGAATGGCGTTTGGAGCAGAACCATTGATACCTTTTATCACAATGATCTGAAATTACAACCAGAAGACAATTAAATTGATGATATGGCTTGGTTGGTGTCAGATGGAATATCATTCTTAGAGAACCTCGGGTAAAGTACCGATTTTGAATTCGACATTTTACGCTAATAATATTGTACATTGAAAAAAGTGAATGTTGAATATATTCACGTATTTTTTTGCATTTTTAAAAGAAGACAGAAGTCACGTTTAGTTAATCTATATTGTGTCGTTCAATCAGAGGACTTCCAGACGAAACGAGCATGGCAAATTTCACGAGCTTATGAGGCACAGGAGCGTCAATCTCACTGGAAAAAATATGCAGTCGTTGCTTCAGTTGACGATATTTTTGAAGGTCTTTCCACCGAAGAACTTCTCACCAGCATTCCAGCCAATGCGAATATAATTACATCAAGGTATCGTATGTGTTTAGCGTAACTTAGCTTATGAGTTTTCGTTTACGCCTTGCACAGCAAATAGTGGCAGCACCTGTTTTTAAAAATAAATTAGCGAAGCGATATCTTAACCATCTACATCAAAGTGTAATTGGCCGCGAAATCTCGCTGATTGCTTTCAAACGACGACAAGTGTTTGGCAGATTATGTTCTAAAGCATTTGAAGCGATAGTTTGCGTTAGGTGAATACCACACCGGCGCGTGTTGAGGACTATTTTCGCTATTAAAATCCGACCGAACGATCTTTTGTAAATGCTTGGAATGATTAAAGCACGTGCATCGTAATGCTAAAATAATTTTCCCGCTTTCTGAGTGGTTTAACACTCGCGCGAAATGCCAGCGCTTTTTCGGTTAGACAATGGAATTCACAATAACGTGAAGGGTATCTTCACTTGTAAAATGTTGAATTCCGATACGGTTCATTGAAAGGGTGATTTTCTTTAACATGGTAATTTAGATAAGAACACGTGCGACATCAAATGCTAACTGTAGCTGTTCCAAATTAGATATATTAATTATCATTTTTACTAATATTCAAAATCATAATTTTTGTTGCACGCCTGTCTGGGACAAACTATTTTAAACTAAATGATGACATTAAAACAGCATACGCGAAGCGTGTTCATTCACACCCAAACCGTGAACATTTGTGGTTTCTACAACTCGGCTTCCTTCAAACATTTACAACTAAAAAGTACACGTACGTACCGTAATTGTTTGGGTAGTAGTTTTTGTTCATTTTCTTGTAGAGTAACGAAAATGTTATTTTCCTGATAATCACATTGACATTGCACGTCCCAATTCCGCACAAAAGAATCTCAGAGTTGCCGTAGTGAGAACCATTTGAAGCAGTTCAAGCCGTCTCGGACATACCACCACGCGCTGGTATGTCTAACATCGAGTCACTACAGAGATCTCAAATTGTGGGGAAATCAGTTTGATGAATCATGGACACAGGGTTGTCAAAGAAGCAAGCCGGTGCTTGAACCTCTAAACGCTTTAGCAGTTGGAACGTCGTTAAAGGACAAGGCAGGTTTTATACCAAATTAGGCACGTGCTTTATACGAATAAGATGGTGTTCGTACGCAGCCACTTAAAGATACCCATTCCGCACCCTTTCATGTGAAACTTCACAAAAAGAATTTGACCGCAAACCAATCTAGTTTTAACAAATCCCTCAGTTATGCTCCTTCAACACGTAATCAAATGCTTTCAAAATAATCAACATTAATGAGAACGGAAATATCAAAACAAATTCTTAATTTCCGATGATGCACCAATAAAATGGCTGCCACAATTGAACAGCGTTAAACTCCACATTTTATGAATTACCAATAAAAATGCTAATGCATGCAAGGCTGCATTTTACAAAATGATCCCATTTTATTTCTAGATTCTTAATGTATTCTAAACTGATGAAAAGGAAATAATGTCTTCAAGTTACATTATTGCTGTTCTTTATGGGCACAACCAGGCGCTCATCCACGCTTCTGTTTTTTCAAGGTGCGTTAGTTCCGGTCGATGCCGCTCAAGCATGCATGGTGTCAAAAACTCAGTTTTATAAAATAATGTAAACTAAATTGCTCACAGATGTAAAATTAATATTTTTCAAAAGGATTACTCGGTTTTAAACGAATTTTAACACAAGCCAATTCATGTATTACGTACTGACACATGATGCTCTCTAGATTTTAAAAGTAAAAAAGAATCCAGTTTTGAGTTTTAGTTAAACTTTTTATTTCTGAATGTGCAACAACAAAATAATAGGTAGTGTTGAATGTCAGATCGTTATTCTTGTGAACTAAAAATTTGACAGCATAAGTCAAAACCAGGTATTGTGCCGAACGTTCTTTACAAGAATTGAATAATTTCTTCAACGTCATGCAGAGTTATTACAAATCCCGCGTTTCGCATACAATCCGGCAGTCACCCTATTAATGTGCAGGTTACACCAAAACTTTGTATTTATTACTTACGCGTCAAAAACGCAGGTAATAACCTAAATCCGACAGTGTACGGTCGCTCTAACGTCGCTTTTGTTATCATATAACCTGAAACGTCATTTGAACACCCCAATATTCATATTAAACTATTGTATCTATTCTTTATTAATCGTGTTTGTTCGTCTGTATAATTGTCGACCCAGCTCATTGAAAATCTCGGAAATTTTAAAGTTAAAATATGAAGCATGTGTTGGAAATAAATTCCCCAGCAACAAATTAGCGCATAAAAGTTATAAATCTGATGGTTGCACCTGCGTGCGAATTGTGTACCTGACTATGCCGCCAGGTAAACATCTAAGATAGATAATTACAGCTAGAATTAGGATTGCCAATACTTATAACACGAAACCAAATTCCGGCGGCTATCAAACGATCAGCACAATTTTACATGTCCCGTGGTAATTAAACGGAAAAAAGACACACAATTATGATAAACAGATATTTAATATGACAGGATGAAAAAGAGTACCCGTGAACCTTCTGGCCATAGTGGCGTTGTCGAGGATTTTCTCACATGTGAAGTCGGCGAATATTATACGGCATTGCCTAGGACAGCTGGGTGACTGTCTTATCAAACGATGGTTATTCAGTATTAAAATTACGACCGGATAAAGACGCCCTGGAAAGTGATGGTTTTGACAAAATTTTAAGCTAATATCCAGTAATTTCAGGAAAGAGGCAGATCAATACGGCTCTTTTGAATTTCATTTAAGCGTAATAGTTTCGCACATCTTTCTCTCTCTGGGAACCGAAACAACGAAATCATTTTTACAAACCCAACTTAAATAGACATTAAAAAGTGCATCACAAAACGAGACCCTCAACATACGACATGGTTTCGTTCAATTTTCAGGCTGGTGAATTGGCCATCGAAATAAAGTCACACCGAATCGTAGACATGAATATGTAATGAATTAATAACAGACATCCTGGGCGAGAAATGCAACTGATGCTGCCAAAGGCAGGGACATCATCCACCCAAAGCTTTAAATCATGAACACAAAGTGTGCATTACACCCACAGAAGCTGGACCAGACCAAGTGTTCTAACGACTTGCGATTAAGATTTTTTATATTGAATACATTTTGCTCCTAAAATGAAATTCGCGTTTATACCTGTTTTAAAATCGTAATTAGCTGCAGCGCTTTGTTATAAAACTAGTGTAGTTCACTTTTGAAATTTTAGGGTAATTGTTTACCAATAAGAACGGATACAAAACAAAATCAACCGCATCAAATCATCTACTTTTAAAAAAATATTCGTTAATAAAAGCCAGTTTGATGAGCTCTCTCATCGTGGATTACACCACGTGGTATTTTTTAAATTACCGTTATCACGATAACGGCACTGTTGCCTTATTTAAAATTAGGTAACAAAAGGGCAATTCTGTAGCAGTTTTGTCGTCGTGGTACCGCGAACTGCTCGGAACCACTGACAGAGCGACAGTGGGGTCCATGACGTTACCGACAAAATGCTAAATAATGGTAGACAAATTGGTAATGCCAGGAACAGGAGTAATAATAATTATAATATGACAGTAATACCACCAATAATTAATCCTTATCAAAGAGTGTGAACAAATGTGAATTTAAAACTTGATGTCACGTATAGGTGAAGATAATAGATTGATTGGAAAATGACAGATACTGACCCAAGCACGAACAATATATGCATGGCACACTACAAGTTTAATGTTGATGTTTTACATATCTGGCACTGAAACGAATAGAAACTTCAAATGTCTCGACAATATCTATACAAAGGATGAAGGCCTGCTAACAACCCTATAAGAAATAGAGCCACTTGTGTTACTACAGACTGTAAAGGCATAAACCAGAAAGCGATGCTTGAAAAATGATAAGCAGATGGATCGGTAGCATTTGAATTACCACCCTTCCTTGGTGACTAATTAATTGCACTGTTTGGTATTGAGGAATGGTTTTTAGTGCCCACTCGATTTTGCGCATTTGCGCATTTGTGAACATTTTTACAGTAAATACCTGCAGCGGCAGCACAACATTTGAGAGACAAAGTTCAACTGTGAAACTTTTGAAATCGTTTATGAGAATAAATATTAGCAATCAAAAAAGTTATATTTCAGAAAACAGTGATCTAATTACTTGGCGTAGCCTTGTGATTTTCTCAATTTACACATTTGGAAACTAGTTCTAGGAGTCTGACTAAACTCATAAATTTAGTGGTTGGTAAAAAACAATGGTTATCGAGCCCACTGTAACTTCACGAAACTTTTTATAAGGACATTTACAACGCGTTATAGTGATTTGAAAACAATTTTCAAATGTAAATGCTTCCTGTAATTTTGGGTTTCGCCTGATCTTATGTCAAATTGTTACACATACCGACAGTATTTCAGTCTCCTAATTCTGAAACCTTAAATAAACGTGTTTAGAATATGTCTCGTTATTGACCCCTACTACATGTTGATGGTGAGCTTAAATTATTCAATATGCATTACATGCCACCTTATGTTGTGCTATAAACAAATGTTTAAAAAGCCTCATTTGAATTAAAACCGTAACATTTTAGAAGCCGCAGATATCGAGTTTTCGAACTTACCTGAACTTTCATCCTCAAATTCTACGTCAACGTCATCCTTCTCTAAGTTGACCTTGTCTGTAACTGAGTGTGGAGATCTTGTCTCAAGCAAAAGAGCAGACGGGGATTTTCTGTCAGAAGACACAGGCCATCGTTTATTTGCAGTCCAGCTTTTTTGTTCGTGTAAAATTGGACCTCCCCTGAATTTTCCAGGATCTAAAATGTCCGACACCGAAAACGAAGTTGGTCGGCCTACTTGCAGTCTACTACGAGCGTCAGATACCTGTCTTTGATTGGAGCTCATCCCGTGTGTTGTACACGCAATTTTGTCTTCCAATTTTTCGACAATATTTCTTGTCGGTGTGTATCGACACCGTGGATCACCTATTACTTTCTTATGCACGTGCGCGTCGTCTGCGTTCGTTCCTCTCACCGGTACAGGAGAGCAGACGAGGTTCTCTTCTGTTCGTAAATTTGCTTTATCAGCATTGCTAGAATCAAAACGTCTGCTGTCACAACATTTCCTCGAAGTCAACAGGTGCCCCGATGGTTTTACTCGTTCAAAAGCCGACGACAAATGTGGTGATCCTCTAAACGATGCTTCCATGTTATCAGCAGTATCTTCGCTTATTTACGCTCATTCAGCTACGAAATTAGATTGGCATGTTTTGTATGTCCTTCTATTAGATGTTAACACCCTACTCATCACTGTTCATCACTGCTGGCCAATTAGGATCAAGACGTGGTTCAACAGTTCGGCCTGACAATATTACGCATGCGCCAACAAGGATTATCCTTGCGAAAGTGCTTGCTTTAGAATGTAGACTGAAAGAAGAGACCATGAATTATGATCTATGCCTTCATTGATTCATTTATTACCATCATAACGACACACTTGACCGAGCTGTGATTGTTGCGTGATGTACATTTTAGAATGTTTGATTTAACGTCAATTATGATTTCAGCGTTTAAGTTGCACGTTTCGTTCCAGAAACAAATCTAATTCATTATTTGTTTTACATTGGTGTTGGTTGGTAGAAGGTCTATTTCTTAAGCCGCTATTTTCAACTTTCAAATAAATCCGTTCGTGTTTTCCAAGAAAGTTGCCCATAATTAAATTGACACCAGACATAAAGCGTGAAAATTCTGGCAATTCGTCTTCGTATTACCTATTTTGTTTTTACTGAATCCTCAACGTTAAACAACACAGGTCCCAGCAAATTGAGCGTTTTTGTAACTCTTAGCGGTCCAGTAATTCAAAAACGCAGTTTTGATTATTTCGTTACATTCATTTATGTTTCAATTTATGTCTTCAAAATAGTAAAACATTGGGTTAATATAAACCAACTTTACTGTTATTGAATAATACGGGCTTCTTTCATGTACGAGTCTTTCAAAATTCCAATGTTCTGGCGTGTTCACGCGCCCTGGCTATTGCTGCAAATAAAAAGCGAATTATCCACCAAGACGACATACTAAGCTCATAAAACACCTAACACTTTATGAAAATATTTCTTTAACACTGCGGAGCAAAGTTTAAGATAAAACATTTGTCTACAATTAGGGGGATTCAGTGGAACGCGTGCAGACCGGGCACGACAGGTGTTGAGACGAAGCAAACAGGCAAGCAGTGGAGAAAGATCACTTTGAAATGTGGCCAGCGGCACGACTCATAGGCAACGGTCGAATGATGTTTTATTGCAATTAAATGTACCGTTTGAAGTTCTAACTGAAGAGTTTTGGGAGAGAATAACTATATTAATACTTCTCATCCTGCACCTGTTCTCGCCGACGGCTGCGTGCTCGCCATGCTACATAAACTAACTCAGAAATGGTTGGTAATTCACCCGAGGCAGTGCGTAAGACCTCGCTGTTCTGCACGGCCGCGTGTAGCCAATGTTGTAAATACGTCCTGCACTGCGGTTACCAACTCACAAGATGCCTTTTGTGTCGATATCAGTGACACTCCACCACCTAGCGGAGAAGATTTATAACAACAAGCGACATAGCTGTAAAACAAAAATTTAGGCTTGTTTCAGCTGGATAACTTTGAGGCAATATATTCAACAAGAACAAACCAAACAGTTTTATTTCAAACTGAAAATTATCAATGCTATAGGAAATCAGCAGACACTTCAATTATTAAAATGGCATGCCGTGTGTATATCATATATTTTTCAATTTAAATGATTTAAATTTTCAGGACCAAAGTTTACAAGTCATATTATCGGCCACACAATTCTCGAAGGAAAAATGTCTGCGTGACATGCGATGAGTTGTGTCAGTAGCGGGGGTGGGGGTGAGGAAGTGTCTTGCCTCACTAAATTCGCACATGTTGGCAACAGTTTCGGTTATGCGCAATTCAGATCGACAACGGAGGGATGTAAAGGCGTCAACACTCCGTGGGCCTTATCTATTCTAATGTGCTCCGCTCACAGGTACAATCAAGCACGGACAGTGAATCTGGTAAACCATGCGGCGCTACTTCTAGACAATAATTGTAAGTCATTAGAAAGTTTTGTTCTTCGCAGGAACGAAAATTCGTTTGATGTATACGTTCAAGATGAAATCTCAAAAAATGCTGTAATTAATTATCATCTGGTTTTTGTCTTATGCAACTTTTATTTTTTTGGAAATCACAAAAGTCCAATTATTATTTTAAAAACAATTCTTAGCATCGTTTGGGAAAAAAGTGGATTAAGCATAGTATCTGAAAGTTTCATTCTTCAGTCCGAAAACTTATTTTGAGACATGATGTTCCAAAGCTATCCAAATGAGTCCCGGTAGTGCGGTATTTTTTAAAAACTACCTGAGACGGACAAAAATGACGCTGGATTCTTTTATTCAGTTTCAACATGTTCCAGGAGGGTGAAGGCCTAGCGGCAGTCGTGCAGTGCTCGAAAAGTGCTCCTTTATTCCCGTTGACGACAGCAAAAATGGAAATGACCAAATGGCGATAAAATTGTACTTTTTTAGTTTTTGTTTTACTCAGTGATCGCAGAAGTCAAAATGAGTCGGTATACAGACCATCATACTTTTGGGCCTTATTGTTTTCAATGATCAGATTATGTTTAGCAAGAAACGTCACATATCATAATCTTATTTCATTAAAATCAATTTGGACTACAGTTTTAGTCTCGAGCAAGATGGAAAATTGTCAACCTCGCGCAAAAATAATCCAAGTTCGACCTTTTGCGTCGGAGAAACTAAAAGCAAGCAATGAACTCTACTGAAGTAATCGTGTAAGAATGTTAACATCCTCCCGAATTCAATTTTCATATATTTTAGCGATTGTTAGAAAGCGCTGTTTGAATTCAGTGGAATTCCAAGGAATCGATTGGGGTGTCAAACAGTCTGAGATTTTCCCGGAAAGACAATCCAGGCCATCTTTCCCCAGCTGAATATTTCTCCTGTGGCCATGTACAAGAAATTCAGAGTCCTGTCGGCAAACAGTGGACACTCTGAAGGCAAAGCATTCGTGGGGAAATCCGAAAGATCAGTTGCACAGAATGTGTGCCACCGAGTAGCAACTGATTAAGAGACGAGGATCATGGATTGAAAACGTCATTAAATATGTAGGACCCTCAAAAATGGCCAAATTTGACAAACTTTGGAACATCATGTTTCAAAACTTCAAGAAACTATGCTTTACCCACTGTTCTCAAAAACACTTTTAGGAAAAGTTTTTTAAATGTTCCACCTGTGCATGAGGGACTGTCAAAATAGTACTTTTAAAATTAAAAAAAAACAAAAGTTTCATCAAGCGAAAACGATATTACAATTTAGAAAACTTTAATATTTTTTGAGATTTCGTCTTGAATATTTTTAACGAACGATACTTGGTCATGTTGTTGATAGCATTGGATTGATATGAATGTACACTTCTTTTTCCTCCTAATTTTTACTGACATGAGCACGTGACCCAATTAATAACAAAGTAGTATAAAATCAACAAGTAAATTCTACTCTCAGAAAATATATACTTTCACTGAGTTAAAACCTATAGTTTTGTAGAGTGTTTGGCTAAATATACTGACAAGCCGAGTAAACGTGACAAAAGCTCACAAAATCCACGGGAAGTCGGCGCGGATTCACAATTCGTGGGCCTGAACCTAGTGGTCCCGTTTTTTTGGTCCTCGTTGATTTCTTTCAGTAAAAGGTACGCATATAGAAAAATTCGAGCCCCCCTATATTTTAGACTGGGTGCGCACATGACAAGGTCCTACACAACATGAATTATTGAGTTGTGCCCCAAAATACATGTAGTGACATTACGAAATGTTTTACACATTCTCTCAAGCTCAAGCTCAATAGCATCGCATTTTACATCACGAGCGGAGCAGCAAAAATCACGCACAACTAAAAACGTGCAACTCCAAGCTTTGTCATCCAATGTAAATCTCAAATCATGGATGAGTTACCCTGTCCATCCCACTACAACTACGTCCCCATCTTCTTTACGTTTTTGGGTCCGTCCCTCTCATACCTCGTCTACCTTTCCCATCGTTTGTTGCCGTCCTTCTCACCGGTAGTCTGAGCTCAATATTAGATCACAAAGCCTCAACTGTCAGACAATCGTAATCTTGATTGAAAAACGAAGTTAAAAAGATGATTCAAATTAATGCGGCATGCCTGAATCTCACAACAATCCCAAATTCAATTTTCTCCTTTTCCAGATAAGACTTAAAGTAGCATCAATGAAGCTGCACCTGTTTTTTGTTGAGAACAAAGGCTGCGAATTATTTCTGGCACAGAGAGAAAATTAAAGGAAATTTTAAAATAAAGTGAAACCGCGTATGTTTTCTATAGTCATCTGAACGGAAAATTGGGTAAAGCGATTTGGTCACTTTGTGTGTCTAACAAAACGTGCCCATGGAATGCGCAACGCTTCATGAGAATTGGTGCCGCCACGTTCATTTAAATTAATTTAACAAGGTAACGTATGACCAACTTGGCAGTATTTACTAAACTTTGGATTAAGTGTAGGTTTTAGACGTCTTCAGTGCGAAACCAACACCCCATGAATACAAAGTGCCTTGTCGCGAGCTAATTTGAAAAGGTTTGGCGACAAATTGAACCAATTTAACTCTATTAGATTGAAATCAGGTTTATGAAGAGTTTAAAAATAATATAACAAACTACTGGCGGATCAAGGACATCACGAGGGGGACGACAGATTCCAAAGCACAAGCGTTCGTGGTAACTCAAGATGATAATCTACAGCGCGATTTTTGGACGTGTCCGGAGGGATGGGGGGGGGGGGGGGGGGGGCGGG
>NMRA01000019.1:982595-993034 GCA_002633005.1 Phoronis australis | reverse complement strand
GGCAGGGATGGGGCGGGGATGGGGCGCGTACTTGTAAGGTTTTCATTACACCCGTTGAAAGGAATTGTCACGCATTTTGGTAACATGTTTTGTCTTTCATACCGTATTACCACAGTCTGTTTGACTATTAAAATGTATTGAAAGCTATCAAATGCGGCACGACTAGATCACTTGAATACACGAAACAAAATACTGTTCTGTAACCTTCGACAAATTTGGAGGAAATTTGAAAAAATCGTGCAAGCTGGAAAATCGACAGGTGTTACTAACGCTTGGGGCCAGTTAGTTGACGGCTTTGGGGAAAGGGCGACCACCTGCAACGACAGGATTTACAACGCAGCGCAATGTATCAACTGAATAGTTTATCACTCACAGAGCAAGTACGAACTGAAAAATTGCAAGAGACAGAACACGTTTTAGGGGAAATCCACAACATAGAACATAAGTTGTATCGTTTCTAAAGCGGATGTAAACTCGCGTTTCGCCAAAAAAAATATTTAGGCCATCTACCGTCATAAAATTGATCTCAACATGCTCTTCAATTGTATGAGAATCGATTTTAGGGTTTGAAGAGAATTGGATCTTCCTTATTCTTCGAGGTCATGCTTGGTGCATAAAATTACCCGACGTGACAAGTCAAGTCTGGTCTCAAGCAGTAAGGAACTGTCGCTTCTTTCGATGTCTCGAAATCACTTCTAATTTAACTAAGGAAAATTTTGAAACCAATTCCATGTGTTAGCGGCCAAATCGAAACTTGTTTTTTTTGTAATAGAAGGCGGACTTATAGACTTAATTCATGCGCAATCAAAAACGAGGCTCACTACTATAGCTCCGTTAATGGCGTATCGGCATAGTTTTGTTCCGCGTTGCTCGAACGGCTAGAAAAAATACGGACACTCAACTGTCTGTTCTACAATCCCCAAGGACGTTGAGAATCGGAAGCATTGGGTCGTTGCCATACGCCGCGACGAAGGAAAATATTTCCGTGTAAAATTTATAAATGTTTATAGTTCGAAAATTTTGATCACATTTTGTCGCATCTCGGTTGCATAGCCTCATAGCAACGACCGGTGAATCTTCGGCCTTCCAGGCTGGGTTTTCATGACTACGGGTTGAAACATGATGCATTTTTCTTTCCAAAAAGTGCAAGGCCCTCAATCCCTCAAATATGGACCCAGGAAACGCTAATTTCAGTTGATTTTAAATAGGACGCAGATAAAATAAAACAAATAGATGTTGTTTCAGCCGGTAGCCGATTTATATGAAAAATTTCGTTGACTGTAAGCACTGCGCAGTTATAAGAAATTTCAGAGGCGGTCTTTCATGCAAACGGAAAAGTCTACAGTACCAAGGTTGGACAAGCCAAGCGGCTTTACAAATGCACATTATGTGGACGCGCGCATGCGCGCACGCACGCACGCACACACACACACACACACACACACACACAAACACACGCAAACAGACACACATTTTATCATTTTATGACATACAAAATGACTGCACCAATATTGCCGGAATCATTTATATCGACGTAACCGTGTTTTTATTTTCTGTTTCTGCTGTAATTCTTTACGTAATCCGCAAATAAACAGCTAGTGAACATTTTTATTATAAAGGCTGAGTATTGGAAACTTTACCACTATATGGCATCTACACAGTCTAAACTAGGATTACTAATCGACTGATATGTTACATGGTTTGTGTTAAATGGAAGATTTAAAGTAATCTTTGTGTTTGCTTTTCTTTTGTCGCTTAAAGGGATTCGACACAGTTTGCTGTCGTTAACGAGTTGTTGTTTTACGACAGTGTCTAATTTTTAAAACATTTGAGTATTATTTTTGATTTCAAGTAACGGATTAAATAATTTGAAAAATGTTGATTTTGTCTTCTGTTCCTGTTATTATGGCGGTGAACAATAGCCCACAACATCAAATTTCATAATGACGTCATGTAATGCAATAACGAAGAATAATTATAGACATTGGGTTTGACTTAATTGAAACGGCAAATTTTAATTTATCAAAGAATAAAATTTGTGTTTTAGATCATTCACATCAACTACACTTATTTCAAAGTTCCTAACACAATAAATTTGCCAAATAATCAAATAAAACGGAGTAGTCGTGGTCTTGCACTCTTTTGAGAAAACCAAATTGCGCGTTCTTAACTCTGTTTGAACTAAATAGCTCAAAACCTAAGACGGTGGCCCTTTTTGTCTTATTTCACAGAAAATGCGAGGGGGATAAAATACAACGCTAAGAAAAAATATTTTTAAATAGAAGCTAGCACTAAGCTAATGAGATACTCAAAATCCACAAAAGAACGCTAATTACTTACGCCGACGCAAGAAAATTAGTAAATAATTAAACTGACATTGTGTATTAATTTCATTAGAGGGGCTATTTGAGTAACTCATGTAAATTTCGCATTTTTGCCAGAGGAGACATGTTTAGGCGGCTTTAACGAAAAAAAAATTCGGTGACCCCACTTTGCTTTTGTAGATTTGTAGTAGACGAAGTACAAAATATCAAATTTAAAAAATCAATGATAACTTCATGCGGTGTCGAAGTTAAGCGGGTCTACATCCGAGTTTCTGTACAGTTTTGTTTAGGCCACTCACCGGTTTCAAATTGTTCCGCAGACAAAACAGATCTGGATACTGGGCTCGGAAAGAACTGATAAAATTCATGGCAGAATCTCTGGCGAAACAACGCACTAACAGATCTCCTTTAGCCTAGACATCACTTCTAAACTGAGCGGCAAACAAGACATGACCAGTTTTATGTTTATTTATTTATTTGTTTATTATTGTAATATTTACAATGAGGGTAGCCCCATCAGTTCACACTGCTTTCCATGGGGGCCCTCAGGTATGGGGATTTAATCAAAGCTTGATTTTTGACTGGTGTAATGCCCCTTCAAGAGAATTTTTGTCTGTTCGGTTAATTGAGAGAACATCACTGAAGTTGATACATTTCTCGAGGATTAAACGAAATTGGCTTTGGTGAAGGAGTCCAGCCGAGGAATTCCAAAAACATATTCGCAAGAACGAGAGGCAACAATGCACTTTTGCGCCATCTTTGGATAGAGGACGTCGACCGGTGCTGTTCGTGGTCTGTGTCGACTAGAACACTAAATAGCGGCTATTATTTTAGCTTTATCACTTTCACGCGAGTATCTGGTACATGTTATGAGTATCAGTGACTCCTAATTGCCACATAAAAGAACGCCGCGCGGCTTGTTTTTCATTTGCAACGGTTGGGTTAATAAAACAACAGCTTTAAACAAATGTGAAACTATTTTCGCCTATTAGCTTCACGCTGCTTCGAGTCTTTCAATTAACCATAGCCCACCATTCCGACATCTTCGCGCTAGGAGATTGGTATGGCTTGTCAAGTGTTTCCAATTATGTGAAATACACACAGGATTGTCACACCAGACAGTGAAGGGGTGAAATAAGTGGTCGCTAGGAAGTTGTTTTGCTCGACAGTCGATAACTAAGACCTACACCACACCCAACAAAGAAGACGGATCGTTTTACTTATGAACACCAGTCACCAGATGGCGCGACCGTCTCATTCATGAGTCTTATAGAACTGCCAAACAACATGTGGAAATCGACGAAATAGTTCGGCAAAGAGACAATTTACTAGAAGCAGAAGAAATGAAGCACAGTTATTTTAAAAAAGGCAGAAATGTTCGCTTTATCTTGCTTCTGACGTCATAAATTACAAGATAGTGTGGCGTTTTATTTTATTTTGAAAATCACGCGTGAAAAGGCAATCCAACCTTATCTAAGTAAAATAAGAAAGACGATCAACGTAAAATGCGCAAAGCATTGTGGGATCAAATCATTAGAGCTGCATTAAAGTCACCCCAAACTTCATAAAAATTCCACTTTTTAAAATACGGGCTGTGCATCCAGCAAAATATGTGATGGTTTCAAATAAATTAATTTCATACGAATAAATGTTATTTTTAGTGAAAAACGCTGTTCTTGGAAAGGCTGTCACCAATATGCACGATTTATTCCCGTACAATCTGTCAATCAAATCGAACCGAAGCCCTGTTACCTGTTGCGATCAACCCACACTTTATCCAGTAAATCAACTGTCTTCAGTTTTGTTTCAAAGTTCTGAATGTTTTTATTCATTGTTATGCCGCGTCAATGTGACACTGTGAAGGATGATATCAGTCAGAGTGCAAGATGAAGGTCACGTGTAAGCTGCGAGACTAGAGTCCCTGTTCCAGACCATGGGCGGATCCGGGAGTTTGAGTTAGGGGGGGGGGCCAGGGCACAAGAATAACCAGAATTTCGCCACATGCGCGCGCCCAGCCTAAAATGTAGGGATGCAGGGGTCTCGAATTTTTGGGTTTGTGGACCTTATTACTAAAACAAAAACAGAAACGAAAACAAAAACGGTTAACGGGGCCTATGCACTGTGCATTCGCCCCCACCCCGACCTCCCTGGGTGCGCGCATATGCTAGTCAGCAATTCCCACTCCGAACTGCCAAATGGTTTCTGGGAGAATTTTAGGGGGGCCNGTATAACAAAATTAATTTTTTCTAAATGGATGTAAAGAACTCGACCTAAATAAAAATAAGGTTTTACTCTAAATAGTATCAACATTTCTTTTCCATATTAAATCTTTTTGTGTGAGTGGATAAAATTAAAATAACTTAATGTGTATGAAAATGATTTATTTATATTCGTAATAATGAGTCATTGTAATCTCAACATCAGTTTATTAATTTTTGTATTTGTGTATAATTGTGTATAGATCTCTTTGTATTTATTTAGCCCACATACAATGCCTCTTGGCGCTTTCTGGGTGTGTATGTGTACTGACTATTTTATAATAAACAACATTCAAAAATATGTCTCTGGAAAAGGTCAAGGAAAACTAATCCAGAATTGAGGTGCGCTATTGTCCTCTATTTTCTTGTTATTTGCCTCGCAATTTCTACTTTATCATCTTACTTGATCACAAAATATCACCCCCCCCCTTCTCATGCGGCTTCAGTTGAAACAGCTTGAAAACATAAACCTACCACTTGTTTACATTAAACAATGAAAACGGTCCAGCTATTTGTAACCTAATAGAAGTTTTATATTTTACCACCAGATGGCAATGTGAGTTATATCTTGTTTCATGTGATCAAGAAAGTTTGAATGTATGGTCTGTTGAGATGACGCATTGTAAACGTAAAGTACTCAAGAAACCTTTTTGATACTTCCACACTCCCGAACCCACTGATTTCGCTCACCGAATGTGGGGCCGTCTGAATTTAATTCACCACGTGTTAAACAAAACAATAGAATTGCTGAAAAGCCTACCCAAGTTCTGGTATTTAGTCACACAACTCTCGCCGAATATTTCTGTGTAGTTTCATATAATTTGTTTCGTGATAAACACGACGTTGCCTGTGACTCACTCGAAGATAATCTGCGGGCCAACATTTTAACACAACCAACCATAGACATCTAAAAATGCAATCCCACAACAGGTCATCAAGCAACGCGCGTAAAGTTTCATTGTTAATTATCTCTTGCCACTTTGCTAAATTTTGTGTTATTTTGAAAAAAGTAAACTAAAGGAAACTTGAATACATTGTAGTCACTGTAACTACTGTAAAACATGGTTTCGAACATAAATCAAGATAAATTAAACAGTAAGGGTTCCGTTGGCTGTTGACACAAAATTGCGTTTTTTAGCAATTGCTGTTTGAGCACTGCTCCAAACTTCGGAACACGATATCTAGACAAACCCCATTGATTTCCTTGGTGTTTGAATTTTCTAACAGCACTGTGCCTCAAGTATATTTGCGCTAGCTTTGGAAAATCCCAAACACGGGTTTTTGAGCATTTCCGTCAAAGTTTGAAAAGACTTTTTTTAGATGCCAGAAACGCATGGTCACGTGACCACGAGAATGACAAAGTGTTGTGAATGACTAGATAAGTCTGACCCTCTAGTTTAAAGAGGCTCAATTGCATCCAGAACACCTCGGCCAATTATTCTGGAATTTGAAAGTTACTTGAGGCGACGAAAATACCTAAGGTGCTAGCGGTCAATATCATCTAGCTATAGGTCACATCTAGTGAAGCCGATACGCTTACGTACCGGATAAGGCCATAAGCCCGTTCAGCAGCAAAGGATAGAGCAATAAGCTTTTCTTATAATACTTTCATGATCTCGCCAAACTCGCAAGAAACTAATATAAGAACACGGCCGTGCTGCTGGTTTACTACAAGTCTACCGCGACATCTATTGTATGTCAATAGAACTGATGTCCTCGCAGGCTTCGTTTGATTTTCAGAAGTTCCTACAATGTTAGTTATTTGTGCACTGTAAAGGCTAAACATGTCACAACAGAACTAATTGTCGTAACTCATAGTCTTAGTGGAGTTATCTAGTTGATGGTGGAATCTTTCACCGAAAAATATCCGATACCACCAGGGGTTTTGGTCATCAGTAGGCCTAACAACCCTTGGCAATTCTACAATTAAGTAAAAGTTATGAAGAACTCGGTTACTACCATTTTGAATTAAAAGAACAATTTTATAAAAGTTCATTAAAAAGAGAAAGTCTAACTATTGACAATTATTTCTGATAACCAACCCGGAGAATATTTTAATACCTTGCTTGCTTTCCCGAGTTCAGGACAGCGGGAGACCTTGGTGACTTTGTAAGCAAAAATGCTTTACTACAACACGCACATCTGAGGCGCTTTAACTGAGTGTTCAATGGGACACGCCCCTTTGGAGGGAAGTCGTTCCCGCTACTGAAGGGTACGTTTGTTTTGGGGTTTCTTTTTGGGGTTTTGATAAGCACTACTACAGAACGACCCTAAAATAAATTTTTACTATTTTCGACCACCTATATTCAGTGTTTAGAAGTTCTATAGGAGAACGCTATCTATGTACGTGAATACTCAAAACAGGACGTTGTCTAGACTATGTATGTCGTGAACTACGTAAGCAGAAAACAGACTAAACTTCTTTCACAACGAAATTGATTGCAGTGTCAACGTGAAGGCAATATTGAAATAATTTTGACAGGGGGACAGCTTTTTAACAATGAGCAGAGGACATGGCTTTGGTGCGACCTCAGGTGTTGCGATATTAGTACCATGAACGAGCGACAACTCCAACTTGTTTCGCCTTCACACTTCGGATTTTAAAGGCGATGAATTCATGACTTGTCTACATAAAACTGATAAGGCCGACACTGGGAAGTCTAAATCTGGAATAAGCCCCATTGTTGAATATTTGTAATATATGAAGTGAATTGCTTTTTAGAGGTGGGTAGATGCTTTTTTTTGAAAAAAACACGATCAAATACGTTCAAAGTACATGTTTATTGACAAACGTACAATTTTGCTACATGATTTAGTAGATGATTGCCAAAAATAACTTCTGGACCTCTGGTAAACTCAAAATGACGCTCATTTGACATGAAAGACAAAGATAGCCTAAACTGAGGCAGGAAATCACGAGGGGCATTGTGTGTCAGGAGAACATAAAAGCACCGAGCAAAACAGCTACTGACCCGAAAAACTGATGTGGATCGACTCTCTTCTCTTTTCGTTTAGATCACTTGTACTGCACGCCTAAGATCCACAAGAAAGACATTTCATTGCGTCCCCTTCGGCAAGTTGACTACCGTGGCTCCGTAACTTATAAAATCTCGAGAACTTTAGCAGTTATACTCTCACCTCTGGTAGGACTACCTGAGTGTCATGTGCAGATTGCTAAAAATTTTGCGAGTCAGGTAAAAGATCTGGTATTGGATTCGGCTGAAGTCATGGTTTCTTCTGTGTCGCTTTTCACCAAAACTCCCACTGAGGACGCTAACTTTGCCAGTCATAAGAGAGAGACTGTCCATGGACGCTTCGTTAAATAAACGCACGAGACTTAGCGTGTCAGATATTGTTGAACTGCTGGAAATTGTTCTCCCTTCCACTTCCTTCCAGTTCTGTGGAAAGGTTTACCGTCAGAAATATGGCGCAGCCACGGGGAGCCCTGTCAGCCTCATTGCGTGTAATTTGTTTATGGAGAATTTGAGAACACAAGGCTCCAGAAACTTCCCCGGTGGATGTTAAACCAAGGTCCTGGAAACGGTATGTGGACGACATTTTTGAAGTAGTAAAAAACTACGTAACAGTTAACTGATCACCTTCATGGTGTGGATCAATCCGCTCAGTATAAGATTCTCGTATGAGGAACAAACGGACAACTGCCTTCCTTTTTTAGATCTCACATTGACTTAACAACAAGACGACTCTTTGAAAATACAAGTGTACGGGAAAGACACTCGATCAATAGTTGAGTTGTATCATCCGATTCTGGCACGGTCTTTAATCTTTGTACTCGAAACGAACTCGAAACTATTTTTGGCAATTTCTCTGCTCCTTTTCTGCGAACTTAAGATAATTGGTTATCAGACTGAGCTCGAATACATTATAGTTTATGCATAGGAGTTTCTAGTTCAAGTTTGCCCTTGAAGACCCTTATTTTGGTGCTACAAACTCGAGTAAAAACTCGAAATTTCGAGTTCAAACTCGAATTTATTGCTTTAATATTGGGTTTACAAACTGTGAACTAAGGGCAATAAATTATCTACGTAAGTTATTGCGTACTCGAGCATAGAACAATAGACACTTATCTTGAGTTCGCCCAAAAGTAGAGTAGAAAATGCCAAACCTAATTTGGAGTTCCATTTCGAATAAAAAGATTGGAGACCGGACCATTGTATCATCCGATGCATAAGAAGTTGGGCGTCGTTCGTACTGTACGTATAATCGGGAACAATACATTAGTGATTAGTGTCTGGTCAGCAGGTCAGGAAGATGCAGCTTTCTCACGTTGCGGGCTTTGTCAAAATAGGGGTATGGGATCAGAACGGCGATGAAGCCCCATACGGCCTTGCGTAGTGCGCTGGTACGTAGGCTATACCCGAAGGATAAACGGGACGTTAAAGACTCTATTGGCTTGTCAAAATACCTTGCGCCTCCTGCAACTCAAACATATATTGGCGAGACTTCTAGGAATTTTAAATAACCCCTCAAGGAACATCAGAAAGAGGTTGACTAGGCGGTGACTCTTAAAAACCTTCGCTAGAGGCAATAGAAAAGCCTCTTTAAGTGAGTTTTATCAATCCTCAATCATAGACCGTACAGCTATCATCGACAGGGAGGCCAATGATTTAGAAAAAAAAATAAGAGAGACGATCCACATCAGGAAAGAGCTATCACTCGTGAACTGTGGCGAGGGCGGATATAACCTTAGCGCAACATATATCAACGTCCTGTGTACAGCGCCATCCAGTAGGCCCAAAATTTCTGTAGGTATTTATCACTTTTTGGGTGGAAAAATTGAATTTTACTGTGTCAAGGAAAAGAACGATTTGAACGAGGTGCAAAAGAGTGCATTCGTGAAAGGATCGGACACTCCCCGCTGAAAACGACAGCTAGGTGGATCCAGATTTAACTTGTCAGATGACTAGACTTGTTTTGAGGAATCATTGATCCGTCTTGGTAGAAGGTTAAGTGAAATGACCAAACAAGCGGAAAAAAAGTGGTGGTTGTGGACGGTATCTGTGGACAGTAACTAGGTTCAAATACCCAGCATCCGTAACAAATGAATATGGCCTACTTGGCTACGGACTTCTGCAACCTTTCTCTGGAAGTACATGTAGCTAATGACTATATTTACGTAAGAGTATTCTCATAACTTAGTTTTAAATCAGGGACGTGTTTTGTGCAATGGGCCCGACCTATGTGGCCTGCACAGGTTCGATGCTATTTAGGCATCGGATCGCCTGCAACGTTTTTTTGTTTGATTTTTTTAACTTGTCACAGACCTGAGACCATACACCCTATTCACGCCGACAGGAGGCGCGTTCCAAAACGAGGCTCGCTACGAGAGCTCTGCTGGCCGGCTTATCCGCGTACTTGTACTCCGTGTTGCTCGATCAGCTAGAAAAAATACGGACACTATGTTTTACAATCCCTAAGGACGTTGGGATTCGGAAGCGTTGGGTCCTTGCCATACGCCGCGACGAAGGAAAATATGTCCGTGTAAATTTTATTACTGTTTTCGAATCATAATTTGTCGCATCTCGGACTGGATGCCGCCATAGCAACGAGGACCGGAGAATCTTCGGCCAGGCTGGCTGTGTTTTCATGACTATGGGTTGAAGCGCGATGCATTTTTCTTTACAAAAAGGACAGGGCCCTCAATCCTTCAATTTTGGGGCCAAATATCGGCCCTATTCCCCTCTCAAAAATATTGAAAAATCACGCGAAATTCCCGGCCACGAGGCCTAAAAATCCCCTTTGATTGAAAATTTCTCTCCAACGGTTCAAATCACCTGTGACCACAGAGGTGACAATTTGAAAAAGTACAAAATCATAGGCGGATTTAGGGGGGGGG
>NMRA01000019.1:941941-982060 GCA_002633005.1 Phoronis australis | reverse complement strand
GGGGGGGGGGGGGCTGGGGCATAGCCCCTTGGCTCTCCTCTAAATCCGCCACTGTGTTCTGTCCAGTTAACTGAAATTGAGCTCTAAAACGAGGTTATGCTTTGGACGAAAGAATTAAGTGTTTTAATTTTAAAATTCAGCTTGGTCGAGATGGATATTTAAAAAATATAACACATGAAATACTGAGACGTACATTAAAACCAAGAAAGCAGAATTGATGGTCATATAATTTTTATTTTCAATTGCGAGCCTAGTTTTTTTATCGTAATCAAAACATATATTTAATAACATCAAGTATTATCTCAGATCAATGACAAATCAACTGTTAGTCCCGGTAGTGCCTACCTCACCAGGACCTAGGCGGTGCTTGAACCTAAAAGGCCTACTCTTGATCAACAAATTAAACCAGATGAGACTAATTGCACATGACAGCAAAATGCTATGAGCCACCACTGTCGAATATATCTTCAACTTGTCAACAATACGACCAGATGACCTGGTTCGTGTAGAAAGCATTTTTATCAAGAATTTATTAGAAGAAACGTAACCCTGCATTCAGCATGATACCTAATCACCTAACAATACGACTGCCGCAATTTGGTCATGTTTACTTTTCATGTTTCGAACCTAGTTTTTCGGAAAAACCTATATCCTTTCGTCAGACAACTCTTTGGTGCATTGACTTGTTCTTTAACCGTATTTTTCTACGTCTCTGTGGTTAATTATTGACACATTTTTTAAGATTTAATATTCAGGTTGGACTCCAAAGACCGGCCATTTAACTCACGCAATGTAAATTTCCGCTTTGTTTATCGCAGTGAGCCTCGCTTTGGATTTTAATGTGAATAGAGTCTACGTGTTAACGATTTCCCACCTTTCGACTCATTCGCGACGATGAATACCACCAACAGATGTCGTACAGGTTTAACGAAGCCAGCAGGCAGTGGGTGACTATAACGTTGATTCAGTGTTTAAAACGATTTGTGCGCAGAGATTTTACACCAGATTCCTTGGAGTGACCCTAGAGAAGGACGTGAAAATGGGGAAAGTGTCCGTTATAGGGAAACCGTCCTTGAAAGAACAACTCTGTGCGCTGGCTATGTTAGTGCCCTGGATAGCAATGAGGTGACATCTGCGACTCAATACCCCATTACAAATAACATGTTTTCCGTTCATTAAATTTCTGCAGGGATTAACGCAGCGCAACAAGTTAACACTAACAATTACAGATTTTGGTTGCCTCGGAAGAAACAAGATAAAAACCTATATTTCCTACTGGCAATGACCTATGATTTTTGAAAACCGTAGTCAATGTTTACTAGTTGGTTCACGTATGATGATGAAAGCAGAAGGCGAGGACACTTAAGTGAATTCCACGCCAAACGAATCAGTTCAACAACAAGTGTGTATAATTCTGGTTTCCAAATTTTTTTTCGTTTTGTAAACAATGGTGCCTGGATTTCTGGGAACTATGCATAAATCTGGAGATAGCATTATCCAGCCCAATAGGAACACCATAACGTCGAAGTTTTCAGAGAATTATATGGAGGCAATACCAGCAAAGTGTAACTTGCATGCTAATTTCTTATCTCTGCTCGCTCAAATTACTTAGAAACACAACATATATAGCAACGATTTGAATGTGAAGTACGTTGAAAATTAACAAATGTTTTTATGAACGAATTTTGTGCCGCAACTCAGTACTCAACCGTGTTCAGTAAGCATCGTGACGTTGTGCTGGGGAATAGCACTGCATGCTGCCGGCTATGTGAACTCCCAAGGTACGTCATTAGTGCAAAGATCACTTATTTGCAGATTTGTTTTCACATTGACAAGTTGTCAATGAATACAACTGCATTTTGTTTAGAGTAGGTCAGTGACGTTCCTGTTATATAGTTAGGAGCATGAAAATACAAATCATTAAGGTTGCGTGGGACCTTAGAATAATGTCCAATTTTGGTAAACTTCGAAACATTATATCTCAGGAATGGCTGATCGGATTCATAAGGAACTTTCAGACACTATTCTTCATGCATTGGTCTCCCAAACTACTAGAAATTGTTTTTAAAATATTCCACACTATACTTTACTGTCCTGCCGCTTTTTGGGGGGGAGGGGGGATGTTTGCCCCCTTTGAAGTTCCCTTGGCTACGCACATGGAGGTACGGGTGGAACACAAGTTGACGGGAGGAAATCAAAACCTTATCGCTGCTAGTTGCAATGGCCAATGAAGCAAAAGACCGAATGTACAAAATAAAATTTCTTTTGTCGATCAAGTGCAAATGTTTTCATACTACAGTACATGCTCCAGAGAGTTCAAATTCAATTCCAGTTCATCAAAACCTACGCTCGACTCTACCATATACCTTGCTGTGAAAGTAGCGCTACTCTGTCTACGGAATTTAGGCGCGAGCTCTCTACGTAGGGATGGCAAATAAGACTCTGTCCTGGCAAACAAAAAATATCGGCACTTCAAAATTGCTCAGGAAGTGCATTTTCACAAAAATACCAACGATGCATTATTCATTCCTGTTCAAAATTGGAATCTTTTTGACCAGCTCTTAATTTTAAGTTAATAAACAACGTCATTTGAAGTGTGAGTACATCTTCGGGACACCCTGTATTTCTGGAAAAGTCATCGGTAGTGAACCAGGAAGTGTAGCCTGATTTCTTTCGAATATAAAACATCGTTCAGCGTCAAGGGTTATACACATTGTCTGCTTTTCATGTCAGTTGCAATCATGCACCTATCTGTGTTTTCTGTGGTGCTGTTGTTTTTACCTTCAGCATACCCTGGCGTCGATAATCTTGCCTTGCCGAACGCTAGATACCTTCTTAATCTCGGACGGGAGTTCACGCAGTTATTTCGAAATGTTCGCACTCCTCCGCAATACGCTGTTCTGACCGTGAACGGGGCAGGTCGTGATAGGAACTTCGATCCGTGCACGCTTAGTTTTGATGACACTCCCCTGACGCCCAGTCAAAACTATGTCGCTAGAATACGAATCACTGCTAATCAGCCTGGAGGACCAGACCATTCCGAAAGACGAGTGTTATCTCACCTTGAGAATTTGCTCACCATAAACAGACCAGTTAGGTAATTTGTAATTGTCATCAACTACTGTTGTATTTCTGTACGTTTAAACAAACAGGCGGTGTACGCAGTCACAGGATATCACGCCACGATATGGCGGTCTAGACTATATAAGCTAAGACAAACCTTAAATTCCAGCCAATTTTAAGATGAAATTTAAATTTGTCTCAAGTCCGTTTCGAGAAAGAGATCAGTAAGTTTTACTTAAGTTTTTGACTTAGTTCTGTCTTAATTTTGTTTAACTTCCGGATGTGAAAGTTTCAAAGTTTGGAAGTTTAGACAAATTTTAGACTGAAGTCAGAAATGAAATTAAATCAGTTTTTTGGAACGACCTCAGAACACTCGGTAAAAGTCTAGTTGCCGGGTCCCTATTCAGACCCCATTCAATCCTTCATATCTCCAACAAAAATGATCACACGTGGATGATATATGCCTCAATCGATTCGTAATTGTTCACTCAGTCATGCATCTATTTCGGTACAAGATGTATTTGTTTGCCTGTGTTTAGTTCAAACTAACATGACTTGCAAAAAATATTGCTTTATTTTAAATAATCAGTAGTCCAACCAAAAAAATACCAGAATAAATAAAAAAAATCTGCACATACTGGGGTGCACTCTGAGTGCTCCTATGGTCAGTTGCCGTTACTTCGTTCATCTACGCTATGAGGGTCTGCCAGTAAAATACAGTTTGTGACACCAGACTTCGGGTGAAGCACTTGCTAACAACATCAATAAAGTTCTACTTGGGAGCTTGACAAGCATTTTGTGCTACTCTTCAGTCAAGACTAGATAGATTATAATTGAATTTTCCGTGCGTTACTGAACCAGTAGTTAGTACGGAGGACAGGTCGGACGATCGGTTGACACTCGAAGTCCACAGGATCTGGGAATGGTCACCGGCGGTTGATACAACTGTATCGAAATATGGCGCTAATAAGTAAGAACGCTTTCGGGATTTGCACCGCTTATGCCAGCAATTACTAAATGAAGCAAAATTTCGAAAATTTTAAATTGTTTAAGTGTAGTTACATTAAAGGGAAGCCATAGTTAGGTTTGCCCTCTTGGATATATCAGACACCATTTGGTCACAAACACACACACGAAACTGACTACTGCAAATAGGATACTTTTATTGTTTCATTGTTTCAGCTCTGTCCACATTTACACGATTAATTCACCGTGCCGAGGCTGTGCCAGGGAAATAGCACGAGTTGCCAGGGCCCATCCAACCATACAATTTTACGTTGGCTACACTAGAGTATTCACGCCAAGTGGTAACCCGCCAAGTGTGGGACAAGACATCCTACAGTTTACCAGACAACAGTTTCGAAATGTTCCCAACATCCATTTCGCACAACTCGATCCGAGTTGTCTACAACCATTGCCGTCAGACAGACATGACGAGCTGAGGAAGAAACGGTCCATTTGGTGGCCGTTCAGTGACGAAACCAAGTGCAGAATCGATAACAGACAAACAGAGGGCACCTGTGTATTCAACAATGGTGCAACAGGAAGTAAGTAGAGTGTTTTGCAACACATTATGTTATTGTAATGTTCTCCGTGTTGGCCAAGTATGAAAGAGATAGGGCCACGTTAATCGGCCGGAGAACGATTTGGTAAAATGACATGTTACATACTAGAATGATTTACAATATCTGTTTTTGCAGTTGTTCCATTTTCACGCTATGGTCTACTAAAACACATGGACTCAGGACTCTGTATTCATCCCCTTGGCGGGCGTCATGACCCGAGCCAGGACACTCCAGTTGTTATACATGGTTGTGATGCCGACCGGGAGAACGGACACGCGAGAATAACGTGGGGAATAACGCCATCTAAGCGTATTATTCACTTGTCAAGGTAACAATATATTCGCACTGTTTTGTGATAGTTGGCAAGCCACTGGCGATAGAAATAGACGGTGATAATTATCATCCATCTTGCTAAAGGAAGTGTTTACAAGAAAAGATATTAACTAACTGCAGCATTTACGCTTTGGAGTCGCGGGCATTTTTCACGGTATAGGGAAGCCCAATTCTTACTTTTTGCAGCATGTGTCCTGTACACGTTCATGGAAGGGCACATTGCCAAACTTCTAAAAAGACTGATAAAACTTGACATGCAGAGATGGCCACAGCAGTTTTATTCTGATTTCAAAGCTCTGCTTCTGTATTAAGGCTGGCTATTACCTTGTGGCATCCCGTTTCATTAATTGGCGAGCGTCGATCATTTCGATTGCGGCGCCACGAAAAGCTAACACTCAACACTTCTTATGCTCATCCCGTGGCCGCATTGGAATACAAATGCAAATCCCTGGTTAAATTGGAAGCACAGTTTTTTTCTGTTTTAATTATTGTTCCCCAGGGCTGAGTTGCATAAAGCTTCAAAAGTTATCCGATGGATAAGTTTGATTGTTGCGTGACGTCAGGTGCATTGTTCAACCATAACAACGTGCCTCGTGATAATGCAGTGTCATTGTTGCTATAACTTTTATGCAACTGGGACCTGGTGTTTAATTACTATTCGTGGAGCAATAAAAAAATGAAGCAAACGACCCACCAAAAGTCTATATTTTGGTTCTTCCATTGAAGAAACGTAATGCATTACTCTCTATTGAACAAAAGGGGTTCATATTTGTTAAAAAAAAACTCTATTGTTCCATGGACATTACAAACATGTTCTCATCACATATCTCAACAAGATGCCCAAGGGTTCTTCCGCTTTACTAATGGTACGATCAAATGACAGAGCGTCCGTTCCTTTGGTGAAACCTCCGCCTCTTGCAAAAGATGATTTAGCTACAAACCTGTTCCTGTTTCTTGCTAGTTATTTCATCTTAAAGTGGTCTGTTTCATGTTTTCTGTGAAATAATACAAGAGACTGTTATGTTTGGAAGCACTCTCGTGAACGGGCGCCCATCGTGGAACCAATTGTCTTCCTTTTTTCATCATATTCTTTCGCGTTAAGGGGATCATTCCGGGAGCAATTTCCCCTATTACCCCTTATAGGTTTGAATAGAAAACGTAATGGCTATTTATTAATTATTCAACACTCAAGTAATCAAGTGCGGAATTTCAGCGGAAAATGCCTCAAACAACGTGGAGACAAAGTTGTATTGAACAAAGATTATTGTTGGAGTGACAACGGGGTACAGTCGAATACGTGGAAGCAGACGAGATTTAACGACGTCTTCCTAGCAGACAACTCTAAATGCTGGTACGTGGGCTCACGAGACTATGACACTCGCGTTACACTCCAGCAGTGTAGCAACATACCATGGAACCATCACTTCAACTTTGTCCTTCATTCAGGTAAGACCTGGTATAAAAACTGATCTAACTGAAACTGCCACGCCCACCAAGCTCAGTAAATGAAAACTCTGTGTTGTATTAATTGACTAAAAATATAATAAGTTACATCTATTTCAATGAAATGCTAAAACTTTTTCAGTAAGACTTCATTCTCGATTCAATTATCTTAGCACTGCCAGTCTACGTGGCTTACGGGCGGATTCGTCATTCTGGAGGGCGATGTGTTCATCCGCTAAGAGGAGCTTACAATCCTAACAACGACACCCCCCTTGTACTTCACGAGTGCGACACTACGCCTGAACGAAACTACGCCCGCATCACATTCGGCTTGACGTCGAGAGGACATATCATACATGTTTCGAGGTAAAATCGACTGCCTAAGCTCCAGATTTTGGAACTGCATTTCCTCCTGTTTAGATGTCTGATAAACCAACATTAAAACCAGATCACTTATGCCAACAGAATTGGTTTCGAAATTTTTCTTATCCATGGTGACAGTACCATGTTCACGGTACCAAGTAGACCATTCAAAGCGCATAGTCGAAGAACACTCCAGAAAACCATGGACCTGGGAGGTCCCTCCAAAATTTAACCACTCTAATGCCTGTTCCTACAAGTGTGTAATGCATATTGCCTTATGAGTGGTGCGATAAAACAGTACCAAGTTTTCTCCTGAGAAGAATAACATTGCATTTTCCCAATAAACCTGATGGGATCAGCTTCAGCTGACGTCAGCACTTCAGTTATACGGCTGTCACTCTTTGGGATAGCAGTTAATGTTGGTCTTTGGTGTCCATCTTCACTATACTTTTGCTTTCCTAAATGTACCCTTGGCGGTTTTTCTAAGTTATGGGATGGATAACGAGAATTGCCGGTTCATCACGGAAGGTTATTCATGACGATTGTTCCCCTGGTCTCAAAATTTTCAGACCCTTATAAACAATATCTAGCTACAATAATCCCCAGGCTAATTGGGATATTCGGAGAATTCTCCTCGCGGCATCGCTGCTGTACTAGTAGTGATTGAATTGCGCATGCGTCGCTGTCTGCATGTAAACAGCTGATAAAAAGATGCAATTGCTAACAAAATACGTCTTCCCGCTAAGCCTTATTATTGTTAGTTTTCGCGGTGCAAGTCTTCGACAGGAGGTCACAAATTCCCAAAAGATCTAAGGTTACTACAGGCGTGGAGAATTGCTGTCATAAGGGTCAACCAACTGACAAAAAGTGTGTGAGACTAGCTAATGTTACTTGGTAAGTGTTTAGCAACCAGTTTCTATCATTATCTGATGTTATCCCCACTAGTTACCCCATTGAATAACGGTTTATTGAGTGGAACTAAGTGCCTCTTTTCGGAAACTCACCCGGGACCCGGATGGTAGGCAAGCAGAACATATATTCACGTTGTCCTGGGTGGGAGTGCGCCCAATGTAAGAGGTGTATGGTACGTGACGTTCAGAAGTCAAGGGTGACTTTTGCACAGCAGTGTCTCTTCAAAACTAAGCTATGTCCAATGAAATTCTCTAGATGAGTGAGTTTCCTTATTTCATAGCGGACGCCACCCCCAGGTCTACCAGATTAGTTACCGAATTAACATGAATAAGCTATTCCGTAAATGTCGTAACATTGCATTGGAATAAAAATTGACTCCTAGAATGAATTTTACTTGAGATCAGAAACACATTTCAGGTGTCATGAAAAATATACATTGTTAAATCAATTTTAGCCTATTTCACATATTTTAAGTCAGATCTTAAATAAGACTTGGGTACAAAGATTATTAGTTTCTACATATAAACATGAAGATGAAACGTCAAGTATGTTGTGCTTTGCAAAAGTAGTTTTGTCATGTGTTTTCTTTTATAATTTGCTAATATATCTCTGACTATTCTGTTACAGGTGACAGAAAACGACTGAAACCAGCCGCCTGACCGTCTATTTTTCCTTTGGACAAAGTGAAAAGCAATCCCTCGGCAAAAACCTGAGAGAATTGAACCTAATTCGGAAAGTCAGCCCTTGATATGCCTGATTATGGACTGCGTTGCATTGGGAAAATTACAATTGTTTTTAACAATGTTGTTTTTTTGTATATATGTGGTTGTTCAGTTTGCCATTTTGTTTTTAAATACACTGATAATTGTTTATTCTCGAATCTTGTGCATAGCAGATTCTTATCCAGCTAGCTACAATTAAAAACATACTTTTCTTGCATGTGGAACTTTTGTTGTAGACAAGTTAACACAAAACTTGAAATTGTTCAAAGGCCTTCTTAGGAAAACTCCAAAAATAATTACACACACACAAACAAATCAAATGCAAACAAAGGGAATACTTCATTTTGATCGCTGCACATTTCTATTGGTCGACAGGAAAATGACAATTCGCAAGCGTAATCGGTAATCGGTAATCATTTCAGCTTCATCCGCACAACTGCACTGTATGGGGCTTTAAAGCTGAAGAAATATTGTTAGTGGTTTCAATAATTTGTGACTAACGTGCCTGTTGATGAAAGTTTTATTTGATCATCAAAGTGTAACATAAACGGGCTTTCTACCGAGAATAAGACAATCGATGCAGTCACTGACTGTCATTTCCCCATAATGTGTACCAAATTGAAAAGTTTTTACCATTGGTATAAAGCCTTTCTTTTGAAAGGAAAAGTTGATGTCACTCAGTATTTATACCAGATGCTTTTGGTTTCCATTTCACTGAGATCTAGTTTTCAATGACCTGTAGAAGCGCTTGTAAAAAGGTCCAGTTGCGGCACGAGGCTTTCCTTCATACCTCATTCTGCCTCAATAACAACCACAATTAGATCCTTGAAGGTAAACACAACAGCATATCATTTGACTCGTTCTGTGCCCAAAATCTGACCCTGCACTAGACCAGCGTGTTACTAGGTCTTCTTTAGCTTCAGTCCCTCATGTTTCTTCCAAGAAAGGAAATAAGCCATTGTTGTCCACACATGACTCATTGCCTATATAAAAGGGCATCCTCACCAACGAGGCTAGCTGGTGTAGCAGTCAGATATAGTTCCTCTTCACACACAAACAATCCACTGGCACATTTTCTTATGGTAACTTAGTACTGCGATTCACATTTCTCCATGCACCGCTGCTGATGTGTGGAAATGCTGTGGGAAGAGAAAGGAGTAACAAAGCTTGTCTATGTTGCAGCTTGAAGTGGCCTTAAAAATGTCCCTGAACTTGGAACAAATATTGAAATTTGAATAATTAAGTACTACAGAATGGGTAAAAAATGCTGCCCCTGTTTTCCACAAATTTGATATGGTGACTGCTCTACAATTTCACACCGTAAAATTAAATAATTACTATTTCCAGAAAGCAAGAGTTTATATAATAAGTAATGTATGAAACTGCGTCTTTATTTTTCATTCGTAGCCATAAAATTTCTTTTAACGCATCACTTGTCTGCAAAATATGCATGTTATTTGAGACAACTACAAGCCTTTGTTACCCATTTTCAAGCCTTGTTATTTTTGATACTTTCAGCAATTTTAAACTCCGATTGCAGATTCATGGGTCTGTCAAGCACACTTCTAGTCTAAGGCTGAGGGAACGGTTTCTCATACATTTTATTTTTCTTCTAAGAGAAGATATGAAGACTTGGGTCATTTAAAAATGAGGGATAATCTCTTTGTTGTTTAAGAGTAATTACAAATCGCAAAGCACCATTGCTTGCATACTGGCAGTAAGAATAGTATATTCAAATACGACCCGGCCCCACGCTTATCTCGGTTGCGACGGTTTAACCCTGACGTCTGCAAAATTTCGGGGGGCATGTATCCCCCGCCCCCCCCCCCCGCTTGCTACGGATGATGCAAAGTCAAGTTGTCTGATGGCTGCCATCTTTATTCCCACTCTCGCGCCTTCTATTGTTCACAACAATAACCAATACACTGCAGTTCCATCAGATCGAAATGAGCTCTCATGTTTGACCTGCCACGGTAACAGGAAATTCAGACGACAAAAGAAAAAGATTCACCGCTGGGGTGACACAAACACGGCATTGCACCGGTACTTCAAATATTCCACTGACAGCTTGGGCTGTTGTGACAATTTGGGCATGTACATGTACATGAAATCAGCGTTTAGTCCCAGTTCTTTGTTGAATTCCAGAACAAGTTGGTGATTTACTACGAAACTTCGACGTATAGGTAGCCTATAGTTCTAGGGTACAGCGAACGTAACAGGACTTATTGATAACGAGAAAAGAATATCTCTGTCAGTTAGTACCGTTTGTTTCTCTCTGAGTCTGTAAAGCGTAAAATTTCCAGGTTTACTCTGGTTACTGCAGTGTAAGCAATGTAATGTTTTGCAGCGGGAAATGTGTTCACGTGTATCACGGACAAGCCCAACCCCGGGATAACACCGGAATCGTGTTACATTCAGACAACTGTTGGGGAAGTGACCGCTCAGACATTCAGTGGGATTTGACCAGAGGTGGCTCGATAGCTCAGATCACAAGCGGGAAGTGCTGGCATCCACTACGCGGAGCAATCCAACCGGGAAAGGACACGAGACTTGTTGTCTATGGCTTGTGCGACATAGAGCGCATTAAATTTACTTTCATTGAATAAGCGCGTCCGTAAGGTGGTTTTCATTTCGAAGTAAAATTCTGCATCTGTACACTAAGTAATAACTAGGAACTGTTCAAGTTGTCTGCAATTCAAGCATTGAGCGTTAAATGAAATATTAAAGTCTTTACCGTCTACTAAATAACACCAATTTGTTCTTTGAAGATGGCATATTAATGACGCTGGAGGTACTGCAAGTTCACCTGTTTCCCCTTAAAATTAATTTGCTCAAACGATCATGGTGCATATGACAATGAGACGTGAAAGATCAGCAAAATGAGTCTTATTTTTAGAAATCACCTCTCCGTGACAAGCACATCAGGCAGAAAACCGCGAAATCCATATTCCTAAATTGATATTGTTATATATGAGACATGAAAGATTAAAATGTATCTCTAAGAACATGTTTCGGTGAGAATTCATGTCGTAACGAAATCACTTCTCTGCGACATGCCGTGCCAGACGTGCACGAATATTGCGCTAAAACTCGTAACCAAAAACAATGGAATTTACCAATATAATGGGAATCCTAGTTGTAAAACGCATTCTAACTACATGTCCGGCAAGTGGATTATTTCTCACAGAAATCCCCTGTTTAGGACTGAACAGTGAGCTTATATTGTTATACATATATGCGAGACATAAAAGATCAGACAAATAATTCCCTAATGTTTAAAATCTCGAACATAAATATCAATAGGGTTACTTGAGCGAAAACCATCGGTAATTAGAAAGATTCTACTCGTAAAGAAATCACCTATCCGCGACATGCAAGATCTGCACGAGAAATGCTCTCAAGTTTCATAACTCTAAGAACGTTCAAATTTTCCTATGCGCGAGAAATCTTAAGTGCAAAACGTACAATTTATCTGTCTGCGAAGAGGCAAATTTTGTAACGAAATCATCTCTCCGCGACATGAAAGATCCGCGAGGAAATTGCTATGAAATTCAATAATCGTGAAATTTATATCGTCCTTTGTCACGTGTCATATTCTTGGTACAAAATGAAAATTCTTTGAAACGATTTCACAAATTTGGTACTTAATTATCTAATAATACTCTGACTCCCAGTCGCTTTTCAAAAGTTTTTGCCTGTACGATCAACCTTTGGATTACTCCATCACTTGAATTTGCCGCAAAACCACCTCTCTCATTATGATCATACAGCTGTAGTATTGCTCAATTCCAAACAACGTTCGGCTACTCTTAGTTGAGATCATACTTTTGTCTAAGGATAGCACACTGTTTGATTCAATTCTTTCACATATGTAAATGTATTCGGCCTGCATTTGCCATATTATACCGGCACGCGAGCAAACAGTAGAGAATCGGCAAGCCTCGGAATTTTGACGAAATTTCGGAGAGGTTTTGCCCTTGTCATCAACCTGAGACGAGTGTAGGATTTGTGTTCCCACATAAACCCTAAAAACGATCTTTTTTGCCGAAAAAGTCGAAGTTTCTAAAACTTTTAACCACGTGACGCACCTTTTGTAAAAACACGCTTGCACAACGTGAAGTAAACTCGGTACGGTTTTGTTAACAGTTTTATTTTAAACTTAAAAATCGTAAATTGCATTCAACTTTTGTAACAAATGGCCAAGTTAGAATCTAATAAATAGCCTTTGAAGATGTAAATGTTTATAAATAACACAGTCAGCAAGGCTTCCTCGCGCTTGAGACAGCACACCTAGACAGTCTCATCGCATTTCTGGAGTTGGAGTTTGTCTCCGTTTGAACATAGATATGAAATTCGCCGCCGAAGATGGGTCCATTTAAGAAGTTGTTTGCATGTCCTTCCGACTGGGAGTACGTACAGTTGAGATACTCGATTTGCCAATCATAACCTTGTTACCTTCTCGGAGTTATGGCATTGTTTGGTTAGAGCGTGTTTGCCACTTGTTTTGCAGACGATAAAATGTAGGCCTAAGGCGTATGGATTTCTACATTGCACTTCTTTGCAATTCGCCCATGTAGTGTCAAAAAATATGTACTCGTGTTATTAACAAGTCGTGTCCTAACACATTCCACGTGATGTGAGAAATATGGTTTTTGGCACGTTTTCACGGTGTTCTGGTGTAAACCGGCTTCAACATGTCACATGACCTTTCCCCAGTGTTCATCCAATGAACCGTTATCAAACTCAGGGTTGGTGTGCCAACTTGGAAGTTTCAAATTGGTAACGTCTCGTCGTCAGCCAATGATGACTTCATTACGCCTACGCGACATCTGTTGACGATTGTCGGGAATGAGTCAAATGACAGAAAATCATCGACAATACTCGATGTGCCCACCTCTCTTGTTCAGGGTGAGATATGTGATTCTTTCATCGATGCACTCACGTCAAACCACTTTTTTTCTTCTCCTAGATCAGTGCATCATTCAGTTCAAAATTACGACCCGATTACTGACAGTGGGAAACATCTGTATGGAGTTACGTAAGTTTCACTTAAGGAACTGTTCCAAGTGATCTTGTCTTGTGATTTCCGCGCGAGAGCGAGTGTGATTAGAATTCTGTAGAGTCGATGACGAGCACGATGGCTACCTTCGTGTCGTCTCGATCATAGTCTGTCTCACTTAAAGAATCAGGGAGTCGACACATGGGCGGCGCTCAGTGCACTGAAATAAGTGGGGGCTATAGCAGCAAACGCATGGGACGTTTGAACACTAAACCCTCAACAACTGGCCTCAACGGACAAGACACTCCGCAGAGGTGCTGTTTTTGGTCTTGCAACACTCTGATTTTGGAAAAAAAATAGTAATGAGGGTCAGAGGACGTGAAGCAAAACAGCTGACGTTCAGAGGTATGTAACAATGGATACGAGACGTTCTTATGTAACATTTTATCAACATTCGTTTAAATAAAATTGCATTCTTTGTTGTTTCACCGCGTTGGTTTATAATCAGTCTGTAAATCCATGAGGCCGTCACAGAGGCAGCTTTTGGTTTAAACCATTGACTGCTGTGACATTGGCCTCAAATTTCTTTGGTCTTTGATTTCAGTGCATGGAAAGCCGGAACAGACAGCTCGCTGATGCCTGTCACGGCGTGTCATTTTATGCGCCTGACATGGTCTTGAGCGCTAAAGAACTGTCAGTTCCTTGCAGAACAAAACTCTCTTCTTATCTAAATAAAGAGAGACCATTTTTGCAATGCTTAGTGGCTTAAATGAAAGGTCAGTTTCTTGGACGGAAGACAGACCACTTTAAAGAAGCTATGCATCCGCCTTCCTTCACAAAAATTGATTTAGGTTAACAAGACCAATGTTATAGAGGTAAGTGAGCTGCATCAATATTTTGTGCATTCATATAAATTTACTTTTTCATCTCTGGAAATGGTGGTTTTGCCGCACTCATACCCATGCGAGACACAAACCAATCACGCGTTGTTTTCAGTAGCGAAGATGTGATCATGACACGCTCAACAGGGGGGAGGGGGAATCAGCAATTGGTCTTCAAAACCACTGGCCCGGTAATCAATCGCGCTGTCCGGACTTCAAAATGCGATGACCTCAGTCAGTCAAAAAACTAGTCAGCTGGACCCAAAACAAGATGGGCGGTGCTATAACCAGTTGGCCGGTGATTAAACACGACGGCCGGACTTCTTCAGAGACCAGCTCGCTTTGAATGTTTCGAAGGATTCAAGTGACATCTAGTGTTCATTTTTAGTACCAGTTTTTGTTTGTTTTGTTCAAAACTCGTTGATTTATTCGACCATTGTATTTGAGCACCGGTCAACCCGTTATAGGTTTGGCCAATCAGTTTTTTTTTTGAGGTACGCGTTTGAGGTCCGACCACCAAGTCAGTAGAACACCGGCCATTGGATTTTGCAGTCCAGCCAGCTGGTTTGAAGTCCAGGCAAGTTTAAAGCCTGAGAAATTGTTGATTGCCCCCTCTTGAATCTCCAAGCTGCAATATCAAGATGTCTACCCTCAATCAGAAAATTCAAAGTGTAATGGAAGTATTGATCCTTTAAATACACAAAATAGATTGGAAATTATGGTTCTTGTCGCTCTTGCCTGTTTAGTAGACTTCATAACAGTTTTCAAAATTTGCTCCACACTTTTGAGGGTTGTCAAGGGTTACAGAGCATCATTTTGTTTCAGAGAACAGGATGAGAAAATCGTTTTTAATATCTGCTGTGTAGGATAAAGCTGGATTTGGCATTCTCTGAAAATAGAGGAGTTGTAGATAATGAAATTAAATTCGAAGTTGATGTTCATTACTAACCTAAAAGTCGGGTTTTTACTAAAATAGGTCTAGTGAATGGTACATACGTTTTTAATCCGCAAATAAAAAACAGCATCGATTATTTGATTGAAATAAATTCATGTATACTAGCATGATGTTCTTAATATCTTGTTTCAGGACTTCGACGATACATCTGTCCTGGTGTTAATGGATATGCTGAGGGCTGAGAAAAGGTGGTGCGACTTCGCAGCCTTCAGTAATGTAAGACGTTACAAGGGACCGTGCCGCCATGCTTGTTGTCACTGCGGCTTGCGGCCCAAGTAAATGAACTGTGCGATCGCTATTGTTTAATGTTTAATGACTATCCAGACATGAAGAATCTTGATTCTGTCAGTGATTGCGTTTCATAAAAGGCGTAAAACAGTTAATTAATTAAATGCATTCTTATACACACGTGCTAATGATTTTTAAAACACACCAGTCAAGAAAAACGTATTTCAAAATAATACCTTTCTGCAGAGTAAGAATTACAAAAACATTTAACAATGAAAGACTTGCAGTGACATTATTGGTACGAATGTTTGTTCTGAGACCAGTCCTATCACGGACTCAAAGATGAGACTCTTGCTCGCGTCGTAGCCAAACGCTCTGCTGGTTGAGCTAAATGTTACTGGTTAAGTCACCAGCCTTAATTTTAGCGAATGTCTCGCAGACATCGTCGAGAAATAGTGATTTAAAATCAAGTCACAAAACACCACTCACATTATTATTTTATAACTTTGATCAAAAGTCAAAACGTTGAAAAGTATACATTGTATAAATGAGATATAATATCAAAAATGCATTTTTCGGTCGCAAAAACGATATTATCCCTTCAAGTAGAATGATGATCCTGTTGTGTGAAGTCAACACTCATACTGAAGTACATGTAGTTGAAAAAGGGACTCGAAGTACACATACTGCTTTGTAAATTTACAGGTTATCATCTGGTTATTCCGTCAGCCGGACGAAAGCCTTAATGGACTTGAAAGCGAAATTCTTGTGATTGACCACGAAAGTCACCATAGATTTGGAAAGCCACGCATTTGTAATGCAAAGCTCCGGATGTATGGAATAAAGAAGACAGTTTTGTTATCACATTACGAAATGTTTGCTCCTACTCTGTTTCACTGTCATAAAGTTTCTGATGTTTTTCGCTCTTTTTACGCACGATAGAGAGCGCAGTTTTGTCCAATTGGCTTAAAATTTGCATACAATAAGTGTGTAGTCAATGTTTGGTGGCCTATAGTTTCGTTTTTGGTTGAAGTGGGAGACAAGATGTCGCTGTGGCGGCCATTTCTTGATTTACCGTTCCGAGGCGCAATAGCTCCCTGTCCAGAACTTTATGAAATTTGGCGGTGTGTTGTTATATCTCGTCATCATCATCATCATCGTTATCGTCATCGTCATCACCATCACTATCATCATCATCATCATCATCATCATCATCATCATCATCATCATCATCATCATCATCATCATTTGATCATAAAATTTCACCAAGTATCGCTGTCTAGAACGCTTTCATTTGAAATAGGAAATACCTGTAGTAATAGTTGATATCCATGCCTCTTGAGACACATGTAAAAATGTGAGAACACTTCTCGTGGGAACTATTATAGCATCGGCAGATTTAACGAGACCTTTCCCGAGGAACACAACCTTAAAATGTCGTCGACACGCCATTTTCAAGGCTATGGTGTAGTGTTTCCCTCAACAATTGTGGTTGGGCTAATATCCCTATAGCTACAGTGTCATGTATCGTTATAGAAATATGATGTTAATGAGTCTGTTATGATCGCGCGTGGTGTACGTATTTTGTCATGTTCTAAACTTACGCGCTAATTCCTTGTCTCTGTGATTGCTCGGTCAAATTTGAAACACAACATATAGCGACCATGTGAATATGAAGTACGTTGAAAATTGCCAAATGTTTTCAAGAACGAGTTTTGTGTCGAAAATGATCCGCCGTAAATCACGCAACCGTGTCTAGTAAGTACCGTGACAAGGTGTTGGGGAATAACACTGCATAATGTAGGTTATGTGAGCCCCACATGTACGTCATTTTTTTGTTTTTACATTTGCAAGTTGTCAATGACTGCAACTGCACTTTGCTTAGCGTAGATGATGTTCAAATAGCATTGTCGTTTATTTCTTGTGGCGTTAGCATAGTTAGGAGCACGCAAATACATCTTTAATGAATTTGAGCTCCTGAGACTTGATGAGTGTTGTAAATAAAATTTGTTTCGTCTAAATTTCTTGTAAGCTGTTCGTAGAACACCTACTTTTAAGAAGAAACACCTAAAGACGATGTGTGCTTAAAGTGGCAATACATCGTGTTCTCAGTCAAATACCATATTTTGGTTTAGACTCCTTACAGTTATTTTTTGTTCCGCTTTTATCAGTTGAGAACTGATCTCTGGGCTTTGAAATAACTGACGTTTCGTTATCGTTTCAGACGAAAGTCATAAAATTTCCTGCCACGGCGTGACCTGAGATTTCATAAGCTAGCTTAAAAAATAATCACATGCCAGTTCCTTCGAAGTACAGAAACCTCACTTGTCTTGACTAAGAAACAATTTAAGATCAATTTCACGGGTAAGTGGCGTAAATCAAAACTTTTTTGACAGAACACATTCGTTTATTGTAATTGCCGCTTAAAGTAAAATGAAACTTAGTTACACATAAATTCGGAACACGCACCGTTTGCTTTGGGCAATAACGGTGCACAAATTTCACGTTGAATGGTTTCGTTGCTGTTCTCAAAATGACATTCAAACTGATGCAATATGTAACAAAACCAAAAAAAGCCTTATTTATCAGAGCAGCTGCAATAGAGTGTAATGTAAATCCATGAATTTGAAGCGTGGGGCGTACAAGAATGAATTGAAATAGGATCAGTGCGGACAATTACTTTCTAAGGAGACTACGCGCTTTATTTGCATAGTTTAGCGACGATGCGCCCTCATCCCACGGGCTTCAGCTTAGCTGATGAGCCTGACTGATAGGTATCGTTTTGGTCTGACAAACCAGCAAGGATTCTATACCAAATGGGGGACAGTTAGACCGTCACACTTAACACAGCGACGTTCGAATCTCGATGTACTATTTACTCTCAATAAGCACTTTAATTTTGTAGCCTGGCGTTTTTGCGTCATTGGAGTTCTACGTGTTCTTTGTTGTAATATTTATAAGTTTTTCTCATCGGCATTACTCTATTTGTTCTTCTTATGTCAAGGAAGTATTACTGTTGTGCTGTGGGCTGCAGCTTCGACGGGAGAAAGTTTGGATAAGCTTGTCAAATATCCGTGGATGCGTGATGTTAAGTACGTTCGTCGCCTGCTTTACTTCCCTGACACCAATTAAAAACAAGAGAATGCGGAGCGAGTGGGTTTAGGAAGTTCGTCGGGTTAATTTTGAATCCGGAAACCCTTTAACTGTAGATACCTTTCAATCCGGTACTTTTAAGAAAGGAAAATCGGGAATATTTTTCCACGGCCACTATAGCTTGACGGTTTCCGACATGACCTCGTCCCCAAGCCTCAAGATGGCGTATTTTAACGTGTTTTAAAATGTGATTTAAAAAGAAATTATTCAAGTTGACAACAATCCAAGCACTGTGATTCAATGTTTAATCATTTACCTACAAGATAACACTATTCCGGTTACTGAAGATTGCATATTAGTTTCGCTGATGGGATGCATTGAAACTGACATGATTACCTCTACATGAGACACCCTTTCCCGGGTATTTGCTATAGCATCGGTTTCTGATGTGTGTAAAATGTAGCGTCTTCACGTTAATTGTGGTTCACTTTGGCCATTTCTTCGTTCTCTAGGTCCTAGCGTAGGTCCTAGCGTTACTGAACGCACGCCAGGGTTTGGAATGACTAATGGCAAAAAGAGGGTAAATTTTCCAGGTGATGTATCGTTCTATTAATAAATAGGCTTGTGTGATAGAAATGTTTTTGTGTTGTAAAGTTTAACTGAAATAAACGTTTTGGTATGAATAAAGTCAAAATAATGAAAAAAGAAACGAAAAAAGAGGAAATTTGAATTCAAATAAGAGAAAATCGAAACCAAACAAAAAAGAGGAAGCCCTCTTAAAGGAGGAAAATTCCAAGCCCTGGCAAGTTTCCTATTGCAGATAGTTTCACCTCCGTTTAAAGGTGTGTTTGCATTCTCCTAACTATGCCAATGTATAGCAGGATCTAAACGACAATGCTACATCAGTCTACGCCGTACAATGCAATATCAGTGTATTCATTGACAACTTATAAATGTGAAAACAAAAAATTCTGTTAACAGGTGACCTTTGCCCTTATGATGTACCTTTGGGGGCTCACCTAACCCGCATCATTCAATGTTATTCCCCAACAACACGTCACGGGCTTTATACTGGACACGGTTGAGTGACTTACGGCGGATCATTTTCGACACAAAACTCGTTGTTAAAAACATTTGGCAATTTTCAAACAACTTCATATTCATATCGCCGCTATATGTTGTGTTTCCTGCTAATTTGGCCAAGCACTCACGGAGCGTGATAGCTCCATCTATGTGTACAGGTATGTCAAACGCCGAAATAATGAACCACATTCCATTCTCAGTGACTAATATGGAGGTGAAGTTATCGTTTGCCATCTTCTGATGACCGCACACAACTTGGATTCTCATGGGCGCGCACCATAGACCTAATTCACGTGGCGGACATTGATATCCAAAGCGAAAAACTGCATGCAAATAAAGAAAAGTTTCGAGTCATTTCACATCACAAGCCCTACAGATGAGCACAGAAACTTTGTTCTCTCTTGTATTTTTGACCCTTTCACTCCCAGTGGAAACCAAGCTAGACTAAGAAAAATAAGGACAAAAAATGCAAAATCGGCACTTTTCACCCCAAAACCACCACTTCCATGCCGATGCTCGACTAAAGCCAACATAAGATTCCGAAAGAAAATTTCCTACCGATTCCAAAAATGTGGTCCAAAAGTACTGTCAACCAACTAGATTTTTTGCAAATCAGGCTTATTTGAGGGCTACCTGAAATCGCTGCCAATTTCTCAGTTGCTACACAGCAATGTACAACTGCAACAGGGGGACACCATCTTGAAGAAGAGTGCAACTACAGCCAAGAAAGTGGCCTTTTTTAATTCTCAGCATGTTCACAAATGCAAACAAACCAAATTCACTTGGCCTACATACAATACCTAACTAAAATTGCCCCCAAGCCTAGCCTACCCCTAGATTTTAATATTTTGGCACTGCAAATTGGCCGCGGCCGCAGTCTAACTGTTCAGTGCCACCTAAACAAAGCGGAAGTTGACATTGCATGAGTTAAATGGCTGGTCTTTCGAGTCTACCCTGGATATTAAATCTTAAAAATGTGTCGATAATTTTAATTACACAGAGACGTAGAAAAATTCATTAGAGAAGAAGTCAATGTACCAAAGAGTTGTCTGATGAAGAATATTTTTTTGGAAAACTAGGTTCGAAATATAAAAAGTAAATATGACCAAATGGCGGCGACGTAGTGTTACGGATTAGGTATAATTATGGTGAATGCAGACTTACATTTTTTCTTGTAAATTGTCCACGAACCTGGGGCCCGTTCCAACAAAACTGACTTAGCTAAGACAATTCTTAAATTTAACTAAATTTTAAAATAAAAGTTAAATTTGTCTCAAATTCATTTCAAGGGAGAGATCTTAAGCTTAAGTTAAGTGTTTGACATAAGCTTTGTCTTAATTTTGACAAACTTACCGGATGTGGAAGTTTCAAAGATTGGAAGTTAAGACAAATCTTAGACTTAAGTCAAAAAGGAACTTAAGTCAGTTTCTTGGAACGGGCCCCAGGTCATCTGCTCGTATTGTTGACGAGTTGAAGATATGTTCGACAGTGGTGGCTCATAGCATTTTGCTCTCATGTGCAATTAGTCACATCTGGTTTAATTTGTTGATCAAGAATATTAAAATCAAGCGTAGCCTAGGTTCTGGAACCAACAGTTGATTTGTCATAGATCTGAAAGAAAAAATGATGTTATTTAATATATATTTTTACTAAAATAAAAGACCAGGCTCGTTATTGAAAATGAAAATTATTTGACCATCAATTCTGCTTTCTTGGTTTTAATAATTCTTACATCCCCTAGTGAGTCTATTTTAGGTCTTAGGTTTAAAATATCAATCTGGACCAAGTTGAACTTTAAAATTAAAACACTTGATTCGTTTGTCCAAAGCATAACGTGATTTTAGAGCTCAATTTCAGTTAACTGGACAGAGCAAGCATAGTTATCATTTTTCTTTAGGAGCTTCGTTCATCCGAGGAGAAACGTGCCTGTGCCTTCTGAGAGGGGATTTTTTTCGCCATGTGAGGAGAAAATCTACCTCTCGGTCACCATCAATAGCGCCCCCACCCTGTTACAAGCTCTCATAGCCTCTGTTTCAAGTAGCATTTTGTGGTCTTTCAAATTGTCACTTGTATGGTGATTTGAACTTCGGATAGAAATCACCAGGGGAATTTTTAGGCAGATCGTGAGGGGAATTTCGCATAGTGCTGTAGTGGTAAAATTAGAGGTAAGTAGGCGCCCAAAGCTCACCGTATCGCCTTAAGCACTTAACGTAACTTACGGTGAGTAGGCGCTACGTTCAAATGCCAAAAGGTGTTTGGTTGCGCGTACGTGCGCCTACTCCCCACTACAGCCCTGAATTTCGCGTGATTTTCAATATTTTTGACAGGGGAATAGGGCCGATATTCGGCCCCAAAAATTTGGGGGAGTGAGGGCCCTGTCCTTTTTCGAAAGAAAAATGCATCATGTTTCAACCCGTAGTCATTAAACACAGCCTGGCTGGCCGAAGATTCTCCGGTCGTTGGTACGATGCTCCGGCGGCACTGAGCCGAGATGCGACAAAATATGATCTAACTTTTCGCAAACATTTATAAATTTTACACGTACATATTTTCCTTCGTTGCGGCGTATGGCAACGACCCAACGCTTCCGAATCTCAACGTATTTAGAAATTGCAAAACACACAGTTGAATGACCGTATTTTTCTATGCGTTCGAACAACGCGGAATACAACTATGACGATAAGCCAACAGAGCCTCGTTTTAGAACGCGTCTCCTGTCGGCGTGAATTAGGTCTAAAGGGGGCTGGGAGGGGGCTATAGCCACCCCCCCACACACACTTTTTTCAGGGCTGCACCGCCCATGGTCTATGGGCAGTGCACCACAGGGGACCTGGGGGGGCTTTAGCCCCCACTTTTTTCAGTGCTGCGCCGCCCATGAATTTCTATACGAAAGTTGCCAGACTAGTACTATGATTATGTTTCACTTGATCAGTCACACTCCATGCCCAACTCCCCATGTGCTCCAATTATGCATGACCTCATCGGTCTCCTCCCGCCAGGCAACAATAACATCAGGTAGCGTAAGAATACTTAACATTAGTATCAGCATGTAGTTATCAAAGCTATACTCCACGATGAACCCTACGGGGACAACTAACAATAAAATAATGAGACTCAAATAGTTTCAACATTAAAATACCACCAAATGATTTATCAACAACTGATATACCAAACACAAAAATCAAGCCTCACAAAAGTACCAACACCACCGAGTTTTTCGGGGCTCGTTTGTTCAGACAACGTCCATGCCAGAACCATGCTGCTATAACCAGGTAAATAAATTAATATAATTAATGCTCTAATGGATTTTTTCAAAACAAACAACATGAGGGTCACAAGCTAACAACAACCGTTGTCTACATTGAGTTCTCAGTATCTCAACCCAGAGTCCTATAGTTTTGGCTGATCCTGTTTCATGTAGAAATAATTGCACGCTAGTGTTGGCTTACCATGTAAATTAAAGAACAATTGTTTGTCATGAAGCCACTAAACCCGCAATGTCGTGACTGTAAGATCAGTGTAGAGTTCAGTTAGCTGTCTCGCGACGAGAAAATCACGTGCTTTCATTTAAAACACACCGCAATATATCGCGTAATCTCGCGAAGTCTTGCTTTTGTGGCGAGGTCCTTAGCGAAGTCCTGGGGTTATTGAACTAATCTGTTTCTATTACTCAAGCAGCAACTTATGTAAATTCAGTGGCAGATCCAGGATATCACAAGTGGGGGGCCCAACATTTTGTCTGAAAACATTTGTGCACAGCACGATTAGATGCGCATTGCACCGAATGGGGGGAGGTCGGGAGGGGAGGTCGCCCCGCTCCCGCCCAGGAAAATTTGTCTGTTTTTTCCTCTTAAAATCAAGCATTTTCCTTGATTCCTGAAGTATTATCCAAGAAAAAAGGCAAAGAAAAAGAAAAAAACACGGAGAACGTGTCATACATGAAAAACTGCCCTTATCAAAGACTCGAACTCACGATCTGGCGGATAGAGCGCGCGTGCTTTACCACTGCACCTGATTTCACCACAGGCGTCCTCAGCTTCTGATCGTCCCCAATACATTGGTGACGATCAGAAGCTGAGGACGCCTGTGGATTTCACTCTTAATTTGATAATAAGAGAGCTACTTGTTTATGGTCCACAGCTTTTGCGCACGAAACCTACTTCTTTTTGTAATGCTTATTAAAATTTTTGTATTTTGTGCAATCAGTTCGTAACAAATTTGTTATATTTAAAATAGTCTTCGATTGCCCAAAAGACCAAATCCGTTTTTTGTGTTGGCATTAATGACGCGATTGCTTTGGAAATCGTCTTTAGTTAAGGTTTGACAAAGAGAGAATTATGAGTTTCTGAGTGATTCACTGAGTCGTCGATTAAAATTCACATCTTACCAGCAGCTTCTGTTTTTTCATCGTCACTCAGATTCCATTTTCTTTAAAAAATGAAGTAATTTTCTTCGTTGCACAGTGAAGCAGACGACGGAAACGGAGTCGTAGTGTGCAGCGCCATTGCCGGTCGCCTGGGATATCGCGGGAGAGCCTATACTTAGCCTTAGTTTATTGAGCCGTGTTCCGAATTTGACACTTGAAATTGGATCTGAGCCCCCTTCCCCCCAAACACACTAAAACTGCACATTTAAACCTTGTTTCCGCCGTATAATGTTAATTACCGGGGTCAATTAATTAACTCAACATTTCCCTACGCTCTTGTTGTTTTATTTTTTTGCGACAGCCAAGGTGGGAGGCCGGGCCTCCTGCCCCCCCCCCAAATTCGCCTATGAAATTCATGAGTTAAGTTGTTTTTCGTAACATCGCGTATTCATAGTAACTGGTACCCACATGTGTGTGTTATTGTGTCACGACAACCTGTCGGTAATAAAAATGAATGTCAATTTTTCGATTGAAAACTGGTGAAACATGATCATACTTTCAAACTACTAGCTCAGAATTAAAGCTTGGCAATTTAGCTTTTAGTCAGCTAACTCACTATTGAAAGTTTCTATTAACAGTTCTTAATCGTGATAACAGCTACCGGTAAGAGTAAACATTATGAATTAAATAAGTGCGCACACCCAGGGGGGCTCGGTGCTCCAATGAGCCCCCCATTTGGCGAAATTTGCAAAAAGGTCAGCCTCAGAGAAACAAAAAGTCAGAGAAAACGAGACAAAAGACCACTAAAAAGGCGCAGATGCCCAGTGAAGGTGACACCCCGTTTTTTTTTGCCAGTAAAGGGTCCACATCCCCAGAAATTCGAGCCCCCCCATGTTAAAGGCTGGGTGCGCGCATGAAATAAATAAATACATTGGTTACTTGCAACAAACCGTGCGCCCATGGTCGTGTTACGGAACATCTGTGAAATTGAATTGTTTGCAGTTTTATATTGTTATCAAATAACTGTTTTCTAAAAAAAAATTTTTAGTCTGTCCTACTTCAATCTCAGCCCAATCTATTGTGTCCAAGCTTCACTTGATTTTTTACGGAGTTTTAGAAAAAACACGTTTTCTCACACTTCGCCTTCAGCACAGTAGTTTGTGAAAACAGGCAGTCGGCTGACGTAACTGTCATGACGTAAGTCCTATATTGCAACAGCCTTCTAATCAAATTTGGAGTACTTTCGGTAGATCAGATAGCAAATTATTTATCCAATTTACAGAAAATTCGACTTATATCTTTTTTCTTATAAAAAATGTATTGTCTCCCGTTCTTTTGGATAAGCTACTGTTATTGAAACATGTTTTGTTTTCAAGCGATAACTTTGTTGTAAGCATATGAAGTTTCGCGTGAACCTCGTTGCCGCGCGTATCCGAAAACATTTTTTGTGCCCAAGGTAACCCTGTCGTTGATAAATTGATCACCGCGGGAATCGCTTACTTTGTGTGATACTTCTAAAGTCATTAAAAACAGAGGAGGTCTTTTATTGTTTTTCTTGCTAATTCATTAATCACTTTCTTCAATTACCAATGAATTATATTAATGAGGCTGTCGATATTACCCCCCCATTCGGAAAGGTCGATTTGGCCACCATCTGAAGCCCGTTTCTTATTGGTCTGTCTGTAGTACTCGAAACTCCGCCCATTTCCTTATATATATATAACGTCTGATTTAGTTGGGTACTCAGAGTCAATTTTGCATTTCTTATCAAGTACGTCCAAGTGCTAAACAATGCAGACGATTCCACAGTTTCCGTTCCACAATTCCATGATGCAGATGGCGTTTGCGTCCTACAACCCCCAGATCGGCATCCATCCAGCCATGATCAACACGCCATATGAGCAGTCGCCTCTCTACTACAAGCCTCTGACAGCAGGCTTCTCTGATCGAGAGAAGGGAAAGTCTTTCACCATCGAAGCTCTGTTAAGACCTGATAGTCCTAGGGATGATCACGTCACATCACGCTTACCTCATCCATATTACAGCCAGCTCCGACAGTTTGGAAAAACAGGTAATTATATTTATTAGACTTTAATGTAAAATAATGACCGTCATAATCTCATAATAATTGTGTGCCTGCATAAATTTGCCTTTGTCCATTAAATCGAAGGTATATAGAAAACGTAGTACTCTGTTTCAAATGTGCTTCGATAAATTACAAAATTTCTGTATTTGTAATTGATGAACTTATCAAGAACTCTGTCACTTGAACCCCTATAAGTGAAAGGAATAGATTATTTTTTCAGTTCCGTTACTGAAACCAAATTTTCAAATGAATGTCTAAATTTGACCAAACTATCTCGGTAAAAACCGGCAGTATACACACCGTCTATTGATACTGTAATAAATATGACAAGTAATAATAATAGAAATTATTTATATTTACTGGTTGATATGGATGAACAGAACTATGACATTTTGGTGTATTAAAAGAAATATCTAAAAATATGGCAACTCGGGAGGTCAAAAATGATTAGGCTACTGTTGCGTAAAATCGACGAGTGTCTGTGTGACTAGACGAAAATGCTGACTGCTTCGGGGTGCGGGCGTTTTAAATCTCAGCAAAGTGGTCAACCGATGTCCTGCACTTAAATTATTGAACTAAATTGGATAATGACTGGCTTGGTATTCTCTATTCACTGTTTACCTACTGATTACCCTTATTAGCAGTAAACTAAGCGTAAACAAACGTCGCTACAAATAATAACGATTGAGCAAAATTTGTGTAATGGTTGCACAACAATTGAAGGTCGGTATATTTGAAAAGAGTCTACTTAATGAAAAATAAACAAATTGGGACCAGTTCTAAGATCAATTAATTAAAATTCTTCACCAAATGATAACCACTGGTGCAGCAGAGGGTATTAGGTACGGACGCTGCAGCAGATGCCTAGAGGACAACAAAATTATCTTGATCTTCTCGCATATATCCCTAGGAGAACTTTCTTTTCGAAATCAAGACAAATCAAACGCGAAAGACGACGTAGCATATCAAGAAGTGCGCGCGACATTAGTCAAGTCTCTCGCGACATTTATCGAATTGGATGAAACACTATCCGTTTGCTGTAAATAGACAACCCACTGTACACAAAAACGTCAATAGTTCACGTCTCTGACCAGCTGCCTAGTTAAACATAACAAATACACGCATTTTGTGGACATTTGGACCCATACACAGAGATCACAAAAGAATCGTGTTACGATCACGAAAAACTGAAATTGACAGGTGCAAACATGATTGCTATTTTTCTTTCAATACAGATTTTTATAACTAAAAATAACTACTTGGTGATAGATCTAGCGAAATATCATTTCTGTAATTAACTCTGATACAGTATTAATCATCCTTATGACTACAATAAGATAGCAGTGGCTGGCACAGGTATTTCTCAGTCAAATGTCACATGTCATTAGGTGTATTGTTTGTTAATTTTCGTTAATTATTCTCTATCGATATCACACAGCATGAGGTCCACTCCTCTACTCTTTTTTCTCTCGTCAATTAGTGCGTATCCCCTCATTGGTCCTATTGATTACTTTGACTCCGCAGGTTACCCATACCTTCATTAACGGCCAAAACAAAAGCACTGGAGGGGGTGGTTTCAATTGAATATCGATTGGCGATTATATTAGCCATCGATCTTTGCACTACGTGAGGTCTTGAAAACTTATTAGTGTAACCAGTCATATGGTTTTTAGGCAAAAACAATGAGAATAATGATCTGTTTGATTTTGGGTTAGTAAATAAACCGTGGGACACTGATCGGAACCCCAGCTGTGCAGTCGTGAAACTTTAATGAGGATGACGTCACCCGAGGACAATGGCGGGTCGGGCCATCAGGTCAGTGTCATGACACTGTTAGACCCTTTCAAAACACTTAGTTCTGGAAATAAATGAGTTAAATAACGGACCGTGGCGCTAAAACAAATAATAAAGAAAACAAGACAAGTAGTGTTAAATAGTTGATGATTCTTACAAACACCAACGAATTAGACATTATAACATAATTAATCAAACTATGAGTCCTGAAAACCCCTTTCAGAATTTCAACATGCTCATCGAGTCGTGTTTCTATTTTTTCAGGAAAATTTAAAAAATGTGTCATCGATGAAGAGCAGTGGAAAGGCGGCAAATGCAAGAGAGTTCGAACGATCTTCACGCCCGACCAACTAGAACGACTTGAGGCGGAGTTTGAAAGACAACAATATATGGTGGGAACTGAAAGGTTAGTAGATGAATGCTTGTTAACGCTTTTTGCAAAGATGGTAACACAAAGTCTAGAAGAAAAAGAGTTTGAATTAATCCTGCCAGTTGCCTGTGGTCTTTCCACGTCATGTTATTTGAATGAATTCATGTCCCCGTTGTAAGAAATGTTATTTTTGAAACCATTGGACAGTTGAGCGTTCAGACAATATTAGTTACTGTCTGTCTGCATCACTCAGGATAGACACCAAAGATATATTTTTCTAAAACAACCTGGGCTGCAAAAACACTACATCAGCCTAGTCAGGTTATTCCCATGCATTACATGCGAAGCAAGTGACCATACTAGCTTCGCTCGCGAGTGTCTTGTACGTAACGCAGACCTTGGCTTAGGGTTCTAAACTACTAACTTGGCTGAGACTCAGACTCGAAACGTGCTGATCATACAGCATTATCCGAGCATAAGTTTTTGCGTTTACTCGAAGTATGCCATGCGATTAGTTATTTTTCGAGTCGACTTTCCAGTACACAGATTAAACTTCCAACCTTGGTCCTCAAATATTTTAAAGTTATTTGGTTGTAACTTTGGAAAGCGAGTCATTTTTATACTTTCTTAATTTTACAGGTTTTACTTGGCGTCTTCGTTAAATCTAAGTGAAGCTCAAGTCAAGGTGTGGTTTCAAAATCGACGAATTAAATGGCGCAAACAGAACCTAGAAATGCAACAAGCACGCATGCGTGAAGTGGACTTATACAGCCAGGGAGAATCGGAAAGCGGAAGTGAATCAGACGACAGTGAACATTAGCACGTGACTTTGCACCTGACGACCGAGATTTAAAATTGATTGACTTCCACTGACACTGCAGCAGATGAACCTGATTTATCCTGCCAAATACATCACAAAAATCATAAAGGCGAACGTTCAGTTGTCGACCATGGCATTTTCTGATATTTTATGTTGGTCATGCTGTTTGAATCGTAGTGTACGCAGTTTTTTCATGCCGTTTTCTTGCCATGTTGTCGACGGTTAATGTGAATCCGTATTTCAACATCAGCAGGCGTATTATGTTGCATTATTTACATATTTTCAAATTTACGATAAAAACAAGCACTAAAAAGATACGAAGAGATTATGCTGTTTAAATATTGCTTTTGTGTATATATTATTGTAATTATGTCACGTAAAAATACAAACCTACTTCTGAACTTCTGCTTTTGTTTTTTTATTGTTATTATTATTACAAATAAGGTGCGGTAAAAGTCCATCAATTTATTATACAATTTGGCCGACAAGTGGGATTTTATTTTGTCACTCATTCAACAAAAAACATTGTTTTTACTGGAGATTTTTTGCATATACATATAAGCCTATTAGCAATGTAGAATTATCACGATTGCAATATATAACTGCTTTGTGCGAAATTGAAATGAGTCTACTAGGCCTACTGTAGTCGAAGTTATCGTCTCTTGAGAAAAAAATCATCCCCGCACTGCTTTAAGAAACTCAGCGAGGTGTAGATAAATCTTTTATGATGTATATACGTAAGTTGTACGAGTAAGATCAACAGCACGATTGTGGCAAAAACATTTCGTTTTTCAAAAAAAAAATTTTGATTAGCACTCATTAAATGTCGGTCGTTTCTGTGGAAATGAATGTAATTTAAATTTAGACCTGAAAATGATTCATTGGAAGTACAACTGGTTACTTTTCTGAAAGCGTTTTGTAAAGATTGCCCAAACGCAGGTCTTCGATGCATGAGCGAAAGCAATGGAGACACCGGTATAAGTAGAAAGTGCGGGATTACATAAAGTTCCTGCTGTCTAGGGAAATTTTTCATTTATTCAACATTGATGTCTTTCTTTGTGTCAAAGACTTAACGGATCTGGAGTCTTGGCCAACAAAAATCGGGTTTAAAACGCGTGGCAAAAGTGCAGTATTTTCAGTTACAATAAATAAATGTAACCACTCGGAAAGTTTTAGGAAAATTTGTTATTGCTTAATATATATTTACTTGAACTGGACATCCATGTAGCTGTGAAAGGAGCAAATTCGTGAGTCAGCCAAGTGCAACTTGAAGTATTTTGAGGAAAATAAAAACGAATCAGAATATTTTTCTCAAATTTCGATTAGCTCTAATAGGGTCATTTTGTATTCTTTAAACTGAAATGCCAAAGCATTTGACATTCTTTCACACATTGAATGGCCAAAAACCATTGTTTATCTTTGCAACATTATAAATGATTCTAACCCGCCAAGAAATTAATTACTGCATGTGTAATCTAACCATGCAAGTTCCATTTGAAAGCCGCCTTTCGCGTATTGTTCTTATTAAAAATAAGAATTCCTTTATGAGAAAGTTAACAATTATTGGCTTTCGACTGCCTCGCAAATATGATCTATACAGAATGCAAACACGGCGTGTGTAAAAGCTGCTGAAAGTATTAGCGATAGTAGTGATCATTAAAAGAAATTAATTAGAACAAATGACTTAAGTACACGACACTTGTGTTATAATGCGCTACGATCAATCGGAAATGAGCAACGCCAATAAATTAATCCTTCTCGTCAAATCAAAGAAAGATTCATAGAGTGCTCGTTAGGAATGATTATACGCCATACAGAGACGTTTGACTCTATTGTTAATGACGGCGATAACTAAGGAGCAGGTTTAATCAATGTCAACATTCCTGGTCAGGCAGTAATAACAGTGACTGGAGAACATTTGCCGTATTAATAATCTTAATGATGGCGCAAAATGAATATTTTTAAGGTTATGGGAAGTTCGGCTCCTCAACTCGCCAACAATTGGGCAGAGGAAAGAGCATTCGTTTCTTGAAAAAAGGAATATTAGGTATTTTGAAAACTGATTCAGTCTGTCGCTGTTACTGTAAGATAACCAGTTTTTCATAGCAAACAAACCTCCGGTAAATGTTTGACTTCTAAGTCAAGTTATATTTTCAGTGTAAATCTTGCCACCAAAGACGTGGTTCCGGTTTCTCTTAAGCGTGTCTTATTAAACTGAGCTACCGTAGCATTTTATTGAAATGTCTTATTTTTCTAAGTCAATTTGTTTGTAGTATTTTCATTTAAAAAGGTTTCAATAACTTTAATCTACGATGATGTGAAAATAACGAAATCTTCTTTCTGTTTTCTTTTAACAAATGTTATCAAATTGTCATCATCAACATCATCACCGCCACGATCAGAACTGTCGTCGTCATCATCGTCATCGTTGTCGTCGTCGTCATCATCATCATCATCATCATCATCATCGCCGTCAACATCATCATGGAGGCGGTCAGCCATAACCCTAGGCTGTGTTTTATAATTTAGCGAGTAAAATAAGTGCGATCACGTTCTTCAACTTGCGTGATCTTGTGGTTTCGCTGGCACAGTTCGTCTACTGAAAGGGTACCGGGCTTCGCAGCAGGCCTGCCAAAGTTTTAATCACTTTATTCATACTTTAGAAATACAAGAAATGAGCTTTTTGTTTGTATGAAGCATTGAAGACGATGTTCAATATTTTATTGGCGCATGATTACTGTTATAATTGAAAACCGTACTCTTTGGTTTTATCCGATATCTAATTCAACTTTTTTATATAATCCCCTAAGATGTCTTTATTGCTTTTCAATGACAGATATTTCCGAGACGATTTTATTGCGGAAATTATTAACACGTGTTAACCGATACACGCGTGACACATACTTAGGTGTTAAATCAACCATTTTTTGGTTTAATATCTTTAGAAATAATAGATCAGAGGCACTTGATGAAGATAAATTTCACCTCTGTCAACAGTTCATGCACAATATGAATCATCAGTTTTGACATTTTGTCTTAAGTCAATGATTACCCAGTTTGCGCCTTACAAAACTGGTTTTTTTTTTTACTTTCGCTAGATGTTAATCTCTCAGTGGTTTGGGCAATTAACAAACATCAAGTTCCATTTTAATTAAAGTCGCATTTAATTTTCGTTACTTGTCTAAACATCTTGTTTAATACATCTGAAGCTTTGAAAACAAACGTTGCCTGGTAACCCACGCCAGCTCATTGATTAACATTTGGACTAAAATGTTCGAAAAATCTGTCGAAGTCTTTTATATCCACTGGGCAAATGTAGCATACGCTTTGAGAGAGCTTAACATCGGTTGTGAAGAACTAGCGCTTATCTCGAAATGAAGGGCTTGTTGCGCAGCAGCGGAAGTACAAACTGCACAATAGCGACTGACAGAAATAGTTTTGAATGAAATCATCAAAACAATGAAGATATGAGTATAAGGCATGCTTCTGTAAGCACCACTGTCACCCACCCACAGGACCTTGTGTTTTCCATTTGCAAGGGCCGTGTGGATGTCGCCGTAGATTTTGTGGTACAAGGATCCGATTTTGGCCGTCACTATCTAAAGCTTCCATCTTTTTTGAAGACCTCTCCAACAAGTTTCTTGTCACACGAAAGTTGATCATACGACTAAGGTTCATATCACCTGAACCCAACAGCCCCGCGCTGATTGCTAATAGCCCCATGGTGATGGCCAACAGCCCCACGGTAGTTGTTAACAGCCCCACGGTGATGGCTAAAAGCCCCACCAATGACGGTGATTGCCAACAGCCCTACGGTGATGGCTAACAACCCCACGGTGATGGTCAGCAGCCCCACGGTGATGGCAAACAGCCCTACGGTGATTACCAACAGCCCCATGGTGATGGCCAAGAGCCCCACAGTGATGGTCAACGGCCCCACGGTGATGGTCAACAGGCCCACGGTGATGGCTAACAACCCCACGATGATTGCCAACACTCCCACGGTGACTGCTAACAGCTCCATGGTGATGGCCAACAGCCCCACGGTTGTTGCTAACAGCCCCACGGTGATAGTTAACTTCACGTCTGGAGGAGGCACGTTCCTCATATTAATATTCTATTTCTGTATCATTGGTCCAACCTTTTATTTGCAGCAACTCATCAAACACGGTAGGCTCTTTTTTAGAAAGTTGAAGAAAGACTGTGGGTCTTCTCCTCTGAGCTCCTCCAGTTTAATATGAGGAATGTTTTGTTTTCTTCTTTTCTCTGCCAGGGTTTTTTCCTCTCAATGTTTCTTCTCCCGGCCTCCTCCACACCTCTTTGAACGAGGCTTTGCTAAAGGACATTAATCGGAAGAGAAGTAACGCGGTCCAGACTTCCATACACTACATGTATGTGCCGAGATGGGTGAAATGCAAGATTTGGCAACATGTTGGATCTTACTCAGCACATTCCTGTTCACGTTATGCAGATTCGAACTACTGCACATGTACATTCTAAATAATCCAGTTGCCGTCTCTTTAAATTCTTAGAGGTCCAAAATATTCAGAAGCTATTCTAGAAGCGTTCCAAGTACACATCAGAATAATTCGTGCAGTATTCGTGGCTCCTTCCAAATATACTTCGGATGTCATTCGGGCAACAATTTCATGCCATTTGAAATGCAGTCTCAATGCCTTCTAAGCATTCCAACAGTACTTTCACTCCATTTTAACTAAACTGGAAAGATAATGCACCTGCAATGAGCACGAATCATTCGATCCAGCTTCCAAGTACATTTTAAATATTTGTCTGAAATGGCCGCGTGGATTAAACTAGAATTTTGAAAAAATCCAGAATGAATTTCGTCAATCAAAAGAGATCACTAAAATACAAGCATATCTTCAGTCACTCACTACGGCGACCAATTATGTGGTGGTGCACCACCAAAAACATAAATTGCACTAAAGAATTCATATTAAATTCAGTCAAGTTTGAAACTACTTGGGGTTTTGTTGAATGAGCTTTATTTGGACTTAAATTTCGACTGAATTAACTTATTTTAAAGCCCGTTTTCTGATGTTTTTTACTAAAATGAAGCGAATAGAGTATCTTCAGTTTATGGTTAGAACGAACTTATCTACAATCGTATACCGAAGTGTTGATTTTAACACAGAATAAGTATTTATTTTCTGCAATTAGAAAACCTGTGGAATTTGATCTGCCATTAATTGTGTCACGTGACTGTCTTTGCAGTAAAGTTGAGCAAAAAAGGAACTAAGGAACATTGTCAGCAAAACGAGGGTATCAACAAAATGACCATGTTTCCTTTGAAAACAATGTCAAAAAGATGAAATGTCAAAACGCTGTTACAGTTTTTTAAATTATCATTTCGTTTTCTTTTTCTTATTTTTTGATAAAAATCACAAGAATCCTATCGTTTTATAGCCCCTCACGCAAAAGAAGAACAATCATGTCGAAACAAATTCTAGTAGTGTTTTGAACTAAGAACAGTTCATAAAACATACTATCTGAAAGTTTCGTAAGAATACTACAAGCTGTTTCTGATGTATGATGTTCCTTAGTTTAAGCCAAATTTGGACAGTTCTGCATAGTCCAACATAACCGTAATTCCTGCAAATTCCGAATAAGTGTGACCGGGGCTTTAGTTTTTTCAAATGCAACAACAGAATTTTCCTTTCGCCTGTAATTTAACAAAGGCGTAAAGTGACTCGACTCAACTCAGCAACTGTCATGTCTTCTTCAATGCTATTGTTAAGAGTTGGATAACCAAAATTACCAAAAACTCCCTTTTCGCAGATTTAAATTTTAAATTTAGGATGACCACTCGCATGGTAATGTCTATGATCATGACTCACTATAGCGTTTGTTTGCAGCGGGCGCTTTCTTAAACATACATCTAATCTGATAGAAATAGTTGAACGCTTGGAAACAATTCATTGAGGGTCGAGCGTACAATAATTATGTTAATTAAGTTAATTGTCTTCTTTTTAGTTGCTATTACTATGCTCACGGCGTTTTTATTGCAAAAGTATTTTGACCTAACGGATAGACGCGTATGCGAAAGGTGTCAACTATTTGCACCTTGAAATGCGTCTACTTTACATCGCGATATACATACACGGAAATAAGATCGCCTTCAATTTTAATAAGCCAAGATTTCATTAATTTTCGCCTAATGAAACGGAGGATGTGAGAAGCTGACAAATGCAAAATCTGGAAAATGGTGTTTAATGAGAAATGCTTGCAAGTGTCGAGGATGCAAATGGGAAGTCGTGGCGTGGTTCTCATGTTAAAGAGAGAACCCGTGGTGAAGGTAGAATTTAATTGCGTGTCACTTCGATGGGCGTCTTTGTAAATTTGTGTTAATACGACATTATGAATATTTTATTGTTTTTATGGAGTCGTCGCTTTCTAACGCTTTTTTGCTTTCAATGTTATCTAAAATCTACATGACTTTTAAATGAACGAGTAATACGATATATTTTCAAGATCATCAAATTGAACAATGAAGTGTGCTTTGCTATGTATACGAAGAGAGACTGGAGCAAATTTGCCCCTTGGCAAAAGAGGGTTTCGCAAATGTCACGTTGATTTTTCAAAAAAATATAATTTCTACGCGCGTAAATAATTTCTTGGTTCCACCTTATCGTGTTGTTTTCGTTCCGTGTGTTAGGTTCAGGTTCAATATTTTATTTTTGAAATGTAACAAAGAGTTGTACTTCAACATGACCCGCATGACCTTTTGAATTTTTTTAACAAACACGTCTGTTTTTAATTGACAAAATTAACTTTGACAAAAGTAGGCTGTCTTATCATCATGACTAGCAAATATTCATTTTGAAGAGTGTCACGTGATCTATAGTTTCAAGAATGCGACTAACATAAACTGTACAACATGCAGTATATTACGAGTTCTGACTCTAGTGTACAAAAATTAAAGTATCCTACATTCTCAAGAACTTATAATTCTACACTCCACTGGTGATCATGCTGTACAAGTCATGGTCACTCGTTGGGGGAATGGATGACGTTCAGGAACAAGGGTACCGGGAAATTTCAGAGTAAGCCTAAGGCCGATCTAGTGAAGGCGGAAACTGAAATGCTTCTGACTTCGACGATCGATCGGGTTTATTGTGTGAATATCGAATTTTTCGGAGTCTTCGATTTAATTTTGTCCTGTTACTCATCAAATCTGGGTCCCAAACTTTAAGAGGAATTTACAACAACAAGTGTAGAAAGACGTAGTTTCAGATACATGTTTTATATTTTTTGATTTATATATTAACTGCTCAAAATAGAAAATATTGAAAATAGTTCAACTTAGAGTCGTTAAATAAATGGCCAACGATCCTATAGAGTTGTTTTCTTCGAATTTAACCTTCCAAGAAGGGGGCGAACTTCGCTCAAGGCATAGGGCAAACTCGCCCCAAGTAGGGGCGAGTTAACGCCTTGAGTTCAATTGTTTTAAACAGAAATTATATCTACACGCTCGTTTGCACAATTGTTGATTGTATTCTATGCTTAAAGTTACATTACTGACGAGTAAAAATGGTTTTCTTAGGTCAGCCCCTATCAGACTCTCAGTCTCTATTCTGTGGCTGTTAGCATGGCTTCCATTGTCGGCCTTGATTTCAACGAATAGTTGGTAGACAACTGCGAGAGTTTTTTGTTATAGAGCTCTGCTAATAACCTCAAAAAGTTTATCCCATCCAACAATAACCCAAAAAAAAGCGTTTTTCTTCTGTAAAAACGATTGTGCCTCTTTAAGGTACAGAATCTTAAAATTAAAACCGGACATTAAAAGCTGGCACTACACGACAACTTTCATAAAATGAGGAAAAACGTGCCCCGGTTTCCCACGTACGAATTATTACAGGGGAACAAAATCTGTGATTTTGAAACAGCTGTTAAAAAACTTTCGTCTTTGCAATCTTGTTGTCCTAAAGATACTCTTTTATTTACATTCACCAACTGGATGAGTTTAGTCAGTCGAACGATATCACTAAAATGTAAACATTTCGAAACTTTCAGGCCTGTTTGTGTTAGCCTTATCGTAATATTAATATTTAAACGTTTTTTAGAAAGATGGCAGGGTTTCGGAGGAAACTTCGTTGCGTATGGCGGCAGTTGAGTGAGTACCCGCGACACTTGAGCCAGCTGTCAAACTACGGCGGCCATTTTACGTGGTGGTGCACCACCAAACATAAAAGTTAAAACTAAAAGTCATATTAAATTCCGTTAACTTTGAAAATATTTGGAGCTGTGTTGAACGAGCATTATTAGGGCTTAGGTTCGATTGCAATAACTTGTGTTAAAATCTTTTTTATCAGAGTGAAGTTTTTGACTGAAAGGAAGCGGAAATAGTACTGCCAGTCTCTACCTTCTATTTGAAATACAAAGGCGCCCCCTTTTAGATGTGATTGAAATACAGTAATTACAGAGTTGACTAAATAGCTAGACAATGTAAATGCAATAATAGATTGAATGGGGGAAATCAGTGCCCAATCAATGGAAAATTTGTTGGCGTTCTTCCAGAAATCGACTCGCCAGGAGAGATTAGGACTCAACGGGGGTCCGAACATCAATGAATGACAGGTGATTGAATTTTGTGTTGATATCAATAACGTGCAAGTCAACACAGCCACAAATAATAGAGTAATTACAGGTAATTAATTCGGACACTGATTAATTATGCGATTTGGACGTAAACAACCTGTGGTCATGTGTTGTTTGTAACGCTCAGTCATACAATGAAAGCGATTAATTGAGCATTTTCTTATTGGTGATATGGTTACAAATAACGTATTCGCTTCATTTCAAGTTCACTACAAACTACATTTATTCTTATATATCGCTGATTTATTTGACGTCATGAATTCTCCAAATAAACAAGTTTTAATACGGTATTTGTGGTGATGCGCCACCAAAATGGTCTCACAAGTGAATGGCAACAGAAACGACTGTAAAAACACAGTAGAAAGAGGTGTACCTTACCGAATGTCCCTATTTCACCGATATTTGTCTACCGACTGTTGAATCTTATTCTAAACTCTCTAAACTGGTGAAAACAGAGGATCGAACACCTCGGTATCTTTAAAGACAATAAGTGTAACTAATCCTTTGTATTTTCTATTAAAAATATATAAATTTAAATCTAATCACTAAGTGCCCATTTTTAGAATAGTATGTATGATCGCTATTGAGTGTTCCATGATACGTAACGATGGTCTACGTTTATATGTACGTAGGTCGTGCGGTATACCATCGCACAGGAGAAAGTTTACTGCTGATTGTGCGTGGTCGCAATCAACCAATGCCATTACTACAATTTTTCGATGTAAAACCCTTCTCCAAATGTACCCGTCGCAAGAAATTCGCTAATTTCGCCGAAAAGTCTATTAAACAGTGAAGTAAACTTTGCCCAATAAAATCAAGTGTCGCCGCTTGCTGAACGATTACTTGTGTCAACAGTCGAATCAAACAAAAACGTTAGAAAACTAGGCGCTACAACAGATGTTTTCTACTTCAAAAACATAAAACGTTGATGTGCGTGTCCTTTAGATGTTTTGAAATAGTCAGTATAGTGCATTCATCTTCGCAGTACTGTTTTTTGTATTTTCACGGATTGTATACTCTCGCCTTGCAGTTCGTCCCAAAAGGATTGCACTAAGTATGCATATTTAATGTGGTGGTACGTACAAACATGCCACAATCTTGCCTATACGAAGTCCTGATGAATTACGCATAAAAACTTTTCAATGCGCAGCAGTAAGCTCATCGATTACTTCGACTTATGTGCAACACATAACCAGCGTATAAATAACGAATCCAGCGCAACCAATGCGTATGAGGTGTTGTGTACTGCGCTACACTACTTTGTTACTGGGATATGCCTGCCTATGCATTGCGCATGCCAAGCGTATTCCAGACCCGGCGCACACAGCAAGATATACCAACCTAACAGCAAACCTGACGCACCTCCGACAAATCCAAATTGTATTTCGTTCAGCTACGTTGCACATGCACTGCAAGTAGGCTATAGTACGCTCACTATGGGCCTGTCACGCCGGATGTCCTTGTGAGCTGCAGTGCGCGTTCTTGGCATTCCTTCTACGCACAGTCGTACACACGAAATGCACATCATTTGTATCCCAATAGTTTTGTGCAAGGTTCGGCATACACACATTAAGCTCTATCCCTGACGTTATTTACGCTGTTACTCAAGACATAAGTTATAAATACGCAGTGCATCGGTCGAGCACGTACGGTATGACTACGCTTTAAGTTTGGGGAGGCGAAGCGGTTCATGTGCGGTAACACGGTGATCTCCCGGCATTTATTATGAGCCGCGTATGTTAAATGTGAACAAAGCCTGCGCTGGACGGAATGCACTCGACTTTCGTCAGCAAAGTGTTCCAAGCATGCGTTCGGTGGGAGTTTTGTGTGACTGGAATACGGTAGGCATGCGTCCTGCTTACGCAGCAAGAAAATAATGCTGCGCACTGCAAGTATGTACATCATGCGTAGGCCTACCTCAAACTCAAGGGATATGCGCTGAATCCCTTATTCGTATGATAGATGTGCGTCGGTCATAAGCCAATGTAATACAAAATGGAGTGAACGTCTGCGTATTGAAATATTCTCATATGCGAACCCCTAAAGGACATACGCATAAGTGTGACAGGGACTATATTCGCGGCTCATAGCTAGCTTGACCGATGTGGGACGGATAAACTATGTATTTATAGCTTATGACTCACGTAACGGCTTACGAAGCGTAGTTTTTTACATGCCCAAAATGTTCAGTAGTAAGCCTACTGGATTCAGAGGCGGATCTATAGGGGAGTTCAGCGGGTTCAAACCCTCCCCACCTCCTCGGGACAGGGTCAAATAAAAATTGAAAAATTTTTCGCCAGAAAAACGAAATCAGCTACTAAAAAACATAAAAAAATCTTACACGGGAGAGGGGAAACCCCCTTCCTTCCGCTCGGCGCTAGGCGCATCGGATTCGCTCGAATCCGCCTAACCCCCCCCCCCCTT